>VXBU01016241.1:688052-895664 GCA_013400315.1 Bombycilla garrulus
ACACAATTAAAAAAGAATCTAGGATCCATTACTGATTTTCAGGCTGGTGGGAAGAAAGATGTTCACCCTTTGCATATAGACATATTCACTGCCTTTGGCACACCACAGGGTTTACTACAGTTCTGTGTAAAAGATTTGCTAACACATTTTCAATGTGATCTATATGAGCTATCAGAGACTCTTTATCTCCTTAGCTTTATTGATCTGGTGATAGACTTCAGGATTTCTTGCACTGCTAGTTAGGTTAGCTCAGACTGAAGAGAGAAGGCATACGATATATAAGCAGAACTTTAACTTGCAACGGGTAATAGTGAAAAGAGTAAGTAATTTTTCTGCTATGAGCATTCAGAATACTAACTGTAAAGTCCATCTTCAGTACGTATAAATCTCCATTCTGAAATGAAGTCTTCCTCATTTAGCACCATAATGATTACGTCAGATATTCACTGTTACTGACAAAACAGTTTTAAGATCTGACTAGTGATAAGTGCAAAGGAAAGTATTTCTGTGTGAGAAATTGCAGGAAAATGAATTAAGATAAAAGCCATAATTCTTAAGAGGAATCAAATCATTCATGGGTAAAGTAGGTCTACTTTTTACATTCATTTGCATATAAATGTTTTGTGTTAGTGGTAAATGATAAGTAGTTTCACGCTGTTAGTGCACACCAATGTTTTCCCTGTGAAACAAGAATGGTATTTCATCTGTTGCAATCTTCTGGCTTTACAGATTCAAATATAGTGTGCAATAAATTCCTGTGCAGCCATAGCTTGCATGAAACTAGTACTGAATCCAGTATGCTCTTTAAAGCAAAATTGGTTTCATTTTTTAACCAAACTCTATTCTACACAAATGAAGATTCCCTGATGAATTATTTTGCAAATTCACTGGGACTTCATAAACTTCTTTGTTAATGAAAAATTTCAAAGCATCCAAAAATTATTTTTTTATGCTTTTCAAATATTCTTATAACAACACATCTGTTACTTTAAGATCTCTGCGTAAAAGTATTTGCAAAATCAAATTAAACTCATTTAATATTCATGCAAACAAAATGAACATGGTATTTAGGAGAAGAAGAAAAAAAAGGAATCTTCATGTGGCATCTCATTTATCAAGGCATTGTGGTAAATTAGATAATTTTCTAAAGATGGAAGAAGCCCTGTTTGGCTGTGCAGTCTTCAGTCTTTGTATTCTCCAGGCAGTGTGTAGTGTTTTCCTGGAAAAATTTGTGATACCCAGTTTTGGTAAATGAAACTCCATCTCCTGACAAACAGATTATAGAGAAATAATTATGTGCATTTCTTTGCTTTCTTCAAGCCAGTTATGAATAGCAGGAGCTATGCACTCCAAACCCAATGACTGGTATATGATTTGATGGCATTATCTAAGTAATTTGTTCCTTATTATGCGTTCCTCTTTTCATAAGAATCATCTCCTTTTTTTCCTCAATTTACTTTCTATTGGAATTGTTCATTCATTTTTAAAGCAACTCTCCAAGAAACAAGGCTCATCACATTTTGTTGTGGACAAAGTCTGCTACACTGTTGTTTGTTTAATGATTAAATGAAAAGCAGTGTTTGACTAGCTTCACCCTCATGCACATACTGAAAGGGATCATGTTGAAGCTAAGATCCTAATGATAATTGTTAGAACTGATGAACAACTGTGTAATTTTATCACCTGGCAATAGTGGAGAAGCATGGCACTCAACTCAGTAGTTTCTACGGTATCTCTAGAGCTGGACATGTAGTTTCTTAGTTTACCATTTTCAACTAGTTTTGAGATGTCAATTATTTTGGGTGATTTTGTTAGTATGGATAAAAATGCCCATCCACATCAAGTAAAAACCTACCTGTTGACACCACCAGTGTGATTTCATGTCCCAATTTAAACAGAAAGACATGAACGAAAGATTTGTCTTGCTGGAAATGAAGTAATGCAGCCAGCATGTATCTATTATGGTAGCTTCTCAAGGCTTCTCATCTTGAAAAACAAGCAACAAACTCTTAGAAGCAACAAAATACCATCACAGACCCTACTACTTATTTCTTCTAAGCACAGAGAACATTTCCTTTATCGTGCCCTGACATTTGGATTTTGTAAAACACAAAGCTGCACCAAGGCAGGATAATCTATTGAACATGCTCCCACCTTCACAGTCTGAAGGAGAGAGGGAAGAGAAACGACGTTAGCTACATTGCCTGCCCTGTGCCAGAGCACATTCAGCTCCAGCAATGGTATGCAGGATGTACACCTCCATCATTACCAGCGAGAGTGATGTGTAACAGCAGCAGCAGCTGGGCAAAAACTTTATTCCTCCTTCCCTGAAGCACCACAGGAAAAGAAAACCAGTGAATCTCACCCCCTGAACGCCTGCTCTGCTGTCAAGAGCGCGGTATGGCAGGCTGGCAGCCAAGAGAGACTCTACTAAAGACGGATAGCACAGGCCACCATTTGTCCTCTGATCAGCTCACAAACACTGGAGGATCCATTTGTTGCAAGTGCTGATGACAGGAGGCGAATAATGTGAGAGACCATAACCAGCCACCCACCCACCTTCTGTCAGAAACCCATGAAGAACATCCTTTAAATAGTATTATCAATCATAACTGGCTCCCAACTATTCCTGCGGCAGTTTGTGTGTTTAGCACAGTTCAACAGCCCCTACTCGTGGGTCCCTTGCACTCTCCATACCAGACATTCTTGTTCAGGCTCTCCACCTTCCCCTGGTAAGAAAATGTGAACTATAGCCCCGGAACCATAGGCACGCAGCACAAGCAGCTGGTTTGCTGTTTGCCATATCCACAGCTGCCAGGGAACTGCAAGCAGAAGTTCACCCCCAAAAAATACTGGGAAGGGGTTTCAGAACAAAGCACATCAGCAATCAATATTGCAGAAGCTTTCCTAAGTGACAGCAACCCTGTGTTGGAAAATTCTCCCCTATAGAGCGGGAAGAGAGATGAACAGTGGGAGGGGTTCTGTCCCCTCAGTTGTCCTTAATGCCAAAAACTGTTTAGGTGGTCACCACTAACACAGAGAGAAAGGGAGGAGAAGCAGAAGCAACAATCACTTTGTTTTTTATTAATTACTTTTAAATCAATCAGGGGTTAAGCTCACAAGGCATAATTAACTTTACTATTCAAAGCCTGTCTCATGCCATCTATCATCTCCAGCATCCAAAGAGATATTAACCCATTTGGATCATATATTTCTAACTCGTGGTAAGTTCTATCACAAAACCTCTGTCAAACTCCAGTGAAACAGAAAAAAAAAGAATCAGATAATTTTTAAAAAACTTGCATATCTGAATTAGCAGTTATCTTACATTGGAGAGTCATAGGCTTAATGTTCTACTAAACAATACAGCTAATATTAAAGTCAAATCAGAAGAAAAGGCAAGCCCTACCCAGGATAGACACTCACAGATGCAATAAAAAAAACCAAAAGACTGTAAAGTATGGGACCAGTCCAGCCAAACGGATTGCCTCTGAATTAAATTTTATAAGAGGTTTATTTGATTGGTGAACAATAAATTCAAATTAAGTCCACTATAATCAATGTAACAATAACATTTTGTATCCCCAAGGAGCCATCGAGAGCCAATTGTGAGACTGCAAAAACCTCCTAGAAGCTGCAATCTGAACTCATGACACTGCGTTTTACCAATTTTCTTTAAGACAAACTCAGAAAAGCAGATAATGCTATATGTTCAACAAGAACCAGGAAGAGAGAGACTTGCTGCATGCATTTAAAATGCAGTGTTAGCCATTGCTAGAAATTCCTTATTTTATATTCAACTAAGTTCCGTACACTTTTGCCAAAGATAAAGGAGCTATAAAGACAAGTTTTGTTTGTTTGTCTGAAGATTATATCTGTAATTACATATCAAGGAAAGAAGAAATTTCAGCTAATAAACAGGTTTGGTTTGTTTTTGTTTTGTTGTTTTTTTTTTTTTTTCTGTAAAAGTAATCTATTTTTCAAAGAGCCACAACCTGTTTCTCTGTGTGACTGGGAAAAACCGTCATTGGTGTTCCAGTTAACTTAGATTTTATCTATCTTTCTCAGTTAACTAAATTATTTACTTTCTTATTTTATTTTGCACTGTCTGATAAGAAAAGTACTTTGTGAACAACTCTCTTTATGCCTCCTTCTATATAAGTAGCATTATTTTAAGACTGCAACTGCCTTACATAAAAAACAAATCGGTGAGTTAACTTATTGCACTGACTCACGTTGCAATGTTACTAGAAACAGTAGATAATCTGCGTTTAAAATCAAATGTTTACCTGTATGAAAAAGCTTTCTCCCTTTTTTTAACTTTTTTTGGGTATGTTTTATTTTTTTCACTCTCTCCTTTTCACTGTTCTTCACAATACCCCAGAAATGCACCAACAGGGTATTCAGAAAAGCTGCTGCATATGGAGAACCGACAAGCCCTTCTGAAGGGCCTTTCAGCCTACCGTCTTTGATTGCCTCTCCCAGGATTCAGCTTTCTTAAAAGCTCCTTCTGAGGCTTGAAAAATAATATGTACTAAAAACCCACAAAACACCACCTTAGGCAGTGAAGTACATCTTAACAGAGCTATTCACAATCCTTTCTACAGTGGAGAATGCAGTGTGCCCAATCTATCCCTAATCTTTACAGACATACACCAGAAGTTCATAAGGAGGGTGAAGTTGGCACCACACCCCTCACTGGGCACATAATCCTAGCTATGCATGACATGACCTGACTGAAAAGAGCATTACCAATATCCTTCTGTAGGGTCCACCAAAATTTATATATTATTTATACATGAGGTAAATTATTTCAGTTTTTAATCCTTTCTACTGTGAAACACAAGCAGCTCAGTTTCATCAGGCTCAAAAAAATCATCTAAAACATAATTTGCATGAAAGGACCAGTAAGAATGACATGGTTCATATGAGAACATTTTGTTTGTAAAGGGCAACCAACACTCAATTACTCCATTCACATAAATAACTATTTTACATTCAAAACCAAATACAGTCTAGTTTCTTTGTGATTTCTGATAAACTTTCATTCTGTGAAGACAGATATGCAAGCCCCAAATTTCTGATACCAGTTTATTTAACAAACATCATTTTATAAATAGATTTTTCCCTTTATCATGCCCCTGGCTTAAAATGCTAAATGTTCACACATTACAAATCAAGAGTTTCTTGAGCTGCTTAGGTAAGTCCTAAAGACTAACAATTTGAGTACAGAAAGTGTCAGTATGCCAACATTGTTCACCCTCCCCATTTGCCCCTAGAAATTTACCAGTGCACAGAGCAAGTCTACTGCTTCCAAGATAAGTTCCTGATGGCCAATTCGTGTGACTCCAAGATCTTCCAGTTCCTGATGAGTAATTCGTAATAACTGGTCACCACTAATCTTCTCTCTCTCAAAGTTCTTTATATATTGCTGCAAGCAATCATCAAGACCTGCAACAGAAGTATAGAAGAAGACAAAAGTTAGCAACACTTTGTACCCTACTAGGAAGTAAAATTGGCCAAATATCAAGCCAGCAGGATTTTTGTCCTATCTTTAAGAGAAGTATTTTAACATTAAAAAAACTTTATGTTACCCAGAAACCTTAAGATTCGAAGGGCTACGGTAGCCACGGCTTTTTTTTTTTTTTAACTGTGGACCTACCAACTGCTCCTGAACCCTGAACAAAGCCCGCAATTCTTGTAGTTTACTGTGCTATGAATGTCAATCTGGCAGCCCTTAATAACAGGTGTGTTAGGGATGCCTCCATCACATCTGGAAAGGGTGAGGAAAAAGCAGAACAATGGAACATGCAGTCATACACAAAGTGGCAGTGCCACACCACAGCATCTCTCCCACTCCAAGGTCACTCACATATTGCTGAGTCACCTGAAAGTTCACAAATCATGGCATCCTCTAAAATAATCTGCAAAGAGCTCTAGAGAACAAGAAAGGCAACAGCACTGCAAATGCAGAAACTGGGCCCCAACTGCAGCAGCAGATCCAGCTCAATGTACCACAAAGAGAGCCTGTAAGAAGTGACAGTACACAAATGAGCATGAAAAGCCACTCAAATCAAGACCTGGCTGCCCTTCTCAGACACAGTAACCAGGGAGCACAAACAGGCCCAAAAACATGCTGGAAAGTCATGCAGCACATTTGCTCAGGACACTGCTGAATGCGGGGTAATATAGATTCTGCTTTGGGGGGCATCCATATTCTACCTTTTCACTTTGATTATGAGTCAACAACACGCAGCTGACCACATATTTCCACCTGGAGCAAAGAGCACTGCAGAATGTGAGATAATCCATCTTGCATCTCTTGCCCATCAATCCTTGCCTAAGAGAGCCAGGCAGCACAGGAAAGCTCTGCAGCATGGACACTCATCTACCAAGGGGATAAGTAAGACTCTTGCGTATTGGCTGGTCTGTTAAACATTTCTGTCTGAATACTTTCCAATGGATCAACATGACTGCTACCAAGCAACAGGACTTGAAAAAGCCCTGAATGCAATAATTTTGCTGACTCTTGAGAGATACAACCTTTCTGAAAAATGTCTTCAAACAATCCCTAATAGAGAAAAAACATCTGCTCATTAGACTGGAAGAAACCAAGAACATTTGTAATTGCTAATAAAATGTCTGAAAAATCTGAATGTACAAGGAAGATAAAAGATTGATCTGACTGCTGAGTGCCATTTACCTTGCAAGAGACCCAGTATACAACATAAAGCTTCTTTGAAACTGGTTTTGTTGCATTTTTGGTTCTCATTTGTGCCTTTCAGGGTATAGCCACACCTCAGAAGAGATTCACATGAGGAACATGTTGGTACTGCAGGCAGGGATGCCCCAGTACCAATCCAGCTTGTTGTTCCTGGCTCAGCCCTTGGGCAAGAGTCCCCCAAACTCAGTCCCTGCCACACCAGCACAAAATTCATATGGCTTTAACCTCTAGAGTTCACACACTGAAACTAAACCACACACAAACATGCTGTGAAAGAAGTGCTCCAGTCTCAATAGACAGGAGAAAGTCCCCAGTTCCAGCAGACTTCAACCATGTCCTTCTAGAGCCCGCTGTCTGATTTTCTGCCTCCAAAACAAAGCCACTTAAAGGTCTACGTTAATCAAGCACTTGAAGCTATTGCCTTCATTTCATTGCCCTTTCTCATCAAATAGCTCAAGCCATTCTTCAGGAAAGAAATCTTAAAAGGGCAGGAGAGGCCCTTTCCATGGCCAGCCGCTCAGATCAGCTCTGCTGATCAGAGCATGGTGCTAATATACACTGGTACAGGGATCAGCCTGCCAACTTTGACCAATCTCTTAAGAGCTGGACTCGATGATCCTTGTGGGCCCCTTTCCAACTCAGAACATTCTGTGATTCTATGACAGCTGTCAGCCTTTACTGGATGTGGGGAGAAACACAGTGGTGGACAATGAAGAAAAGACTAAGGTATTTAATGTCTTCTTTGCCTCAGCCTTGAATAACAAGACCAGTTGTTCTCCAGGGACCCAGCCCCCTGAGCTAGAAGACAGGAATAGGGAGCAGAATGAAGCCTCCATAATCCAAGGGGAAATAGACAGTGACCTATTAGGTTACTTAGACACACAAAAGTTTGTGGGGCTGGATGGGATCCACTGATCCACTGAGCAGTACTGAGGGAGCTGGTGGAAATGCTCACTGAGCCACTTTCCAGCAAATCCCAGCAGTTCTGGCTAATTGGAGAGGTTCCAGTTGACTGCAGGTCAGCAAATGTGATGTCCACCTCCAAGAAGTGCTGCAAGGAGGATCTGGGCAACCACAGATCTTTTAGTCAGAACTCATTGCCAGGAAAGGTCATGCAGCAGCTCTTCTTGAGTGTAATCAATGGCACATACAGGACAGCTGGGAGATCAGGCCCAGCCAGTATGGATTTAGAAATGACAGGTTCTGCTTGACCAGTCTGGGCTCCTTCTGTGACAGGGTGACCCCCTTAGTTAATGAGGGAAAAGCTGTGATGCTGTCTACATAGACTTCAGTAGAGTCTTTGACATTGTCTCCCACAGCATTTTCCTGAAAAAAACGGGCTATCCGTGGCTTGGATGGGTGTACTCTTGGCTGGGTATAAAACTGGCTGGATGACTGGGCTCCAGGAGTGATGGTGAATGGAGTTAATCCAGCTGGTGGCTGGTCACAAGTGATGTTCCTTGGGGTTCAGTGCTGAGACCAGTTCTTTTCAAAATCTTTATGGATGATCTGCATGAGGGGCTCAGTGCACTTCTGCTCTTCCTAGCTTAAGACTCACATTGGTTACATAGACTGCTGAATGAGAGTAACATTAAAATAATCAATGTCATCAGGTATCAAAAAAATTAATTACCATTTAAGGCATTAGCAACACAAATCCAGAATAAGACATGACAGATGCACTTAGTAAACAGTTACTGACAGATAATTCTATGTAAAGGCATTAGTCTTCCTCCTCCTGCCACCCAAGTATTTTTGTCATTCAGATATAATCTAGATGGATGCATGTAGCTCCTACAGGGTGAGAAGAAAGTTTAACAGAACAAATATATTACTGACAATTGCTTGACTCACCAATTTTGTAAAAACTACAGCCAGGAAATGGCAAATAATTTAACCGTATACTGGATGACGTTTTCAGAATAGCTTGCCACAAATACGTCTCTTTATTCCCTAAACATCCTTTTAAAATAAATTATTTCTGTCATTTTATTTTTAAATTAAAGAACAGCTCTTCTTTTTGTAAACAAAACTGTGCACAGACGATGATGATGATAACGATGACGATAATGATAATACAAAAAGGCCAGCATTCCTCTCCCACACCTTTTGCCCCCAAAGCCTCAAAACATCCAGACAGCCACTGCTGCCTTCAAATCAGCAGGAGGGGAGCTGCAGGGAACAAGCGTTCCCAGCTGATGATGCCATTAACTTGGGACAGGACAAGATGTACCAAAAAACATCAGGTGTCTGGAGAGGAAGCTAAATGAAAATAACAACTTCTTAAGAGTACTGTCTTCTCCTAATTTCCTGCAAATCCAAAATCCACCCAACCTCAATGCAGTTAGCAATTTTTCTAGCTGCCGAGGGCTGCTCTGCCTCTTCCCCGCTGTCATCTGAGAGGATATCACCCAACCCCCGCAACCACAGCAATTCCAACAAATAACTCAGTTTGATGCACTACTCCCTGTTTGCAGCCATGGGTGAGACTAAGGCTATAAAGTATCCAGCACTCCTGGATGTTTCAAGAAGGGGCCTCAGTCCAAAAGCCATGTTCATGATTATGTTCTGGATGTGTAAGGCCCCAGACTACGTCAAAGCCAGGTTTTGTGATGTCACTACACAAGTAATAGTCTTATATTCAACAACTCTGCTCCTCACCCAAAACAAATGCAGGATTTTTCAAGTATATATAAAGGAACAGGTGTTTTAGTAGTAAGAGAGATAAAGTATGACACTCATCTTCTTAAACTATATGATGGCAGTCCTCTTTGTTTTAAACCTACTCTTTAAAGGAAAACTATATACTATAACCTTTTTTTTTTATCTTGAAAGATTCCTGGTCTTGAGTTCCAGCAATAACACAGACCTCTACTGATCTTAACTATTCAAGAAAGACTCCCCTGCCCCACTTGCTTTCCACCTGAGCTTATCAACCATGGAGTCTGGCAACGCTGTCCAGATCTCATTATACACTCATTACCTGGCCTGTTTGATTCATGCGTAAAAGAGCATTTAAGACATTAATACATTGACCATCTTTGTTAGCTGGTGTATACCTGAGGTGTTATGTACTCAGATGGACCATTCTGGGCACTGTCAGAAAACTAACAACTCTTTACATTAAGTCTCAAGCAAGCTCTACCTCATCTGTGGGATTAAATACATATAAACCAGCTAGAAAGTAAAAAAAGCTCCTCCAAAAGAAACTGTACAGAAGACTCAATACTTTGAACATTAAAAAAAAAGCTTCTCTAGAAAAGTTTCTCTTGCAACTAGAACATACTGGAGCTGGGTTTTTCCCCCGAACTTTGTCATTGAGTTCTACCTTGCATTCAGGGTCCATCAAATCATAAACAATTTTAACGGTTCACAGATGCAAATCAGATAGATTTCTACATAATTAATTGCTTTGATTACATCAGGATCATAGAAACTCCTCAAGAAAGGTTTAATTTCATTTTTTTTACACATAAGATTTTCTGGAATAAGACTGCAAGATCCAGCACGACCCTCCGGAGAAATCTTCCATGCTCACAGTCTCCTAACTAATAACTTCATGATCATTCTGAGATACTGTCTTCTTCTGATGAGTGTAACAGGTCATCTTTTGAAACAAGCTAACCAACAAGCTGCCCTGTAATTCAGTGCCACAACACGTCATGCACACTGTGATAACTGAAACTCTCCATAAAATATATTCTGAGGTTCTGATCTCTGTCTGCTCCTCCTCTGCAAGCAGTTCAGTCTCTTCTCTCACCTCTAAGAGACTAAAAAGTATTAAAATGGACTTTTTCTATGGCTAGACCAGAATTAAAAATCAGCTGCTCAGATAGTTCTAAAAACAGTTGCCCAGAGGCAACTAGGTGGAATATTCTTCCCCAAACTGGCAGTAAAAGAACTTTTCCTCAAGGCTGGGAAACTACAGTGGAAATAAGAGACCTTCTGTCCTTATCAGCCACCTTTTCAGTTTGGGTTAAGGAAAACATGATGAACATTACAGGTTTAACTATCATACCTGAAACTTTGACAAGAGAGTATATTTTTCTACTCTCCTAATATATCAGAGTGAGGATGCAAACTGAAAGCTTTCCTGTGTAACTCCTTGTTCTGTAAACACAGCACTTTCTGAAAAGCAGTAACATACAAACATACATGGAATAATTTTGCATGGGAAGGAAAGGCACACAGCTTTACTAAAAAGAAAAAAAAACAAAAGCAAACAAAAAAACCCCAAACAAACAAACAAAAAAAAACAAACAAACAAAAAAAAAACCACAAAATGATAGGTCTAGGGCTTTTTTTTTTTCTTTAAATACTAGGCAAACAAATTTATCTTTCAATCTGAACTGAAGGAGTACCTGAACTCCATCAGCTTTTATACATTAACAAATACAAATTCAAGCAATGATTGTAGCACTGAATTTACTAAGCCATGAAAAAGACAAGTAAACTAGAATGTAATATAAACTGGGTGTGCATATATGTAGCATTATCTAATGCCTTTTCATATTGCAAACTATTATTTGCAACAGTTTTACCTAAACTAGCATGATGGAAGTGACCTCTGAAAAATTACAGTTGTTTTATCCCTGCTCACCACTAAACATGCATTAAATTGAAGTCAAGTGTTCTTAAGGACTGACCACCTTTGAGACTGCACATCAGTCTACAGAAAGTTCAGACCAAGTTCCTGATAAGTGAAAACATCTTGCTATGACATAGGCATTTTGCACCTAGGCTTTACTAATCCAGGGCTGATAGGCTATTAGTCTATTCACTTTAACAGTACAAAAATAAAAGCTTTAGTTATGCCAAAGAGCAAGGCAACCAAGCAAAACTGCTCCCTCTATTCCACCTCCCCCGAGAGAGCTGTTCTGGGCACAGACACTGCTTGGCAGGCCACAGCAGGCAATTATCCTCACTCTCATTTTCTCCCCAGAACCAGAGCATGAGAGGCAAAACTAGGAAAGGCCAGCTCTCCCCACAATCTGTACATGGGAGATGGGCATTTGGAAACTCTCCATGCCCCTCAGTCATAATGCCACCCCAGACACCAGGGACGAGCCAAGGCAACCACTTGCCTACCTGAGAGGCAGAGATAATTTTCCTCTGCCCACAGAAGGGATGCTCACTGCTTCAGGGTCCTCAGCACCTTCTGGGCTTCATATGTGACAAACAGATGTCACAGTTATTAGTGCCAAAAGATGGTGCAAAGAACAGAACGTCTTAAGTGTCATGGATGGCAAATGCCTACTGTGAACAGGATAGCTGCAATGAAGTAATGCCCCATCCCAGAGGAGCGCTGTAGGAAGGATGCTCAATGAACCACCAGAAGCAGCTTTCAGTACAGATTGAAAAAACATTATAATACATTTGAAACTGGAAAAACACAACACATTAATTGCAGGCAGAGTAAGGAATGGTTATTGGATTAGTGAAAAAAAAAGAATTGCCAAATGCCTAGACTACAGCAGCATTTGTGAAAGAGCTGGACAATCATTTTGTACACTATTTAGCTGTAATTTCAGGTGAAAGCCCTCTATTTGCAAAATACATCTGTCCTTCACTCTATAGAACTATTCTGTCTCTCACACCCTTCTCCCCTTCTCTATGACTATAGCAGAGTAAAATAAAATTCCAGAAGCATTAAAGAGAAACATTAAAAATTACCAAGGACATCTAAATAATTATTCCTTCAAGCATAACATGTATTCATAGACTATAGTATAGGATTACATATTTTCTATGTGCAGTTTAGTTTAGATGTATTTTTTACCAGGAATTTTCATATGTCAAAACATTAGCTGAAAGGTACTGCTAACTAAAAACTACTATTTTAGATCATGAAAGAGAAACACAATTTAAAAAATCCACTTTCTATTCACTGGGTATATACTACTACATCCAGAAAAGCATGTAAAGTCTGTAAAACGAAGGACTCAAAAGAGAGATGTGAACATGAAAACAGCAACATAATTCAAATTCAGCCTCTCTCGACTTATTCTTCTTAAGGTCCTTGCCAGGAGAAAGACCTGTGGTTGGTCAGCAGAAAGCCACAAGCAAACAAGGAGATGGCATTGCACTGGGCAAAACCTGGGAGTCAAAGAGTGTATTTTCGATAGCAATGGATTGAAACAGAAGTCTGAGATGAAAGATGTACTGTCTTGAGTGACTACGAATTTTGCAATTAAAAATTAAATCCTGCTCAAGGAATCCAACTCTGAAGGATCTGCTATTTCAGGGCCTACAGATACACTCTCTTTTTCGGATTGCACTCTTATGAGATCTGATTAACTTTATTAATTACTTTATTTATGACCATGTTGGCAATGCGTGGCCAATTTGTTCATCAGAAAATTGCAAACATATCAAGACCCTGTGGATCACACATGGCTCACCAAAAGCTCTACTTTACAAAGAACTTCATTCTGACCAATTTTAACAGTGTTGTATTGAAAAAAAGAAGACTCATGAAGGAGACAAGAGAAACCAAAAACCTACATGTAGAATTAATTATAAGCATGACTTTAAGATACACAAGATCAAACTGGGTGCTGTGTCCAATAGGGCTTCTTTTAATAAAATTTCAGTTAGATTACTTATAATCAGTGCTTATTATGGCAAGCTAGACCTGTTAATTACAAGAATAATATCCCCAGCATTCTGTTTAGCTGTTCATAAATGTAATAATTCGTATTTCTCTGTGTTCTTTTTGCTTCCATTATGCCCATCTGTGTGGCAAAGCCAAATCTTTACACAACCACATACTAGTTTTGCAAAGTATTTAAAATCTTAAAACACGAATAACAGCGCAACAACCAGTGTTGAGCTTTATTTCTATCAAATTCAAGGATTAGTATCCCTGATTATAAATATTGTTCTCGATGTAAGAGGTTGTAATTATTGTTATATTTAGTACTTTTATTATTGGATTACAACGAACACATTGTTCAGCTACAGCTGTGGCCTTTACACATGAGAAATGCTGAAGTGTGCTGAAAAGTTTGTGTAGCTGATAATAGCAGCAGAAATCTCTTTGATAGTGCAAGGCCGAGGAGCCAAACAACCCACAGCATCATTAAATATCAGGAATCCCTCAAATGAAGCAAAATCAAAGGAACACATTCCCTTAATCCTGATAAACACAACACCCAATTGCAGGGGCCTAAGACACCCCCAGTGGGGGTGGGATGAGAAAGTGCGCATTCACTCTCATAGTAAAATGTATAAAATGACAGCTTTTTAAATCCAGTGTTAGAAGTTCATCCCAATAGGGAAGGCATGTTGAGCTAAACTGGAAATATCTGATCCAAAGCCAGAAGTTGTCTAAAAGGTTGTCCAAGCATTATTAAGATTATAAGATTATAAAGACTGAATTAAATACACCCCTAAAATTTCAAAGAGGGAATTACATTATTTTTTCTTACTAAAGTCTGTGCCCTTATGATTTTTAGAGCAGCTCTGGCAACAGGAATGTACCATCAAAGCTTTGCAAAAAGCAAGAGGCAAAAAAGCAAGAGGCAAAAGTGACATTGGCACTTTAGATGTAATAATACGTTTTTATGATCCAGGCTTATGATTTTTAGGAATCCAGACAGTCTGTTCTTATTCAGGGTCCCACAATGCTAGAGACTGAACAAAGTAACATACAAGGAGACATGGCCCTGACCCAAGAAGCTCAATGTACTTCTCTTTTCCCAAGAAATTCATGCTGGCTAGCTAATAAAGGCAAATCCCTCATCAGCTACTTTTATTTCTACTCTGTTTCACATTGCAGTTTTCATGCTCTCACAACGATTCTCCTCATTCTTCACATGTACTCTAGTTTGCCGAGTACCTCAGGAAAGAGAAATCTCCTTGGCTTCAATCAATGTTTAACTTCTTCCTCAAAGCACCACATTTCTGCTCCAATTATCACAAGTAAACTAGAATACATTGCAACTATCTTAGCATGTAGGGATTTTTCAACCACCACTATAAAATCAGGGATCTAAATACCGTTAACTAGCACTTATTTGCTTTGTGTTTCATTAAATGTTAAAATTTCAAGTGCTAGCATTTTTCTCCTCTAAAATTACTCTTGTACAACATCACTACCACTGTAGGGATTTGATGCTTCCTAAAAATTTGCTACCACACATCCAACTATAAGAAGTAACTTAATTACCAATTGGATCCCCCTACAATACAAAGCAACATATGAATGAGCACAACAAAAATATTTTCTTGGCAGCGTCCTTCTGACTATAAAGTTTCAGGAGGTTTATCCCTGTACTAGAACAAAGCAACTTCATAAGATTAAAACACATCTCATCCCCAAACATACAATATTCCGGTACCAGCACAAAGAGGCTGCACCACTGCCTGTGTGGTTTACACAGGAAAAACAACTGTCCATCTAAAACCAGCATGTGGCTTTATTACTCCTCCAACACATCTCCTTAGCAAGCACTGAGCACTAATGACATTAAAATTGGCTGAAGTGAGGACCACCAGGCTCAAGAACACCACCAAGACAGCAGTGCCACAGCTGGAAATGACCAAAGCAAACCAGCCCTCCATCTGTCCCAGCCCTGGGCTACAGGTGCACATCTCTGAGCAGCACCTGCCCCCAAACAATTTTGCACCATGTAAAAACAACAAACAATCAAATTCCCCAATACGAATGTAAGCATTGAAATGCAACCACCATACTCCCTAAGGATGGCAGGCTTTGTCTAAATAGGTGTGGTATTCACTTCTTGAACAGTTTTGAAGGGGCTAAGTCTGAAACACTCCCTCAGGACTTAAGATATGAAAGTCTTCACTTTCCATAGCTTTTCACTGTCTCCTATGATTATTTGCAGTTGTACTTCACACTATACAACTATAGAAAGTACAAAGCCATTAAATGTGCAAGCATACACCAGGCAGGACAGGAGGGAAAGTTTCTTCAAACTCTGAGTGAACTCCCTCCCATTCCTTTTTTCCTTCTCACAACGCCCATGCAATTCCCAGGCTTGAAGCTCTTTAGAATGAGTTCTCACAACTCAGCACAGTGTGAGACTTGGGATGGTTTTAGAGTTGTGGGCAGAAAAAGCTGTGCATCCCCGTGCACATGACAAAGAAACATCTGTAACTTAAAACCACTGGTCAAATACTTTGATATGTGTAGGAGTGTCTTGAAGAAGAAAGGGAAAGCTATACTTCTAATATTCATCACTTCACATACAGTGTCTCAGGAACCATCCCACACCTCTGGAAAATAAAAATTAATCATATATTAAAGGGGAAAAACAACTATTATATGTTAGACAGTCAGAAGATGTTTATGCAAGCCAAGCACACCCCTGACATGAGCCAAGTAAGTAAATAAGTACTGGTTGTTCTTTCAAATGCCTTCCCATGTTTGCATTTTTACAGCATGCTCTGGAGCAGCCACCTGAAACACACTGCTGTTGTTCCACGAAGGGCTCTCCTCTTCTTCCCCCCTCACACGGGCTAATATATGCTATTATGCAAAAGAGTTGGATTACCCTTCCACAGTCATTATTAGAGTTTTTCACCATGAAAACTAGCTTTGTTGCCAAGAATTTATTATGCCAGAAGGCATCCTTTTGGCACAAGCTGGAACACTGTGTCCCTGAAGAAATAATGCAACAGTTGTTAAAGCTTTCCCTTACCTCTCTACTTTACACTGTCTCCCACCCACTGGAGAAATCTGCTAATGGTTCAAATAAGGCTTCAAGATTTATTTGGTGATGTCCTCACAGAGGGTCTGTGGTTTTGATACAGGACGGCAACATGCTTAAAAGCAATCCAATTCATTTTGCAACGGCAGAAATTCTGCAGTTTTGCTTCCATTGAACCTCTCTGGAGCAACAGGGACAAGATGCTAGGTTTGGTTGGGAGTGCTTATACAATGACTTCATCCATGCTTCAAATTACTCTTCCTCCCCTTACACTTGATTTTCCTTCTAGGACCAGAAAAATCATCCAATGTTCATTGGCTCTATCTGCCTCCTCTCAGGAAGGATTTCAGAATTAAGAGAGAACCCTAATGACATCAACCATAATTGGACAGAATATATTCAAATTACTTTACAAACAGCCCTGTAAGTACAGCTTTATTACATTCAGATATAAAAACATTTTGGGTTTAAGCTTCTTGGCTAACACAATCTGCTTCAAACTATATCCAAAGCAGAGAGCTTTACATAAGAGAATAGCCAAGGATAACTTTACATGAATGCTCTTCCCCATTCTTCCTCTTGCTCATTAGAAGGAAAGAATACATTGCATCATGTAAAATCTACAACAAGCACTGCAAGCTTGTTAAGTGGAAGTGCAAACCACACAACTGTATCATGGCAAAATATATCTGTTGGCTTTTTATTTTATTTTGTAACATACTTTTCAAAATAATGTTGACAGTTTTGCCAAGGTTGTAAATACATAAAAATAAAAATAAAGAAAAGATGTGTTGAAGTGACAAGCTAAACTGCACTTTAGTTAGTTTCCCATTTTACATAATCACTTGCTTGTACAATTTATCCATATGAGCAAAAAGCTGTAACTAGGAATTAGACCCTTCAAAGACTGAATTAATCTACAGTGACATATTAGTCTCTTTCAAGTCTTGTCAGCGTTATATTCCCAGGAACCAGAAATGAACATTTGCATGGAAAGTAGCATGTGCACACACAAAAATAATAACAATTTATTTTTAACTATTAACTGTATAGCACTAGATTAATGATATGAAAACCCATCCCTAAACTTCCTTCCCAAAGATGGGATTGGGTAATTCATTAAGCAATAGTATTACACACTAAATACATTTGTGCAAAATGCTGCCATTTAGTGTTACCAATATTTTTTAATGCACATATATACACACACATTTACTTCACCAATTCAGAGGCCCAATGCTGGGAAATCCTATGAACAACTTGAAATTCCCACACTTTCCACTTTTGCAGGCAACACTGACAACTGTCTGAGGGGAGTTGGAAGATGCACACCACACTCAGCCTCCCAAGCAATTCAAGTAGAAAGAGGCCAGAACACCACAGAAAACATGTGGCCACTGAGAGCTCTACTTGTGCAGAGCCCTCCAGAAGGCAGCACAAGGTACAGTGATGTTCTCCTGCATTTCCCCTAGCTGTATTGCCAAACAGCCTTGCCCCAAGGCATGTGGAAGGCACGGGAAAAGCTGAGGTTCAAGTGCAGCTCTAGTTTATTGTTACCATAGCTTATCGGATAAAAGGAAAAAAAAACAAACCAAAACACACAAACAAAAGAACAGGTGAAATTTTACCACTGACATAATTTTGAGGCAGTGTTTCCTTTCTATGCTCTTCATCCTTTATTCTGCAATAACTCTGGCTGGTAGAACTAAATCATTGTATCAGACAGCGTGGGATAAAATACACTGATTACAGATATTCCTGCCCATTTCCACAAGACATCAGCAGGAGGTTTATGCCAAGTGCTGTTTAGCATTTCCTCTGCAGGCCGCATATAGCAAACAGATGTATACCTCCTGGTCTTGCTCCATTATCTCCTACCCATTTAAGCATTATTTATATTGAAAATGATAAGAAAACAGTATAAAAATCTTATGTATTTTGTTAGCTCTTTATCCATACCTAATCAAAAGCCAGGAAAATTTGAAAAATCAAAGAAAGACAAAAAAAACAAAAAAGGTGAAAAAAACCTGAATTTTCACTCTGCTGAGTTTAATAGGACTTGTTATATGTACTGATTTTTCTACTGTATGAGACATTCGTTATTCCATATTTATCCTTCAAAACATACCTGAAACAGAAGGCTGGACAGATATGATTTCAAGTACTTGTAAAAAATGAGTAAGTTAATAATTACTATTTTGATACTAGTTCTGGTTAACTTTTTATGCCTTTCTACTTGTTGCTAACAACTGAAAGAAATGACTGTCCCTGTCATCTGCCACAAATTCTCTGGGCTCACTGAAAAATAACATTCTGAGTGAGACTTAAGTGTGGTTGTTTTTTTTTAAAAAAAAAGAGAGGAGATCTTTATTTCCAAGTATGAAACACATAATTGGTGTTTCTCTAAGGTATGAAACACGAAATTCCACCACGATTTTCAAACAGTAGCCAAACCAAGCCATGTATCTATCAGCTGTATTCTGATCTTGCACCGCATCAAATGCATCCTAAGTGCTTTTGTTTTACTTCATCCCCCCCATTAAGAAACTTAAAACTTTCAGTTCTTCTAGAATGTCTTTCCTAACTTGAACTATTTCAGAAATAACATGGTTTTTAATAACAAAGCGTGCATGAAGTCGAGCTCTGGTAAAGAGGAAATGACAATTCTAATGCCTATATAGATAAGGTGCAATTCTCCTCATGACAGGTTCTGCTCTGAAGAAGTTCCCTTCAGAGCTGGTCCTCTGCATAATAGCCATTTTCAGAACTGTAATAGGTAGACAAGTAGAAAATTGAAATAATATCTGACATGTTATATTAATAGCTTACTATCAAAATTCCAATAAGTTATTGGTATAGTTTTGAAAAGAAAAATACGCAGATTTTTGGGACAGTACATTTTAACAAGCAAATGAACCCCAAATGTTAGGGTGAAAATTATGGGCAGAAGGACACTCTGGAGACTTTTGACTGGAGTGGTTTTGCAATGCACTGCTCCATCACCTCAGGCAGCTTTCCTGGAGCCAATTAATAGGACTCATGCCTGAAGACCACTGCCTTCTAGACAGCTGTCATGTTTTCAGCTGAAACTGCAGTATTTTCATCTGCAGCCCACTGCCACAAAAAAAGTACTGTGGCTTCTGCACAGCAATAAGAAATTAGTTGGCTACACCTGAGCACCTTCAACCCTTAATAAATAAAAAACCAACACTCCTTTAAATATCTTGCCACAATATTGTGCTCATGGGACTATATGGCCAACTTGTGGTTACCATCAGATAAGAAAACCTTAACCACACACAAGATTTCTGTAAGAGCCCTAAGCTCCACTTCAGCAGATGGGTACAGAGAGCCTCTTTGGATTCCTATCTGGAGAACCCATCTTACTCATCAAGCTAGAAGCTGCAAAAAGATCAGCATCACTCTCGTTTATTCCCCTCCCAGCACCATCACAGCAAAAACTCTCCTCAGCACATCTGTTACTCTCCCAACCCACTCCCTCTCTTCTTTAGCTCCTTCTTGTAATCTTAGCACCTAAATAAGAATGGAGAAAGGTATTTTATCCAAGCACCTGTTTTTTATCCTTCTCTCTCCCTGCATAGCACCAAGGTCAGCATCTACTGCAGCATAAAGCTGTTCTAAGTGGCAGGAGCTGCACAATAAACCAACAAGAGCCTCAAAGATTAAGCTGCTGCATGAGAGCTGCTGCTCACATTAGCAAAGCCATCCAGAGGGGCAGAACTAGTTTCACTTCATTGATGTCACTTGAAAAATCTGTGACTACCAATAGAGCTATCAAAGACATCTTCCAAATTCCAAGCTGGCAATGTTTTGGTGCCCTAGAACCAGAGAGAAAATTGTGTTTGTTCTACATAAAAATTCAAAGTGTGATCAGCCTGTAGGGATCCTCCCTCCTTGTCAGGAGAACTGCTCCTCCACCATTTGCAGGCAGAATTATGTAAGTCAGTCTTTGGCAGGCAGAGCAGTGCTTTAACCTCCAAGCATTCAACAGGAGATGCTGTTAATGAAACAATTTTAACCCACATCCTTGAGGTAGGGAGTGATTCGCTAACATGTGTCTCACAAAGTCTGAGCACCACATTACTGCTGGGACCATCTCCTCTGATACAACTTGACACTCCAGTCATATGTTAAGCTCTGAAGCATCTGTTTCATAATAAACTGTTATATGCTTGCCAAGAACTGAAGCACTGTGTTTTTGGATGAGTACTACTAAGTTGCAAGCCATAATTTAATACTCTTCTGACATTGATGGTGACCCAACATTTAATGGAGCTTAATGCTCTTCTGATGCCACTGATTAAATTACTGCTCAGTAGTCCAGTTTCATAATCCACAATTTGCAAGGAAGCAAGACAGATATACAGGCACTGTCTCCTCTCACATCAGTGAATCAGTTTACTGGCAGGGAAAGGTTCCCTAATTGAAGTTAAAGGTAAGTACACTAGAATGCATCATTCGTCAGTCAGTATAGAATTTTGCTCAGATGCTTTAAGCCAATTATACTATTATGAAAAAACTAAGCATGAAGTATTCCCAAGCACAAGGGGAAAATATGGGTAAAAGCCTTGACCCAGCATGTGCAATGACTTCATAACGTCCTGAGCACTGTCCAGGAAACTCATTCCTCTGGCCAACAGGAGTTTCTATTCATTTTCTCCCCACTAGGTTGTTTAACAGTTTGGTCACCACTTAGGCACAGCTGTGCAAACAATCCTTCAGTGTTTGGCCTGATGCTATCAAATTCCACCCCAAAACGTCTGTCCTCTTCTTTCTGTGCACAGGATGAGGAAGGCTAGTTTGGACAGAGAAGATTAGAGGCTTTCACAGTCCAACTTAAATCATTAGATCTTAAATTTTTTTGAGTTTTGAAAGAATTTTACCAAGTAAATTAGCAAGCTTAAATGCATATCTAAGACAGCTGGTAGCAATTGCACTTTCTAAATCCTCTCAAAGTCTATTTCCATCTTGAGGAAAAAAACCACTCTGTGAATGCCTAAACACTTTAAAACAATTAAAAGCAATTAAAGAAAAGCAATGAGAAAGTAATGTTTTTAAAATGCCTTGGATGAGAACAACTAGAAAAAGTTTATGAGGGTACAGGCATAAAACACAACAAATGCCTTTTTTAGCTTCCCAGAAAGTAAACCTATCATCCCAGATAAAACAGAGGTCCCTGCCAGTACAAAAGTAGTTTTACAGGACTATTCATTATTACATTATCTTCACAGCTACTGGCAACCCAGAAACATACCTCCCTCAATAAAGTAACTAAGGAACAACTACATGCAAATTGAATGGTAGATACTAGCTCAAATGCAGTATTAAAGCTGCAGAAATAAAGCCAAAACCAGAAAATCCCCGGAGTAAGCTTTTCAAGGTATACATACCACAGCTACACTTTAGTTCTCAAATATGGGCCTCATTTCTGAGACCGTCCATGATTTTAACTTCGAGACAGTGAATACTCCTACTGAAATTAAAGCAGATCACATTAACATTTTATATAAGTGTGAGCTTGCACATCATCTTATGTGATGAAGCTTTAGATCTAGCAGAAAGTTGTGGAGCAATTCATGTCAAAATAATTGAATTGATATTACTGAAAGAATATATATATCAGACTAAGTACGTCTTTTACAGTCTCCCTCAGAACATAATGTCATTACTTTAGACTATTGTGTATATCTCAAAAGCATCAGCATTTGGAGATATTTTTAAAAAGCTTTCCCATTAAACATACTTCACTAGACAGTGTTAAATTATAGAATATATTCCAAAATTAATTCTGATATAGTTTTATACAACCATAATGCCTACTGACTTTTTCCTTCATTTAAGTTTTAATACTGGCAAAATAATTAAATTCTAACCTTTTATGAATTTGGTCTTCAAGAATTTTCCATGTTACAGAATGGAAAAACAGAATGTATTACAATAGATGTTAGAATAGAATACATATAGAAATGTATCAGAAAAAAAAATCTGCAAGTGTTTTGAACATCAGCAGCTGATAATAAAATTTCAAGGATTTCATCTCATCTCTTCAGAGAATCTAAAATCCTAACATACTGTCTACAGGAAAAAGCTCTCCAGCCCAAAGCTGCACTGAAATCTCAAGAATCAGGATCCCAGATGTCTTCTTGTGAGGTGCTTGTAATATCTTATGGCTTCTGACACCTTCAGATGCTTTGCCAAGGATAAATGTATTTTTAGGATTCTACAAGCTGTGCAGTATATACAATCCTTCTTCCCTTCTGTAAAGAAACGTGTTCTCTATTGTCCAGCCCACAAAAGTATTTTTAGGACTAGTAATAACTGACCTTTTCTAGTTTGCATCTTACTCTCCAATTTCACCATCCCCACTTCTTACCAACGTTGCACTTCAGCCAGATCTGCAAATAGGTTGTTTCCTATCTCTGTATGAAGGAAGCTAAGCTCCAGAGAGAAGGAGATGATTTTCTTCTGTAAACACAGTCCTCATAACTCAGCATCCTCTAAATGCTAACAGAAAAATATACCCCATTGGCAAGCAGCAAAAACATAACAAGGGGTTATTTTTCATGGTCAGGTTTCACAGAAAACTTTACCGTTTATCATTTATAGAAAAAAGTATCTATTTTTCCTGCATCTCAGTTATTCCCAAGACCTTTGCAGCAGTCATCACCTGCAGTCCACTCACTGTTTCTTCATGGGTAGCTGAGGCAAAGAGAACAAAGATGTCTCAGCCCAGTCCCAACTCATCAGTGCATGCAGGAACTCCCCCAAGAGTCACGTCTCTCTCATCCCCAAATTCCCTGTACAAACCCACTGCTCTTCCTCCCTGTCCATGCCTTGCAATGTGGATACCTGGAGTCCCTCACTGCATCCATTCCACCTGGGGAAGACTCCAGAGCGCCCATGCCTTGTCTCTCCCCAAACCTCACGTGACCTCTGCTCAGAGCCCCCCGTGCTCAGCAGGCAGCCGCTCCCCTGGGACCCAGGGCAGAAGGGAGGGGAAGGCACAGCCCCACTCTTCACTCCGTGCTCCAGCTGCCTCCCCCACTGCCCCGAGATGGGATGCCACGGGATGCCTTGCCACGCACCGCTAGGTACAGAGCTGCCTGCATGCTCCTAAAAAGCACAGCTGGCAGAAGTCATCACAGCAGCACGAATTCATTGTGAAGACATCTCCTAACACAGCTTGTCACAAAGAGGTCTTGGCTTTTTAGAGGAGCAAAGGGAAGGACGGGTTGATCAGCAAAGTTTCACTGGTATTTTCCACGCCATTCCCTTCGGAGTTCCCTGGAACTTGCTGTTAAAAATGGATGCTTGTTTTTATATTTCACATATTCTGTACTTCTAAAACAAAAGTAATTATATGAAAATTATTTTGATTAAATACTGATTCTCTGCAAAGAAACAGATCTCAATTTAAGAAACAGGTCCTATAATTATGGACCCCTGGAAGAACTAGCTGTTTTATTTTACTGGAACCTTTTTAATATCAAGCTGAAAACATTATAATAAGACCGTGCTTCAGTATTTTAAGGATTTCTGAGGCTTATAAATTTTCCTTTAATCTATAATTAAGAGAGCTCCTTTTTAAACTTAGTCACAAGTCTATTCCAAATAGCTTTTTTAAGAGCTAGCTAGTACTAGGGAAGAGAAAAGCAATTCAATGAATGTGTCACTGCCACAGAAAACGGCTGTATATAGCTTATATTTCATTAAATAGCACACTTTGGAAGATGAGACATCAGCAGTTTCAATCAGGACTAAAAGTTCCACCTTTGCACCACACACTAGAAATGCCCAAACATAGAGGCAGTAAAAAGGGATCTTCTCAGCTTCTACACGACACGTAGAATTATTATGCTACTATTTCAAGAGTTTAAAAACACTATTTAAGGGAGAAGAAAATGTAGTTTCCTCAGGGCAATAATCTCAGACTGAAATTGCTGCATCCCAAGTAAAATTGCTAAAATACAATTTTTTTCACTTAATTACACTTTTTTTAAAGCATTCCACTAGTGACTACTGCTAACAAGAAAAGACATGCTGATTAAACGTTTCATGTCCTTTAATAGCTAATCTGAAGTGCTAATGAGTGTTCAAAACATAACAGAACTGTCAATTGTTACAGAGTTTCTCACTACACAGTGGAGCAATGAATAAACTTGACTCTTTTGCTTGGCTTGATTCGAACCAGAGCATTACAGACCTGGTGGCTTAAGCACTGGTGACACAGAGTGACTCCTTTTAGGACTGTCTCCCACCTGTCTAACAGGTGTCTCGGCTCACACCCACCTGCTGGGATGGCTCTCACTTCCCCCTGCTCCGCACAGTCCCAGGGGAGTCGCCAATTTCAGAACCTAACTTCATAAACCCACGGTATTACCACTCGCACCCTCCCCCTGCCGTCTACAGATCAGCCAACCTGAAAGAATTCTCTTTGTTAACTGTGAGACTTCACTGCTCCCTTTCTCTGGACACAGGCCTGTCTCACATGCCGAGCAATTTCCCCCTGGTGAGCACATCAATAACCCAGGAATGCCCCAGGGAGGCCCAGGGCTGCGGCAAGAGATGCCCTCCTGCCCACTGACGGCTCAGCACCAGAGCACCTCCAGCAGTGACCCTGCTGCCCTCAGCCTGCTCCCACATCAGCAGCTCAGTGTCCACACCATAATGCCAAAGAGAAACCTAGAAGGACCTTTTTTTAGTCCTTCTATCAAGACTATGAAAACATCTCCACTTCCTCTTCCCTGTAATTCACCTTTGGCCTATTGGTAAATGCCATAAACTCACGTCATCATATGTTACCATTAGGAAATAAAACATGAAAATTGGTGTGTCCTTTATACAATGCATGTTGCATTAGTTACTTTTGGTTTTGTGTAATTTCTATGTCATGATGCTTTTCCTACCAGTCTCAATACCTTAATATCTAATTTCTTTCATGCAAACTCAGAAACAGAAACAGTTTAGTCTCAAACTGTAAGATAATATAATTTCAAATTTTCCTTGAGAAAGTCCATAAATACCCATTAAAATGTTCCTTTTAAAAAACATCTCAAATACTGGTGCAAGTAACAGCTAGAGCTTACCAGAATATCAGCATTTACTATCATTATTAATAGCAAGAACTCTCGAGGACCTCAGCTGATATTCCAAGCTTCTTTTAACACATGAACATATTGTACAGACTCACCAAATTATCTGGTACACTTATGTCTTTTTAAAGCACTTTTAAAAATCCTTGAAGTCCTGTTATGGCCCAATTCATAATTGGTGACTTACTGGGCAGTGTGTACAGAAGCCCATCTGCCCCTGGAATGAACAGGATGCAGATTCAGCCTATAGCCACTGCAATACCATGTACCAGTATTTTGTCACAGCTCTGGTATTTCTCATAAAGCTTCAAGGAACTTCTGAACTAGGTTTTGGTGGTATATGTGGTTTTTTTCCCATCAACACATTTTTGTTCTCCGGTATCAGTGTAACAGTAATTTGTGCTGTGCAAGATCAAACCAGACCTATAAGTTATGCCAGACAGGAATTTTATACTGAAGAACTTCCTGTTGCTTAAAATAGTCAGATAATCTGTATAAAACAAAAAATTTACTGTACCCTTTTTTCTGTCTGTTCATACATTGCCTCTCTCTTTTTACATATAACAAACTAAGTTATACAGGGGCTACATTTTACAGAGCCCAAGACAAGAGGCACCCATTCAGTTGGTTTCTGACACCAGGCCTCTTCCAACATACTGGGTTATGAATTACAGACAGGCTCTTCTCTCCTACATTCAGTCAGAATAATGGTGAACCATATGGCAAAATGTGATGACTTCTACTGCTCAGCCAGAAGTATGAGTGACTATACCACTGGGTGACCAGATCTCTTCCTCCAAATAACCTACACAGTTATTTACTTCACCTTGTCTGTGGCATTCAGGCTGCAACATCCTCTTTACCCAGGGATGAAAAGAGGTGCTTACTTAATCTCTCCCTATTCCTTACTTTTGGTCAGGTGGGGGGGCTGGTCTTCATTTTTAAGAGTCCTGTACTTACGAAAAGAATTCAACTTGTTCAATCAGCAATAAACTGAATGGAAACCTCAAGAACTGAATAGAAACCTTCAGTCAACAATATAAACTGAATAGAACCTTTTCAGTGTACTACAGAATCTGCATCATCATGACCACAAAAAACTTTTTCAAGGGACTGCTTGACAGCAGGGACAAAAGTAACAAGGCTGTTAATCTTCAATCCACCCCACAGCTTTTGGCAAAAGACAAGAGGAAAAGCATGGTTTGTTTAGGACATGGCTCAGTCTTAACAGCTGATGCAGCTTCCCAGGTGGGTGAAGCTCCTCAGACCTGCAGGTCTCAAATCAGGAGTGACAGGCAGCACAGCAGTCTTCAAGTCCCACCTGTGCACACTCAGATTGGCGTGGAAGAAATGAGAGCACTGCAATGAGGATACCACTGAACAAGCATACAAAGCCTCAAGTAATTTGAAAGACATCAACCACCACGGAGTGCCTAAGAAGGCATAGACAATCCTGCCTCTTCACTAAAAAAGAGCATTTTTCCTTTTAAAAAGGTTACTAGAAAATTATTATGGCACTGTAATTATTCCTCTATTTACAACATATTCCCAAGCTTCATGGACCAAACTAAAGGTCACTAAGTCTCCACATAAGGCAGAGGCATACACACAGGCAGAAAAAACTGCATCTTATTAAGCTAAACAAGACTGAAAATGTTTTCTGTGTTAATGATTAACAAAACTTTGTATTTGCCAGTATTTAAAATGCCATATTATTTCTAAGTCATACAAGTCCGAGACAGCAGCACTCTACAAAACTAGTAACAACAAGAAATTAATCTGTCGAAGTGCAAACAATTTCTGCCTCACAAACAGGATACACGGCAAGTAATATAACACTGGTTTTAATTAGCTGGGCATATAAAGCTGCTACAAGACAAATTCCTTTCATTAAAAAAAGCAGACAGTCAGCTAGAAATCCTTCATCGCACCGAGACTGAAGATGACATAAGACACTAAACTTTTTCCCTCCCCTGTAACAAGGAGGAGCCAGAGTAGTATCACCCAAGCAGCAGGTGATGAGCAGCCCCTTCTCCTGCTACTGCAATACTGGTAACTCCCTAGAAATGCCAGCAATAAAGGGGGTCCAGCAACACAGAGGAAAAAAAAATCAGCAGTAAAAAGAACCATTTTCTGTAATCTTGTTCAGACACTTGGGATAAGAGTTTCATGCAAAATTAACTGTAGGGTGTTCTAAGTCCCTCCAGTATTGAGTACCAATGTTTTGTGCAATGGCCAAAAATTGTAGCATGGTACCCACAGCATACTGGGTATATATTATTTCATAACGTAAAAAAAAAGGGACTAAGAATATGTGTGTATGCACAGTAGACCTTTCTTCTACTCTCCACTTAAGGGACTCTGCTTTCCACATCATACAACTGCATTCCAACATAAGGTTCCCATTCCCCCCTACTTCAGGCTGGAGGTGCACCCCAAAGAAGGGCTCTGCCAGCTGTTCCTTTTCCCAAAAGCACCAAGGGAGCAACATCAAAAACATCAGCAGAAAGCCCACTGCACATATTATTAGCAGAAGACCTAATCTGCCTGAGCCTAAGGAGAGAGACTCCGGCACTTGAAGGCAGAAATTAGATACCTGAATTTAAAATCACAGGGCATGATTGCAGGCAGTTTTGTCTGAATGAATTAGGATGGAGACAGACACATCCTTGCCTCTGGATCCTGCTGCTGCCGAAGCCACCCTGGGCACACCAGCCAGGATGCTCAAGGCATTTAAGAGCACAGGGAGCCTTAAGCTCCCAGCCCTTGCACCCACGATTATTAAAAGATTCTGGGTAAAATGAAGAACAAAATATAGACAGTCCTGGAAGCAAAGCTGGGAATCCAAGACACATCCCGGCAGCTAAATGGAGATTCACTGGACAGCAGTTTCTTATTTCTTAAAGTGGTTTGGTGAACAGAGATTACAAGATATTGCATGAATGCTGGATTGTTCCCCTTCAATTCAAAACAAGCCATTGTTCTGGGATGGGAAACTGGTTTCTGAAAAGACAAACGTCCCTTCTTGCTTGTTTCATTAAACTGGTAAAAGAAAATTTAATTCAAATTAAGAAAACTCATAATCAAATGAATCCACTGGAGAAAAACAATTGATATTTATGTGCTGTTGCCACTTTGCACTCATTACAGGGGCTAATGTTTTGCAAGACACATCTTTTAAACCTTCCTAAGCTTATTATTTACTATCTCTTGACAAGCATGACTTCATTTTATGAGCTGGCACATATCCCATTGTGAGAATCTAATCTTTAATAACATATCCTAATTAAATATGCACATTTAATGCAAAAACCAATAGCTAAAATTCAGAACAAAGCAAAAAACATTCATTTGACTAAACAAAGAAATTGGATTAGAGAGCACAGAGCAAACTCAAATATTAAGTCACATATGTCACAGCAAAAAGTCATTAAAGGAAGGGGGAAAAAAGGGTAAAAAAAAATCCCCAAAAAACCAATCAGGCAGACAATTCTTTATACCTGACCATATCTGACCTCTCTGAATTCCTAGCTAGCTTACTACCCATCTGTCATATAATAATAACTTTAAACAAGGAACATATAAGAACTCAAAGGTTCAAGTCAATTGTTCTTAGCATGCTTGATTCCACTCAAGAAGGGTGTGTTCTTCTACAGAAGCTATACCAGGATTTATTCTTCTCAACACACATGGCATAATTTCACCATTAAACTATTTATCATTTTGAGCAGTTCACAGTGAAAAAAATCCTAAAATAGTGAGCATCAAAAAAGAAGAAAAAAAAAAAAAACCACAAACATAAATTTTAAAAATTACCTCTTGAGATTTAAGTACCAAAATTACACCAACAAAAAGCTACGTGCATCTATTTGGCAGTTTCTGAATTACTGTGAGCAGGAAGCCACTTTCCTTCTAGTGAGTACAGTCCTAACATTTGACATTACTGAGATACTTTGAACTCAAAAACTTTGAGTTACAAGTTTGTGACCTGCTATAACCCTTTCAAAGACTCTATCAAAAGAAAATTAGACACATTTTTAATTTACGAGCAATTTTACCATTGATTGAGACCAAACCTCAACACACATCAATCTTTGCCTTCAGAGGTCTCACCGTAATTTTTAAAGTTTGATTTAATAACATTTATCAAAACAGTATTCTGCAGGAAAGTCATAGTATTTGAGAGCATGAAACAAGAGAGTAAAGGCTTAGGGTTTACAGTTTTAATTCTTAGGATAAATACAAGTCAATTACGTAAACCACATTGCTGAACACAAACAAAGCAGAAAATCTACTGAAATGACAATATTACAATTTCTAGGTCTTATTTAATCCTGCCTGGCTTCGTACATGCGCAGGTGAACAGTCAGAAGACGTTCATTTTCCCTTTGAATCTAAAATGTCACCACTTCCACCACAGACTACAATATACTGTCAACTGAAAAACAAACGCTTTGTAAAGTAAAGGTATTCAAATATTTTTTTAATAATGGACCGGGCAGCAAAGTCTGTATTCAGCTTTACCTTCTCTTGAACCAGAAAACAAACTTTAACTTATTTTTGGGTTTTTGCAGGGACTTCACATATTGAAGTTCTATTTTCAATTATTCTATTACACAGAGCACTCATTCCTCTAAAGAGGAATTGGCTCAGATGTGCAGAGGTGAAAAACATTCAGGACATGCCATCCTGCAGACTCAAGCCTCTGTCCCACAGTCACAGCAGTTGGATGCCCAGGCTACCACCTGCAGGACGTCACTGCACCCCACTCTGGAAGGAAACTGTGTCAGGAATGAAACCCCACAGTCTGGTAACAGAGGCAGCCACCAGAGGCAGGCATTAGCTGCCCAGTCTGTTCAGGTTTACTCATTCCTAGCTCATTAGCAGTAGTTACCTCCAGTTCGTAATTGGACAGTTCAGCACAGCTTACAGTGAGCTGAGCAACAACAGATAAAAGGCAAGAGAGAAACTAGATAATGCCCAAATAAATAAGAGGAAAGGGTTTACTGTCCAAGACAGATCAACCAAAATATTGGTGAGCTCCTTGTAAACTAACTTTGTAAAATTTTAGTAACTGAAAAGAAACTACTTTTAGATCTCTGCAATAGATTTAACACTTTGCTCATCTAGCAAATACTACCCATTACATGGGATTTTCACAGAAAAGTGAGTTTTGTCTTGTTTTGGTTTTTCCCCAAGACCTTGCAGTGGTAAACCCTGAAGACCATTTTCCAACACTGACGTTTCCATAAGGCAGATGGGAACCAAGAAAATGGTGCCAGACTGTTTACAATGGTGCCCAGCAAAAGGACAAGAAGCAATGCCCATAAACTCAAGCACAGGAAGTTCCACTTTAATATGAGGAAAAACTTGTTCACATTGAGGGTGGCAGAGCACTGGAACAGGCTGCCCGGGGAGGTTGGGGAATCTCGCTCTCTGGAAACATCCGAAACCCAGCTGGACTCATTCCCATGTAACCTGCTCCAGGTGACCCTGCCTTGGCAGAGATTTGTGCAGATTATCTCCAGAGGTCCAACCCAAACAATTCTATGATTCTGTGAGATGGATACCACTTCTTCATTGCCACTACTCTGGCTTTCTTAATCAACTCAAAGTAGTTATCAGGAACACCAAAACTAATTTATGACAAAAAAAAAACCTGACAACAACAACAAAAACACACATCAAAAAATCCTATCAAACCAACAAGAAAATATAATAATCATAGGAAGTATAGAAACTTCATGATTACATATACATCATTATACTTTCTATAGCTGCAAACAGTAGCTTCACCATAATTAATTAGGCATTCAAATGCTCTCTCAGTAATGAAGTTTGCTAAAGCACTCATAATTAAAAAAGGCTATGAACTATCCAGTCCTTTTCAAAAATGAGTTTTCCTGCTCTTGAGGAGTCCTCTCATAGACCTGTCTTATTTTTCTAATGATAATCTGTCCTATGCCCTTCAAATGTTCAGACTGACACTTATATTTTTTTTTTTATGTGAATGATTACACTTTCAGACTGAACCTCTGTCAAATCCACATGCAGAGCATGACAAATCGCTCACTCTACACTGCGCACTTGGACTCAGTTATCAGGGCTCCAGATATAGGCTTTTGACCCCAGACTGCATTAAACAGCTAAGATTCAGACAGTTTAAAACATGCAATGAAATAATGACTGAAGCAACAAAAACTACATCTGTTTTTGAAGTCCAATATCCAACAGAAATTACAGACCGCTGGTATTTTCAAGAGGACTTGTAGGGCACAATACTCAACATAAAATCAAAAAACATTAAAGGAAATTTAAGAAACATTACACCATCTTCATTCTAGGTTAAACTAGCACATACTTTTATTTGAAAATATTTGAAGACTGCAACATTTGAAATAATTAACACCTCTTGAAAAGCAGTAAGGACCATTCCTGCATTTACAGAAAACTCTGGAAATAAGTAGAAGTGGACTACCAAAATAAAAACACACTAACACACTTGGTTTAGGTTCTTTTCATATTGTCTCTAATAAAATTAAGTCTATAAAAAAAGAGTTATTCTTGATCTCTGTAGAGAAATGGAGACAAAGGCCACATGGTTCTATTCATGATGATAAAGCAACAATAAACAGAACAGCCAGAAGTCAGCCATCAGTGAACATTTCAGAAGGTATCTTTTGGATATCACAGAAAAGTCTCCAGTCACACTTCACTCAAACTAAGCAAGAAGAAAATTGTTACTTGTTTGGTGTACAAAGAGGTGTACACAAAGCAGGACAAATGCAGGTTCACAACTGCTGAGTGTGCACAACCTAAGTTGATTTTTTTTAGGGAGCAACTTTTACTTTGCGATCAACAGATCCCTCTACCAATATTTCTTCAAACAGAAAAATCGGAAACAAAACAAGGACAAGAACAGCACTGCACCTTGCGAATCAAACTATCAACTCTACAAAAGTAACCAATAAAACAACAAAGCAATTTAAGAAAGTAAGGCAAGCACATGTCAGTAAGGGATATCGATGAGGGGAATCCAATTACAAAGACTTTAATTATTAACATTTAATTAGTGTGCTGCAGCTAACTCTCCCACTGCTACGAAGCAAGCCTTCAGCAACCACACCTGGTCAAGATTTCAGGCTGGCATCTCACTAAAATGACTAAGTTCTCTTGTCATTCCCATGAAGGGTTTCAGTGTTGACTCAGAGGGAAGAATGCCATCTAGTGAATTACTCAGACAACACTGCCACATCCCACCTATATTTACCTGGCCTCAATATGCAGAAGAAGGATTTCTTCACCTTCTTATTGATGTGAAGATTATCAGGAGAGAAAGGAGAAAGAAGAAGGAGAAAACAGGGGGAAAAAATCTATTTAAAAATAGGTCGTTTATAGCTGTAGATACTGGCTACTGGTGGATCTGGCCCAACTAAAAATAAATTCTACACTTTAACAAAACCAGGAATGTTATCAACTTCTTTATAGCTGACAATCATTCCCTGTGGGAGGAAAGAGCCCTTTTGAGGTGAGCCTGCCAGCTGCTCAGCTCTATACATGGGTATGCTCATCCTTCCAAACACAAGAGGCCAAGGAGAGGTCCCAGCATTACCCACACTCATGGACAACCTTAGCTGCCACCCCAACACTCCTCCAGACTCTTTTGGCCACCTCACGCACGAAGGCATCATTCCACCAGTGCTCCTAGACCAAGCAGCACAGGCATGGCCCCATCAGCAATATCTGAAGCTCTCTGAAAATGGTTTGTGGAGCTCTGCTGGACATCCTGTGACCACTCACACCCCACACCAGTAAAATCCTAGCAGAGGAGTCACCACAGCATTGACAAAGCACAACTCAACATCACCAAATATAGACCCTGTTCCACTTAAATCAATGGATGCTTGAGGCTGATGTGAGTCCTAAACCATTTATTTTAAAAGTTACTTGAACCTTCAACTTAAAGGCTCAAATAATTCTCATCAACTTTTTTCCCTCTTCTTCACGCAACACAAAAAGGTATCAATACAGAAGTACAGCACTTTGCATCTGACTATATTAAAATAATACACTTCAGCTGAATACGGTTTAATTAAGGCTTACTCTGATGCACTCCAATATTAATTAATAGTTTACTTGGAAATTCCCACCATATGGTACAGCAGCAGATGTTAATCATGTAAGGCCAAACACTTTGAAATTACTGTTCTAGCCACTTAATCTGAGGTACCAAGTGCCCTAAATTTCTACTTAAAGGATAAGCTGGAAATGCCAAACATCCTACAAGATGACATCCACAGCTATTTTCTTCAAGATAATATTATCTGGCAGATAAGTAGCAAAAAAAATTGGGGTATATTTTTAAGCCTCCAGTACCATAAAATGATTTGCTATAGAGTGCTGGACTACCTTTGCATCAAAAAAATGCCTGCATTAAAAATCTCGAGGAAAATTTTATTTTGTCTCCCAGATATGTGCTAAACCCCATCCACAGGGAGGGCAAAAATGTGCATACAAGTCGATGAGCATTAAGCATTCCAGATCTTGGCTGCCCCACACCCATGGATCTATGTCTTCCAGCCTTTCATCCTTCAACTGCAGGAAAGGAACATCATGAGGAACTTGCTCTTGGACAGTAAGCTATTTTAAATTGAAGAGGAATTGCCCTGCTAGGCCTATCTCATAACAAGAAATTGACAATGCTCAGAGCAGGTTCATGTGGCAGCAGATTTCTTAAGATCGAGCCTAATATTGGGCTCCCAAAATTTTTCTTCTGAAAAAATACAACTCATCTCCATCTCCTTACTTCATCTTTTTAGAGAAAACAAATGCATCTGAAAAGCTGAAAGAGATCAATGAAGAAAATGTGGCCTTTCAGAATTTCCCAGGACAGTGTTTCCAGACAGGATTTTTTAACAGGGTATTTGGGAACTCTTATTCTTCAGCATTTGTCTTGGTAACTATTCAGCTTCTAAACTGAAGGTTTAAAGTATTCATTAAGTAAATAATTTAAGCAGTAAGTGTGAAAGCACAGTTTTGCTTTATTTGGTTCTAAAAATCTAAAGTTGTTATCCTGATGAAGGTAAGTGCTTGCTACAGGTGATCCCCAGTGCAGTTATAAATTAATGAGAATATTGTAACTTCTTGGAAAAAATAAAACAGTTACACAGAATGGAAGCCTTGAAGAATAAGCTCTTTCTCCTTGCTGCATACCTTTGAATACAAGCCTATATAGGGAGAAATTTCTCAGGAAACAGCTTCTCCTTATGCTTCTGGAAAATGGCAACAAATATTACTACTTGACTCTGAAAAATACAGTGCAATCAAAAGCTACAGAAACTTAACTAAGACTAAAAGGTTATCTACACTTCTGCAGATCAGACAGAAAGGCAAGATCATTTGCCAATTTGGGGTTTAGAAGATAAAACTGCTTGGGTTATTATTGTTGGAGTACTTGAAGAAAACTACTTGCAAAGATTCTAAAAAGACATCTGTATATATATTTCAATCCTCTCATATGAAAAGTGATCTGGTTTATACTGCTGCCTTGCAATATTCTTGATACCCATTAACCAGAAAAGGCATTTGTAAATTTCTTGGTTTAATACTGTATTGTGCAAATAAATTTGAATAAAATCAAAATCCAGAGCTTTACTGTTGAAAAAAACCACTTGAGAAAACATATTGTGAGGCCATATTTAAACTAACAGATGTTTCAGAAATAGAACAATATGTTCAAACAAAATAAAGGTGTAAATGGGCAGTGCTAAGAGCTGCACAACTAAACACATCAATTTCAGTAGCAACTGAGATGACCTCATCTAGGAAAGCTCCCCTGAAAAAGATCATAAATTTAGAAATGAATTATGATGTTATGCTTAAAATTTGGCTGCATGAATTATTTGCAGAGTGGCTGCTTATGTAACATCGCCTTTGCTATGGCAACACCCGGCTGTTAGGCTTTGACACATCCCAGTTGCAATTGCAGTTTCATTTTCTGCTGATAAACAATGGCAGGAGAAGTTTTCTAATCACAAAGAAAGATGCTCTAAAACACATCACTGTGATTGATGTGGCAGCCATTGATGCTAGTAAAACTCCTAATGTCAGAAGGGCAAGCAAAAAGTGAAAGATCCACAGGAAAAATAAACAAACTAGAGAGAGAGATCTTCCACATTGCTTTCAACACAGTTTTAAAGCTGAAGTCCTTAAAACTGAAGTTTGGAACAGCGCAGTTTGGCTCTTGACTACCTGTCTTCCTATAAACACCCCTCTCCATAAAGTCCCCCACTTGGTCTGACTAAAGTTCTTGTTACTTTCTTGCAGAGTAACTATCTATAAATTAAAGAGGTTGTGTGTTCATCAAAATTAAACTCCAGATATGACATAATTTCATATTTTTCTGCAGCTTTTTTTGCAAGGCATTACAGTAAAAGTCATAAATCCACTTAATAGCATCACTTCAAAGGTAATGGAGTACTACACGTACCCTCCGATACTGTAAAATTTCAGTTTGCTTTACACTGGAGAAAGAAAATAGCGGTTTAATGCTGACAAATTGTAAAAATTGCCTGATCTACTCCACATATGGCACTTAGCAATGACTATTAAGCTGATGACTATTCTGACGCTCATCAGTCACCTACACACACTTGACAAGGAACTGAAGTTTCAGAATCCAAGTGTTCTTCATACTCTCATCCAGTTTTATTTTCCCTGAGGCAACTCAGCCTTTTCCATATTATTTCTAATAGTCTCAATTTCTAAGGGCCCTGCCAAAATCAATGTGAAGGGAAGTAGCATAAGGAAGAACTTTTAACTTAATAGACCACTAGAAGAAAAAGTAAAATCTATGGACAAAATTGAAAGCCCTAAATAAAGCACATACATTTGTGGAAGCACACCTCCTCTTTACCATAAGGTAGGTGCTCACATGCCTTTGTAGCACTGTAGTCCATCCTACACTCCAGAAAAAGCTCCCTGCTAAACTCAGTCCATGGCAGTCTATAAAGTAAGCCATGGCCAAAAATGAGGTCGGTCTGATAGTGATCCTGAGCTCACGGTTCACCCTTACTTTTTTTAAGGCCTAAACTGATTTGCTAGATGCCAGTGCAGTGAGAGAATTTGTGAGTTTGCTGATGAGCTTCCCTGCTGCTAACTAATGGTTCAGGAAATGCAGCAGAACCTGGGTGCTGCCACAGCAGTCCTAGGGCTCTGCATATGCACGAACAGGAGTAGGAGGATCCCCATGGCAATACTTTTTTTTAAATCACCATTAAGTATTGGAGTATTTAGTGTCAGAGCATTCCCACAAACTGTTGCATTTTCCTCATGAATAACACATAATTCCCACTACATTAAGTGGAGCACAGTTGCTGGCAGACCATGATGACTCTGCAAACACATGCACCACCGAAAATGGACATGAACTTCAGCACACAAAGAGCAGACAGAAACAGCTCTCAAACCCATGCAATATTCAATCACACAGATGGGGAACTTTTGCACTCTGCTTTCACTTTGCTAGCATGTTCCTATTTCTGCTTCTCTGCCCCCAGTCCTTCTAAATATTTTCATCCTTCTAAACCCTGGTAGAGTAGACTCTATAGAGGTAAAAAAGCCTCAACTCCTTAGCATTAGAGACCTTTAAAGGCAATCCCACACCTTAGATGTCAGTTTCTTGAGTATGACCACCATTACAACAGTTTAAACTGTATGAGCTTCGTACAAGCCCTATAAGCTGTCATTCAGCAAGCAAAAAAATAAGTATTTAAGCTTTGTTAAAGTAATACCTATTTTTTTCAGGTGGACTGCCTTCAGGAACAGATTCTGCTATCAAGAGATTGGTACCAAATTAAAATTAGAATATTGTTAAAAGCAACAAACCCTTATCAAAATACAGCAATCGTCAATAACTGCAGACCAAAGAAATTAGATTAGAAGACTCAGTTAAAAACATCCTAATGTTTGGCAAGTAACTGAAAGTCTTTAAGTGTTCTCAGAGCCTCAGAAATATAAAATACATCTGGCACATTCCCCACCTGAGTGAGTGAAAGCCACAATGTTCAACAACGCTTGCCTATGTAAGGTGTCAACATCTTGAGAACCAGAGTGGAATCCACACATGTCCCCCAGAGGGGAGGCAGAGGAGGTGGCTGACACACTTTCATCTCATACAGGACCTTTAAGATTAGTACTAAATATATGAAAATCACAACAGTACATGGTTTGAATCAATTTGAATACTCATATTATCCTCCATGTACAATATGCCATCCTGTGGGAGAGATGAGCTAATCCGTCTACGCTTTTTCCAGCTCTATGACAGTTACTCTTCTGGGTTCACTTTAAACCCTACAAAACTCATATGCTGTCATAGGCTCCCATCACTTTGTCCCTTTCATTTGAAAAGTTTTAACTGGTACTTTGGCCCACAACTTCTTATTGTACACATTTTCACAGTCAAACTTTAGTTAGTTACTTATTGTATAACCAATTCCAGGTACAACTCCGTAGCTCAGAAGCATTGGCATTAGGCCATTACAGGGATCCACAGATTGTACGTCAAGGAACTAGAAACTGACAAGATACTGAAGAATTTATTCCACGAATGCCCAATCTTGAGCTGCTCCCTAGACAGACATCCAGCCCAGAGCTTGGCACTGGTATCTAACCCTTTTGAGTGGAAATACTTTCCCCATGTTCATTTCTCACATCTTATAATTTCAGGCCCTATGCTTTACCACTACTCTGAGCAAAGAATTCCAGATGAGACCTTTTACTGCAAATGTTCAGGTCATACAAGACCATCACAAAAACACTGAGAGCAATAAAATCTAAAGTGTTTCATTTCCCCTTACTTTCAGATAACTGTAAACAATGTCAAAGAGCAGGATTTTCCTTTTTCAGGAAATATTTTGCTTTGAACATTGAAATCTATTTGAAAGAATTCTCTTTACAGAGCTGCCCTGAGCAGGCATATGACATAGCAGGACACTTACTTCAAGGAAGAGGTTAAAATCAAGTTCAACATTTATAATTCTGTAAAATAACCCCTAGTAAGTCAGCAAAATATTCTCACATCTTGAAGTTTAATGCAATTTATGCAAGCCAGACTTGACTGCCACTAATGTGAAGAAGACCACTATTGCACTCCTCCCAAACTTCTCATGACAGACACATTCATGTTTTACTCATCAAACTGTCTTGGGTACCTCTTAAAACTCAAACAAGCTATTTTGGGGACTTTCAGAAACAGAATTTGCTGGAAACTATGCACTTAAAGCATTAGAAGAACACTCCTTCATGTGGATTTCAATACCAATGTTTGCAACACTGCACACCATAAGTAAAGAAAACAAAGTTGTTGCAGCATAGACTGCTTGCCCTTACCCACTACCATCCCTCCTCCAAACTCAGCAAGGTGTGATCCACCACGCAGGAGCAAACCCGCCCCCAGCTACTGGTCATATTTCCAGGCTCAACTTTTGAAACTAGAGTGGCTACCTCCATGGTTTTCCTCCAAGAGCACTAGTCACAGGCAGGTGCTTTATCTCATTGCACCACCTAAGTGAAGGTTCATGTGCTACACAGAAAAAAAAAAAAAAAAAAGAGAAGAAATGGAGGCATGAAGCAACATATATGCATTCGCTCTGTAAAAATGAAAGTCCTCCAGAGAAACATTCAAATATTGAGGCCAAAAAAAAACCAGGTTAAACACTAAAAAGCAGGCTTTGTATTCCAGAAAGTGGGCACAACTGCAATAAGTGCATTTTTTTTAAAGTTTGCATGATTATTCCTAAAAGATCTACAGCTCTGAGTGCTAGTCACAGGTTTCTAAACTACAAACCCTTATCTAGTAGCACAATTTCTAATGCTACCATTTAGCTTGTTATTTTCAAATTACTGATTTTATGATAATGTAATACAAAAGCAAAGTATACATTCCACCTGTCATTTATGAAAAGTATTTGATGTACTACATTTTTAAGTGTTTTAAAAATGCATTATCCGCAAATTCATTCTTTTTATGCATTCTCCAAATTATGGGGAAGGTATCTCAGATACTGATTAGAAAAATGCCCTACACAATCTTTTTATTTTAAAGTAAAAATGTTAGAAGCTAAATTACTATAAAAAACATTTTGAAGTTTAAAATGGCCTGTTCTTAAGACTGATCATCTGTAGCTCCTTCAAGTTTTTTATTAATATTTACTAATTTCTCAGGATATGAAGTATTATATAATCCTTTTTGATTATTATTCTATGGAGCAAGAATGCTTCCGAAACTGCAAAACTATGTATGCTACTAAACACAATTATAACTCGCCAGCTATAAATGCCAGGATTGAATAACTGAAAACATATGCTATATGCCTGAAATTTTATGGATGATGAAACTGTCACATTGGTAGCACACAGCATGTTATAAAGAACTCCCACAATGTAGCAGTTGTTCAAAACTTGTACCCATCCGGTCATTCTATCTTTATAAAAAGATACATAACACTAGATGACGATTTATTCGAAACACAGCTGCAGCCTAACTTAAAAGGTAATATGAAAAAAAAACCCACACATACACAAAAACCACACAACAAAATACCTTTTCACAATACAGCATTAAAGCCATGTTAGAATGCCAAGCACACACAATAAAAGAAAAGCGTTTCCAAAAGGTCCAAATTTCATTCCCATCAGAGTTTATTTGAGGGGAAGACAGGTGAGGGAGCGGGAGGAAAGGAGCAGCGGAACCACCACTCTCAGCCCAGAGCCCAGACTGTTCGCTCTCCCTCCATCACGGACCTTGAAGTGTAGCCCCCAGGGAAGGGGACGGCGGCCGCCTGACGCGCGGAGCCCCCGGCCCGGCCGGAGGAGGCTCTCACCCGGCACGGCGGCCTCCCGGCGGCGAGGGGAGCCTCGGCACCCCCGAGGCGCAGACCGACCCCTGGACCCGCCGCCCGCGGAGCCCCCCGGCCCCTCCTCGCGGGGGAGGTCGCGGCCATGTCCCCCCGGCCCCCTGCACGGGGAGCGCCGCACGTTCGGTGAACTTTCCTTCGCGAGGCGTTTCGCCCCGCACCCGCGGGGAGCAGCCGGACACGCTCCCCGCGTCCCTCCGCTGCTGGGGGACGGCTCCACCGCCACACCGCGGTCGCCGCCCGGGAGCACCCCGAGCTCCCGCGGGCACAGCCTCGTCTCCGCCCCCGGCCCCCTCTCCGGGTCTATGGGCAGCCGGGAATCGCCAGCCGCCGCCCCCGCTCTGAGCCCGGAGCGGGGGGACAGTGCGGCCCCCGGCCCCAGCAGCGCGGCCCCGACGGCCTCCCGCCTCCCTTCCCAACGCCAGCCAAAGCGTGGGGGCAGCCGGCGCTGCCTGGAGGCGGGATCCCGGCGCGGGGGAAGCCGCGGAGCTCCCCGCACCTGCGGGGCGGGGGTGGAGGGTGATGGGAAAGGGCACCGCGCAGCCCCGGCACCGCTCCTCACCTTTCATCCAGTCGACGACCTGGCTCGGCGACCACTTACTGACGGGCTCCATGATGAGGGCCATGGGCGGCTCGGGGGGCGCGGGGCTCGGGCGGCCGCCGCTCTCCGGGCGAGGCTGTGCGGGGCGGACGGACCGCGCTGCCCGAAATCCCGGCGGCGGGAGGAGAGAGCCGCTATATTCCCGCTTCCCTCCGCTCCGCTCTCTTGCTCGCCGCCTCTGTGCCTCTCTGGGGATTTCAGTTCATGTTGCCGGCTCGGCGGGGAGGGGGAGGAGGAGGAGGAGGAGGAAAGGGGAGAAGGGGGCGGCACGCTCCGACGCCTCCCGCCCCCGCGAACCCGCGGGCAGCGGCGGCAGCTCGCGGTCCCACCGAGAGGCCCGTCCTGGGCGGNNNCTGCCTCGCCTCTGCCCGCTCTGGTGCCCAGCGGCTCCCGCGGCTCTCCGCGGCCGCGGCTGCAGCGCCGGTGTCTTTTTCTCCTGGCGGAAATGACGAGGCGGCTCCTGCCACCCGAAAATATCTCCAAGTGAAATGGGAAGCGACACCCGACGGCCGCCTGGGGCGGGGGGAGTTGGGGGGGAGCCGGGATGACTCGCAAGGTGCCGCCGCCGGCGGGAGGGGGGGCTGGGGCGGCGGCAGCGCCGAGCACCTGCTCCCGGCGGGCCGGGCAGCGGGGGAGCCTGCGGGGGAGCGCAGCCAGCGGCACCGAGCTGGCGCTTGAGGTGTGGGTTTGTTGGATTTTATTTTCCCTGAATTAAGCATTGCTGCGTGGGCGGGAAAAGTAATTTTTTTTTTCTTTTTTTCTGAGAGAGCGAAGCCCGGCTGTAAAACGGCAATGATGGACAGTGTCGCCGGGCGCCCCACGGGAGCCGTGCCAGCAGCACCGATGGGGTGACGGCATTTGCCTGCTGTCTGCGGGCGGCCCCGTTAGGGGAGGGAGAGGAGAGGAGCTGCACCTTGCTGTTTTCCCACCTCACGCCGAGGGTGCGGTAATGGGGCAGACTGGAGCGAAGTCAGCCAGCAGAAAAGGGGTTGGACCCTGGCGACCACAGCACGGAGGGAGCACCACAGGTGCTCGTCTGCCATCCCTGTCCTGCGGGTTGCACCTCGAACGTGTGGAGGCTGCGGGTGCGAAAATCCATCATCCCTGCAGTGGGTCATCATTGCTGGAGCTGTTCATTTTCTCCTCATTCTGTCTCCACAGGCTGCATCATCCTGGATGTTATCCCAAAAAAGGCAGTTCCCATGGGCCCTGTGACACAGTGTCTTTTGGTAGGAACCCCTCCCAAGTGCAGAACAATTCCTCCTAGGATGGCTGTGGCACCCTTTTCCAGCACCCTTCCTAGGAGCTTCTGCTTTGAGTAGGTGGTATCTCCCTCTGGAGCTCCAGGCAGAGGATAGTGCTAAAGGTTATTTTCCTGCTGGTAAGTTGGCTAGTGTATGGCTTTGCCTGCATTTGCATTCACCCTACTTCTCCTGCCAAGGCTGAGGCAATGACCGTCGAGATATTCCTTCTGACAGTGTTGGCTGCTGAATGCCAGCCGCTGATCCTGACATTTAATAGCTGTATGTGAGGATAAAAAGAGGATTCCCTCAGCCCTGGAGTGGTAATAGCAAAGGAATCAATTCCTTTGTGCTGTATGGGCAGTGCCAGAAGCTTTCCCACTTAGATATGCGAGGTTGAAGTAGTAGTGATGAGGGGCAGTAAAGCATCCATAGGATTGGTAACACCTCTCCCTAGAGACCCAGGAAGAATTTCCCCACCAGTGGTAGGTAGACTTGGCTCTCACCTTAAAGGTTGCACTTATTTATCTTTGAGAAGAATCTTTTTTACTGAAAACTGGGGCTTGCACACTGTAATTTTCCTCGAATTTAGCTCTAGACTCATGTCTCCTGTGTCACATTCCTGCCAGCACACTGACGAGGCCGTCTGCTTCTAAAGAGGTTGTGTTTCTTAAAGCCACAGAAACAATAAACTCACTTGCAAACTAAGGCTGACTTTTTTCCTTGTGAAAGGTTTGAAAGGTATGCAGGATCCTTATATACTGAGTTATTGTTATTGAAAGGGCATGTCATAATTTTAATTAGAAACCAGTAGTTTGGAAGGTTTAAATGTATAAATTGGCAAGATCAGACTGAAGCCTGGCATGTAAATTATAATGCCATAGTGTAATTCTCATTGGGCTGAAAAGTTTTTTGTAGGTGAGGACAGGGGAAGTAGGTTCTCACTAGGTATGAATGTAGTCCCATAGTTCATAATTATGCATGCCCTGGGATTTCTATAGCTTGTCAGCATAATTTGTAGCTACAGGAAGTTTTTCAGTAAAGTATCTGTGACCCAGGACTGTCCCTATGTTCAGTATCTATTACTTTTAAAGCCCCTTTATGGAGGTTTTATCAAATTATGGAGTGGTAGAAGGGAGTTCACTCTTCCACTTCAGTAAATAGATGAAGTGCTGAGCATGGAATCTAATTACCTTTATTCTTCTCACAGAGCATAGCCACAGCATAAATACTGGGGTAAATCCCACTGTTTTACTTAGATTTTGTTTCAGTTTCACTGAAGATTGTTTGCTTGGCTATGGTAGGGAGGACTTGGCTCAGGAGTAATGATAAAATTATCCATCCATGGTATTTAACTTGGTGACCTATTACAGCAATGAATTCTATAGCCAGGACATGTGCTACATAAAAGTATCTTTTTAAATTTGTTCTAAATTTATTGCTGCCTGATTTTATTATTGTTCTCCCTTTCTAGGGTAAGAAGGAGAGCTGAATGACTTTTTATGCTGACCTTCTAAAACTAAAATGTCTCAGCCAAAATGCCTTATCCAATGTCTTTTGCTGTTTTCATCTTTCAGTTTAGTGGCCTTCATCTTGCTATCACACTTGTATGAGTCAGGCCTTTTACGTAAAAGCACATGGGACAGTCTCCTGCAGAGACACTGAACTACAGGATCATGTCAACTCATCTTTTACAATTACTCTAATCCATATACTGCATAAAAATTAGTATGTTTAAAAATCTGTCTAAATACACATGTTCATGTTAGGAAAGCATTTATTAGGTAGTAAATGTAAAAGTAAGTACACAATAAAATTCAATATTGAAAGAAAAGTAAAAAGAACAGGAATAAGTTTCAAATTGGGCTCTAAATCTGAACTCAGAAGTATAAAACTACATATATGCTTAGATATCTATTTTCTGAGCAGCCGTGGATACAGATGGACAGCTTCAGCAGATAAGTTTGAGTGCACGAACCTCTTGGATCACCACCTCAGACTGCAAGCTCACAGAAGATGCTGCTTTTCTGTCATGGTACATTATCAAAAAAAACAACCTCCCTAGAGCTCATCTGGTCATCTTAGCTGCTACAGCAATACACATTGAAAATAATACCAGTTAATAGTTCAAGTCTGTCTAATAATGTACTTTTTGTGCATGATTAATCAATAGGACAACTGAAGCAGAGCACTGCTCATCCTGAATAATGGTGGAAGCTAGATCCAGGTTCTAACAATAGTACACTGAATAGTCATTTGTTTTATGTATGTAAAGCCATACTCTACACTGGGTATCAGTGATGAGTTACAAGCACAACTGTGGTTCCTCAGAAACTTAATGGACGTTTTGCTAGGGTGTCTAGAAAACATGCAAGATGCTCAGAAATGATAATTTGAAATCCTGCCCTGAAGTTAGGGAAACAAATTAGCTCTTAAAAGATGTTGTTTCTGGTGCTGGATATTAAATCTGTTTCTCAGGTGGGAAATGAAAGCAAGTGGAGGCAAATTAACAGTAACTAAAGCTGAGGTCTAATAAAAACAGTTGGAGAAAAATTAAAAAAAAAAATAAGGCAAGCAAAATGGAAAAAAAGCTAATACTTTCTTCACATTAAAATTTGTTTGTCTTTTGAAAGCAAATAATTTCCTGATTTTTACAAATGAGGCTTTATTTGACAAGAATCGAGCTTTTCCACTGGTACTAGTTCACGCTGCAAATACCTGCTTTGGGTGCCATATCTGCATTCTAGAGAGTATTTTATTCCACAGCTAGCAGCAGGGTATAAAGCAAGTTGTTCTTCTGTTAAGGGGAGAGCTGCTGTCTCTCCTCTGTTCCCCAGAGCCTTTTTGCCTTCAGAGTGGTGCCTGAACTGGTGCCTCAGCAGGGAGAGGATTGCTGCCCCTGCCAGGGCTGGCATCTTCAGAGGGGAAAGAGGAGGATGTTTAGGGGGAGGGAAATAACAAATAGCCTTGGTTCCAGGGCCCGTGGGCAAGCAAAGGAGGAAGAAGAAGGTTCATGATCAGAGGCACAGTAAAGCAGTAAGCCTCTGAGAAGGGTAGATAGGGGGTAGGTAAGAAAGTTTAGAGGAGCAAAGGGACTTAGATGCAGTTCAAGACCCAAGCTGATTTAGACTGGGGTGTAAATCTGAATGGTTGTCCCTGGCACTGGAGCATGAAGAGGTGGGAAAGGCATGGGGATGGGAAGCAGGCCCATCCCAGGTGAGAAAAGCAGGTGGCTCTCTTGCCTGTGCCTCAGGAATCTGCATGGCCCACTGCCCCCTGGCAACTGGCCACTGCTTGCTCCATGGCCTTGGGCGGCCTCTGCCTATACAGCAGCAAAGGTGACAAAAAGACAATGAGCCTCCGATGAGTTAGGGCCTACCATGGGATCTTGCTCTTCCCTCATTTCTTACCACTCATTTTCATGAACCTGCTTGAAAGCAGAAGTCTTTGAAAGTGTTTTAAATGCAAATATCTTGGCCTTAAAGTATATGCCTTACATCCTTGGTTGTTTAATTTGACATAAATGGCAGGGGTATGTTGTTGGGCAATTGATACTGTTTTGTATCATCAGAAATAGAAATCATAATCCCCCAAAGATGTTTAATAATTTAAAGTATTCAGAACTCAATTAAGGCTATTAAGAGATTAGAAATTAGATTAAAGGTGGCTAAAGGGTAAAAATTCAAGGACTTCAAATACCTTTTGTAATACAAAGGCTCTTAAAAAATGAAAAGGCTGAGAATTTCCCCAGGAAATTCCTATCATTTTAATTAGGTTTCTTAATTTAAAATAAAAAAAAGAAACCACACAATTTGAGTCCCACTTCCTCTGTCAAGCAGTGGACTCAATTAATTGCCTGCTGGGACCTCCTCCTTTCCCTGGTTTGGGAGGACGTGCAAAGGTTTAATAGGTTTTGACTACCAGGAGGGACCACCCCAACCATCTGACGTGTTCTCCTGTATTGATGCTCGCCAAAGACATTCTCCCAGCCTTTCCTGTGGTGGTGGGAATTATCTTTCCTCTGATCATGTGTTCTCTGGCCCAAACTGTATCCATTTCTCATTTCCTTCCATATGGAATCAAGTCACTGGTTCCTTTTGTCGCTGAAAAGAAGAGGAATCCCAGGAAATGTGGAAAGCTCTTATCTTCTGCATCCTACAGTTTCTCCTAGCTGGTGCTGCTTCACAACAAAGGGAAAGATGGGAAAGAGCGATGCTGCCATGAGGAAGGTGCAAACCAGTGGCAGAGGGGCAATAGATGTGTCCCTGCAGATGCAGAGGGTTTTTCAGGAGCATTGGCCACTGAGTTGGAGCTGTGTGGGGAGCTGCCATCTCTAAAGAACAGTTTTCTGTTCCATTGTGAAAGTAAATACACATGGGTTGTGCTGTGTTGGCCTTCTCATTTTCTGTTTTTCAGGCATGAGCTCATGGATCCTGTTTGTTCATCAGCTCAGCTAAAGCTCCACCTCTACTACTGCCACACAAATGCCCTGCCCAAAACAATAAGAAACCTGAGGGAAGCGTGTTTCTGTGCTAAAATAATACAGAAAAAGATTATAAAAGAAAACCGCAACTAATTTTTAACATCGGGTTCCCACATTATTAGCAACACAAATGTAAAATGGCTGCCAACAAGATTCAGCTTGAAAATCTCATTAGAAGGAAATGTCACAGTTTATTGCTGGTGATAAATGCTATTTTATTGCTTTGGAATGGTTGGCTGGTTTGGCTAAATGCAATGGGTGGCTCCCCTTGAGGTATATAGTTCTACTGATGAATTCATATTGTCCAAAGAATAATAAATATCTGATAATTTTCTAAGCAATACTGAAAATATTTAATGTTGCCAAAGAATGCAGTCATCTAAATTGCACACTGGAGTACAGAAGAAAAAGAATAATGATATGGTAATACAAAAAGGGCAAAATCATAATGAGGAGGGACATTTGTCAGTATACTCAGAAAAGCACAATCTGTCTCCCTGGTAATTTGGTGAAGAACAGAAAGTATTACATGCCGTATTACAAGTATTACATTTTATTTCTGACTTCAGGAATCGTTACCATATGTTCAAAGTCAGACATTACCTCTTAAATATAGCATGTTCTTTGTTCGTGCTGTGCGGGCTTCATCCTGCTTGGACAGTATTTATTCTGAAAAAATTAAAGAGAGTATAAATCCTCCAGTGCCAAAAGACTTCATATCAGCCAGCTTTTTTGGATGAACTGGACAGCAATAATTTGGCTCCTACTGATCAGGGAAACTTGACAGGTCTGCTGTATTTCTCATGCTTAACAACTTTCTCTAAAAACTATTTATATGGAAATAGTCGTGAATTTCAAGTATTTATTGCTTTCAAACGCATTTTACAGGAAAAGGAAAAAACCCACATATTTTCAAATATTCCTGGTGTGCAGCAGCTTATTGATGTTGCAATTAAAAATGCCCTTATGTGTCCTGACAAGACCATGGTTAGAAGTTATTTAAGATTTAATGCATGCAGCTTCATGTTTACAGATAGAGAAATTTATGACCTAAGGTCCTCTACTATCAGTTGTCCTTCCTGGACTCCAAATTCTTCCTGAAGGTCTGTTTGGTCTGTACATAGACCTAAAGGTTCGTCCATGTGGTGTCACATTGAAATCAAAGGGAATTTCAGGAGTCTAATGGCCAAATCAAGAGAATGCCTGCTGATCAGTTTTTACCAGAGTGCATGCTAGGCTTAAATACCACACAGTCTTCATATATCACATCATTACTATGGTTTGGACTTTTCTATACCATCACCTTCCTATTGTTCTTTTTGTACTGCTGTTTACACCCAGGCCTGGTTAAAGCATAAGAAACAATAATTAGGTAAAGGGCTGTTATTATCAAGGTAAGGATAAGGATTATTTCTGAAAACTTTTCTAGGATTAAATAACTATGATAATGAAGGAAAAGTATCAGTATAGAAAGGAGTGAGGGGTCAAGATGAAAAGGTGGCATTATGAAGGAGTGACAGGAAATACAGTACAGGAAGCAATACAATAATCAGAAGAAAGTATTGCAAGAAATTGGGAAAACCAAGAAGTGTAAGAGGAAATGAAAGTATTTGTAAGTATTGATCAGTCTGTAGATCCAGGTAGAATTAAGGGTAGGATGGGTTAGGAGTGAGAAAGAGTGAAGTCAGAATATATGGCAGAGTATTAAAAATAGGTGGAAATAAATGAGAAAATATGAATGTTATCAATGCTAAGAAGTCCAAAACATGGACAGATATTAGAAAAAAAGCTGTTTTTAAAAAGTAGATTGGACAGGGTATATTTGAAATAACTAAAGTGACTCAGTAGGAATTCAGCCAAGGATAAGTAGTTAACACTACTTAATCAGAGAAGAAAGCAAGCTCCTCCTAAAACATGCGCAAGTGCTCAACAAAAGCTTTTCGTTGTTTGGTTTTTTGGGTGGGGGGTTTTGGTTTGTTTGGTTTTGTTTTTTTTTTCTTTTTTCTTGTTCCTTGTTGTACTAGAGCTAATGAATTGAGCTCTGCTGGATAATACTGCCTGACTCATTCTAAAGAATGGTCTCAGCTCCTACAGAGTGGCTTATGCCCATAGTGTTAAATAGCCTTTACCTGCAAAACCAAGTGGCTGCACATAGCCAGCATCTTCTGAATGGTTCCTGGCCATGTTAGCACCCCAAGAGAGCTTGGGACCTGTCTTAGGGGTGTTAGCTCTGCTGGGCAACATTTGAGGAGTTTTTCCAAGTATTCCTATGCCTGGAAATATTCCAGGATCTAGATAGATTTGCTCTGAGGGAATTAAGGATGGAACCTTCATTCATACCACAGGCTCTGGCATTACTTTTCATGTCTTGGTTCATGCTCTACTCTACTGTGTCTTGAAAGCCTGTATGTCTCTCTAGTAGTAGCCTGGGCTGGACAGTCTCCATCTGGTCTCCCAATTCCTGTACTTTGGCAATCAAAGATCAAGGATGTCCTGGAGGTGTCATAAATGCTAAAGGAAAACCCTGAGGTGTTCTGGAGGTGACCTGGAAGTATCACAACAGCTTACTTTCCCACAGCCAGCCCCTCCATACCTGTGCTTGAAAAAGCAGTAGGATGAGGGCAAATAGTCAATAGCACACTACAAATGAAATCATTTACTCCCATTTCTTAGCTACCTCTATCTTCAGAGCCTCAAAGTCCCAACAGAAAGTTGGCTATTGTCCTACCCAGACATTGTCATGGTGTAATCATGGTGCTTCCCCAGTCCTGAGATCTCCAGAAGCTTTTATTTCTGTAATTGTCAAAGGATGAGCAGAAGGAACTCAGGACATAGGAGTCACAGGTCAAAAACTTTGGAAGAGCTCTCAACTGCAGTTTGAATAATTACTCAGAGAAAATGCACACTATGGTCTTATTTCAGATTCCTTTAACCACCCCAATTAAAAAAAACTCAATTAATCCCACTGACTCCCAGGTATCACACCTATCTAATCTCATCTTCCAAGGCATTTCCACTGTGCTTCTCTCCATAGTATTCTGAGCATTTTAGAGAATTAAATGAGTCTACCATATAACCTAATCAGTATGGATTTTTGGTTCTCTTCTTGCTCAACATGGGAAGGAGAAAAAGGCACATAATTCATCTAGTTAATTACTACTATTAGAGTTATTACAGTGGGAAAGCAATGACAGTAGGACTCCTGCATTTTAGCCAGAGAGCATCGATAACTGTAAGACTTCTAGTCTCTTTCAGAGTGAATCCCAGAGAAAACTCTCCTCTCGGGATGTTGAACAGTACAGAGAACACTGCACTGGTATAACCAGATTTGTTCAAGTAGCCTTTCAGCAGCAGATAGGTAGCACAGGTGCATGTTAACATTTGCACTGCTGCAGCATCCTTGGTTTCATAACCAAAATGAAACTGCATCCAGTTTAGGGCCTATCCTGCATCTGTGCACAGGTTTGTATCAGAGTTTGCATGATGCATTGTGCTGATGTAAATTCCTACTGTGCAAATGTGGCCATATGGCTTTTTAGAAATAAGTTATCTTGCAAATAGTCTGGAATGAGTCTGTTGGGACTGATGCAGGTCAGGTCAGAGTCTGCAGGCATCACAATGATTTATTTGCCCACTTTCATTCTCGCTGCAGGTCAGCTGCTGTCTCTTGAACCAGTCTGAATTTTACGTTCTCCTCTCCAGTGCTGAGGTTATTTCTCAGCTGACTGGATTACATCTGTCCACTCTGGAAATCAACAATGTTCAGAACCAAGTCAGCATATGGCAGCCATGGTCTGGGTCTCCTACCATTACCAGATGAAAAATATTGTTCTGTCAGTCTTGACTATTGGAAAACCAATAGAAATAGAAAAGCCCACAGCTAAAAACCCTCCCCAAAGCCCTTGTGTGAAGTGAACATTTTGGGACCATGTTCCATCTACCTCCATGGCCATCTGACCAGATCTGGTCATCTGGCATGGCTGACATGCTATGCCAACTGGTGATGCAGGGAGGGACAAAAGCCTTTGTCATCCTTGCTTGCCCACTAAAGCCTCCTGTTTTATATCTGCAGGTACTTGGACCCATCTTGCAGCAGTAGCAGGGTAGCAGTTAGCACTCAAGTGTCAAACAGAAGAGAAAAGCTGCTTGTGTAATTTCACAGGCAAGGTCTATAGAGAAGGAAGTGCGACTGCTTCTCCAGCCTTCAGAGATAATTCTAGGATGGCTCGAATGGCCATTATGGCCTAAATGACCATGATGGGTCTTTGTCTTCATGAGAGCCTTTTGGCAACCAGCATAAGTTATTTGCCAAGCAAGAACGTGCATGACCAAAAGTGTGTCCTTTGTTCATAGTTCATACTAAAAGGAAAGGTACTCCCTGCTGGCAATGCTAGCAGTGAATCTAACATGAACTCAGTGTGGTATATTTCAAAAATTACTAACTGCCCATTTTTTCCTTTCAGTCCAGGAGAGAGAAAGTAACAGCCCAACAGGGGAAAATGTTGAACAGGTTTTACATCTGACACTTCCTCCTGCATTCTACAGAAAATTGCAAAAAACACCATCTCCAGTAATTACAGATTAAATTCGCCACAACTGCATAAAGCAATATGAATGTATCCCAATTTTCATGGCACCTGTCTTGTTGTTAGTGCAAGAAATATTTCTTATAGCTGCCAATATTCATGGAGGAAGTCAACGGGTTACACAGTGATCATTTGCTGAAGAAGGAAATGAGTCAGTATGGGAAAGATAATACCTTGCTGGTTAATATGCATTTATTTGAAAGATATAAAAGTCTTAGGAATTAATTTTATTTGGGGTGCTTTATGTGGGCTTGCATACTGTACTGTAAATGCAATTACTATGCAAATGCACTCAGTAACCATGGAAGAAATTTAGAGTATAGCTGGTGGCACCACTCTTGGTTTGAGATCATAGAAAGTATTTTGACCAACTGATCCAATGTTACTGTGAAAAGCTAGAACTGATGTTGTTTTTTAACTTGGGGACAGATTTTCAAACAACATGTGATAAAAGGTATTTTCTGGGTCTATATTTTTCAGCACAGTTGCTGTATCATTTTATCATTTCAATGCATTAGATATGATTAACTAATTCTGATCCCTGTAACCATTATCCCATTATCTCAGACCTGTGCTAACCAGTTTGACAGTTCTGTTTTGTTCATCCTACATCGTACACATCACTTTTGTGGTGAAGAACCGAGGAGAAAATTAATTGGAACTGGTGGAGAGCAGTGCTGAGTGCACCCCACTCCAGTATGTGATACAGCTGCCAATTCAAAAAAGTGGCATGTTTCCTGTGCATCAGCCTCCTGTCTTGTTTTCTAAGAGGTCCTTTTCTGCTGCACTGTTAATCTCTGACCAGCAACCCAGGCCAGCTTCCAAAGCCTTTGTATTAGAGCTCATTCTAGTGGGTCCAATTTTCCTCTGAGTTAAACCCAATTAACTCCAGAATAACTCCATTAACTTCAAAGCACCAAGCAAGTGAGTATTAAGTGTATGGAAGAGAATTCAGTGTATCGACTTTGGTAGCACTATTTTCCCCTGAACACCTGGCATGTGAGGAGAGAGCAGGAACCTTATTGTTCATCACTGCCTATTAATACCGAGTGTCTGGAGGTTTGTTTTAGTCTTACCTTTGTGACAAGCTTGTCAAAGAGAAGAGCAAAGAGAGGGGTTTTTTTTTCATGTTTTCAAAAGTTGTATCATATATCAGTTTTGTTATTTTCTCATCATGGTGTTTCTGCCCACAAAAGGATATATAGTTCTAGGATAAGTTGTTCTGCTCTGTCAGTCACATTAGCTGTTTCTAAAGTAACAACTGCAACAGAAAAACACATATCAAAACCTGTAGAAGTAAAGTCATATAATCACAAGACTGCATATTATTCTATTATTTTGTTTTCAGAAAAAAAGAAAAGAAAGAGAACACTTATGGTGAGAAAACACTGGAGTTTTTTGAAAGTTAGCTTTCCAGTGATTAATCCAGTGTGTGCACTGCTCACAGCTTGAATAAAGCTTAGAAATATCTCAAGCTATCCTTTATATATGAAAAGTCAAGTGTGTTATAATTTGTAGTCAAGTGACTACTTAGAGGAACTCAAAGAATCAGAGAATACTTTATCAGACTGTAAACCAGGATTGTGTACTTTTGCACTCAATTAAAGTCACTCGTACTACACAAGACTTAAAAATTAGATAAAATTAGCCTTTTTCAATCATATATTCAATAGGAATTTGGTACCGAAGGGAAGTTAATCTTTTAACATGCTATATATTGGGAAGGATTGACCAGAAAATTAATATTCCTGTACTCCAGAAGCATTTTTTCACAATTACATACCCAAATTTATGCACCTCATCTTTTGATGTGCCGTTTGAATACAAAAAACATGTAGTTTATGTTTCTGCCACAGAATAGAGGCAGACTCATTTAACTGTTTCCAGTCTGTATTGCTTCACGATATTCATATGGGCAATTCCATTCATTTACATCAACTCTCAAGAAGTGCATGGATGTCTTGAGCAGGCTGAGAGTTTGTTTTTTTGCCCACATTCCCATGCACATACTTGGGATTGGCCCTTTAAAAGCTTTTCCACTCTATTTGTCCTGGTGCTTGACAAAGCCACTTGTCACTGCTTTCATGGCATCTCTCACTCAGGGGGCTCAAGCAGTATGAGTATTAGAACAAAGAAATGTATAATATTCATCTGAAATATTTGTATTCCCGTTCTTGTGGAGGTCGAAAATCTGGCACACAAAGGCTAAGCAACCTTTGAGGCTTGCACAGCTGGCAGTCCAAGAGTCCTGGCCCTCAGCCTCATAGACTCAAGGCTCTTTTTTCATTTTTGGACACTTCCAAAATAAAGCCCATAACTCCCAGAGATGTTCCCAAAAGACTGTCCCACAGCACTCCTGAGATTTTTGTCTCACAAGGTTTGGTACAGTGAGAAACTCAACAAAATGCTGATGTCCATAGGAGGATGTCCTGACTTAGTGGTGGGCAGAGAGGGAGGGGGAGAGGCTGCTGCCCCTGGCATGCCCAATATATCAGTCACAGTATGCAGCAAATATACATTAAGCAGCTAGTAATTATGTTTTCAAATAATCTTAAGTTTTTTAAGTTTTGCAGATCATCAGAAGTGTAAAGAAATCTAAAAATACCAAAGTAAAATAAGCAACACTTCTGAACTCTCTTTTTTAAAATATTTAGAATCATGCTAAATATTTTTAACTCTTGATGCTTTGTCTCAGCTGCCTCCTCTTTTTCACATATTTGCCTTTTCTCATAGGCTCTTGGTTATAGAGTGTTCCAAAAGTGTGTGCATGCTTTCTTGCATAAGTTCCCTATGTATTTGCTTCTCCTTAGAAGTTGAATTTGAGGTCACCCACAAAATCTTGGCATAGTTTAGGATGTTTTATATGTTCATATTAAATAATCTAAACTTACTCAGAGATGCAAGGTTTAGTATTAAAATTTAGGGTATCATTTAGCAAAAGGTAACTCACTCTGGGATTTTATTGACATAAGTCTTGTATTCTACAATTCTTGATGTAATTCTACTATTCTACATTTTTCACAATATAATTCTAGAGCTTCCAAAAAAATCAGATTTTCTCATCCAAGATCTATTTTCATAGGGAACCTAGAGTCCAGTTACAGAGTTATGAAGATGTATATAGCAACAGTATCCATGGAGCTTAGACTTTTTCGTCCAAAGGAGGTAGGTTTGGACTTTTTCTCCTCTAGATTACACAGAAATGTAAAACTTCCTTTACAAACAATGAAAATAAGGAGCTGTCTATTAACCAGAGTCATAGGGAGGTACAGATTTTATCATTCCTTCTAAATTATTTTCTAAGCTGTCACTCACAGACACGCTGAAATCATTGCTGTAGAATTGGGCTGCTCACATGCAAAACAGACTGGCATCATTGGTGGTGACACTGAATATTGTCTCTACTCCTATGGTTTTCATCTTCTCCAACCACATACTCTCACACTGGGGCATCATCTTCACAGCCAACCCTTCCATCTGTCAAGCCCCCTTGTCTGCAAACAGGGTCAGCAGTGCTGGTGCCTGGGATCAGTCAGGGCAGGCAGGCAGTGATGGCCTGAGCTGAGCCACAGGGTGGATGCCTGCATAAACAGCTGTTAGTAATGGCCTGTGAACAGGCTGTTTCTGGGCAATTCAAATTAGCATCCACATAGGAAGAGGGAGGTGGCTTGGCTGTGGTCTTGGAAGTGGTTTGTGTGATGCCAGGGACACTCCTGCCACAGGTGGGGAGCCACATCTGGTGTCACTCTGCACCAGAATAGATCAAGGCAGTATTGCCTTTATAGAACAAGACCTGCAATGAGTGAATTATTTAGTGGTGATACACATCTTGCCCTATTTAGGAGCACACAAATGAAATATTGTTATGAGAAGTTTCTTGTCATCCTGTACATCAAACACATGCCACATAGTTTGGGCAGAAGTCTGGTACCTCAGCCATGAATCAGCTTGTGTTTGTTGCTGTTCTGGTTTTCTTTTTGTTTTCTCTTTTTAATACTTCCTATGTTTTTAAACAGTAAGAAATATGATGCAGTGCTAAACATTAAAATTAAATCAGCAGCAGTATATCAAAAAGTACTTCTCTGAATGGTGAAAGACATTTTGCAGTTAAGGTGCAAAAGAAAAAACTTGTAGCTTGTCCTCCTGAGGAATTTTGTAGAAGTGAGGACCAGAAAGCAGCTTACTTACTAAGGCTTGACAGCAACTTTAGTCTGCCATAGTCTTCTTGGACATGCATTGCCATTCTTGCATCTTTTCCAAGTAAGAGAAAGAAGTGGGTCCAGTGCCCCTGGGACAAATTCAGAAAAAGTACATTGAAAAGGGCAAGATTTCTTTGAGAATTTTCAATTCTTTCTGTCTCCCTTTGGGAGTTTAACCTCCTAAAACACTTGCAAACGTGGGTGAAAGTGCCCATTAGAAGGGCCCCACATGGCTGAAGTGCAGCTGGTGTGGAGCATGCCACGCCTGCTTAAACACTTCATATGTCAGTAGGTATAACTTGTTTTAACAGCAAGTTTGGGTGGGGAGATTTGGGAAAGCTAGGGATAATCAAGTGGTGAAGTTAACAGGCATTAGTTCAAGCACGTTAAACTCCTGGGACATGTGTTTTCACTCAGAATAAAGAGGCTGGAGTTTGCAGCAATTTAAACAGAATTAAGCTACGGAAAATGAAAGCAATTTTATTCCTCTGTAAGAGCACCCATATGGCGTTTATCAACCTGCAGGTTAGGCATACTCACATTCCACCTTTATTTGATTAACTTTCCTGCATGCCTTCATAATAGGTTTGGTCTATGACTTTTGTTAGTTCAGGAGGCCTAAACTACGCTATTTTACAAATATCATTCCTTGTTTGTGAACTAATATGGAACCCATCGCTAACTGCACTTGCACTAAAATTGCTGTAATAGTTACTTAATAGATACACAAGATTAAGTCCTTCTACTTAAGTAGAAGTTAAAAGTAAAAAAAAAAAAAGAAAAGACATACCATACTAGGGCCAGCTACTAGGGCCAAAAGAAATGGGCTTTTGTTTGTTGGTGAATAAGTAACTTTTTTCTTTTTTCCCAAAGAGTAGTGTCTCCATCAGGTACATCTATCCACTCAGATAACAATTCCTCACTTTGTTTCCAGGTTCTGTTCTCTAAACATCCACGTTAGTCCAGTTCCAGTCTAATTTGGCATGAACCTTCTAGATTTTCACAAAATAAGAAGTGTGAATACTTCTGAGGATGTTTGGATTCAGTGCACCCTCCAGGACAGCACTGAGGGACAGATTTGGCTGCCTTTGCCTCACACAGCATCTGTCTGCAGGCAGTGTGAGGTGTCGGTGGGGGTAGGTCCAACACATTATACACATTTTATATTTTCTTTGGACTAAATCTAACAGCAGGAATGAATTAAATGTGCTCCTATATGCCAAATGCCATGCTCTCTATACCTTTCTCTCTCTCTCTCTCTCTCTCTCTCTCTCTCTCTCTTCTTTTTAAAATTAGAGACCAACTTCTGGTTTAATTTTTTCTGATTGAAGGTATGTCTACAGTCATGTTTCTGTTGCAGCTGAAGTGAGTTTATCAATTGTCCTAATTTACTGTGCTTCGCCTTGTATGGAAGTTGGGTCTTTGAACAAAAAAAAAAAAAAAAAAAAAAAAATCGCTCTTTTACATCAGATGCACTGGAAGACTCCAGTGGCACAACAAATGCCCTTCAACTGCAGGTCAATTTACAGACCAGGGACCAGACCAGAGATGCTTTCAGCTAATGAAGCTCACAAATGCCTGTCTTCACTTCCAGATATAAACTTTGGATTTGATACCAGATATTGCACTTTTTGAAATCCTTAACTCCCCACTGCTGTCAAGTCATTCTCTAGTCATGACTGGATAGTCAGGGGAACATGGCACTTGAATTTGCAGTGTCTGCATTTGATCACACTGAAGTCTATCAGGCTATCCCTGATTATGTTGGCTTTGAAGGGCAGCAACAGCAAGGTAAGAAAAAAATACACTTCTGGCAAAGGTAACTGCAGCATTAAAAATATGATTTGTATGCCTGTGTTTTATATGTGTATGTGTGAGAGCAGCCTGGTCTAGTGGAAGGTGTTCCTGCCTGTGGCAGGGGGCTTGGACCAAGATGATCCCCAAGGTCCCTTCCAACCCAACCATTCCCCGATTCTGTGATATATCTGTGTGCCTGTGCCTGCTGGGATCACCAGCTCCACCTGAGGAGCTGCAGCAGCCCGGCCCCTGTCAGTCGGCTGCCTGCTCTTGCGCACAAGCACAGCCTGGAGATGTTTTCCTCCATTTCCTGGCTGAATGCACCAGCCTTTCCTCTGGAGGGAGGATGGAAGCCACAGCCTTCTCCAAGGCTGATGCAGCTGGTGTGGAGTGGGTAGGCTGTCATAGGGGCAGCATCCTTCCCCTCAGGAACAAATGTGTCATCCCTGAGGTTTTCCATCTGGCAGGGAGCAGTAGTCTTGAGGTTCCTCCAGAGCTCAGCTTCCCTTACTTCATAAAATGAGATTCCCCATCAGAGATTATGTTTTCCCACTATGTTAAGCTTCGTGTTGCATTTAAAGATGATTTTGTAGCATTTAGCTTAGTGATGGATATTATCCTGTGTCTGATGCAAGAGACTTCATAGTAAATTTGTCAAAAATTAATGTTCTGCTAATAAAATGTTGTTGGAACAACTGTTTGCAAAGGTTTAAGTCTCTTCTATGCTTACTTTAATACAGTTAATTGGGGGGGTTATAATATGGAAATATTCATATGTTAATTTAAAAACAAAAAGGCAATTTAAAAGTAATTAAAATAATGTTTTAAAATTCTAATTGATCATAGGGATCTGTTTTCCACTCAGATGCTCAGGTGTTTTTGGATTAAGTGTGAAATGGCTCTAACATAATATATACCTTGTTTAGAATTTAATTTCCTGTAATTATCACAAAAAAACCCCATTTTTAAAATTGAAAAAATAATACTTTATTGAAAGTTTGTAATGAAAAATCATTCAGACCATAAATCCTTAGTGAAAAAAAAAGAAAAAAAGTTTTGATTTCTGAGGTAATTATCTGACTTCAGTCTATAAAATTTAAAACTTAATAGATACAAAACACACAATGTTCCAACTGACAGCAATCATCGTTCTCAAGTCACACATAGCACATGATATTGTTTTATGGCACTTCAATCAGGTACAGGCAAGAGCTGATAAACACTGTGTGCCTCCACTGCAGCCTCTGGGAGGGATGCATCTTGATTAACCTTAAGTAAGCAAACTTCAGACATCTCAGTCTGAGCTGGTCTCCTTCAAAGCCCAGTTAAGAGAAGGAGGCATTTCTAGAGGGTGATTTGTCTTAAAGATCTTAGAGGGAGAGGAATTGCCCCCTGGAAATAACTGTGTCTCTCAACAGACTATAAAATGATCCAATAGTGAATAATTCACACCCAGACATTTAATTTCTCAGAAAAACTAAGCTTGAGTAAATGAAGCCCATACTCTATGTGCACAAACCCAGAGGCTAATGTGAAAAAGCAACAAAAGCAATGCTGGGTGTGTGTGTGCTGGAGCAGAAGTCAGAAGAGCACTGCATAAAGCCATGTACTTTGGCATGAAGCCATCTAAAACCAGCAGTTATCTCAAGGACTGCAGGAGAACTCTCCTTGGGTGTATGAAGTGTACCCAGTTTGAAAAAGTCATCCACACCCCCTTCAGTCTTGGTTTACAGACATCTTTACATGAAGTAACTTGACTGAAATAGGCCAGGAATCTTCCTGATATATTTCACATGGGAACTAAAATATTATGTTTATGGTCAACTTTATAAAGTGACCTCACATATGTATACTCAAATACATACATTTTAACCTGAAGCCTAATTAAAATTCATTCATGCAACCTAAAGGAAATTCATAGGATGTACAGGTGTACATCCATACCTAATTGATTTTTTTCTGTTGTGGTAAATCTCTTCCAGGCATTCCAGTTAGTCATAACTTTAATAATGTTGCATTTTCTTAATAACAGGTGCATGTGATGATATGTGCCACTTGTTGGGTTTTTTTGTTTCTTTCTTTCTTTGTTTTGTTTTTTGTTCATTTGTTTTTGTTGGTTGGGGGGTTTGTTTTTTGGGGATAAGTTTGTTTGGTTGGGGTTTTTTTCTTTTATATTTATAACTAGCAACACCTTATCTAATGCACCCACGTGTGTCTCTGAACCACAGCTGGATAATCCCACAGGCAACAGCTCCAGATTACTGTGTGTTACCATAATATTTTCATGGGATGTGTCCATGCGTTCACTTCCAGCTGTGCACAAGGCAAGGTAGTGATGTCCTAACAGTGAACTCAAGCTTGGCTGTGATCCATTCTGATCTCCTTCCTCCTGGACTTCTTTGGATGAAGAGTTTGCTTTTGGGTGAAATTCCCTTGGGTGAAACCTTAAGTATGAATGAGTGAGTGGCAAAATTCCCAGCTGATTTCAGATGAAGTAAGATTTTACCCTCAGAGTGACTGTTACTATGGTGCCAGACCTCAGGTTTTCAAGGAAGCAACGTGCCCCAAAAACAGAGCCTGAAAGGAGGGCTCTGCTTTTCCCACACAGACAAAAAAAAAACCAAAACAGCTTGTGCCACCTGAAAATCTGACCTCTTGATATCCATTCGTTTTGGCAAATGCCAATAAATCTTCAGCTGATGCTGTGTTAAGTCAAAAGTTTTGAGAGTGTTTAGTCTGTCATATTAAACACCTGAGGAAGAGATTCTGTTTCAGTACTGCTAACAAGTAATAGGTTTATGACTTAGATCTAGTAAAGCTACTTATTATGCTCACTATCTTGTTTTATGGGAAAAGCAGAAACAACTTACATATAAAGACAGAAATTTATTGTTAGTACAACTGAAACCATAGGAGTCTAATCCAAAGTCATTACTACTCCACATACAACTATTGAAGAAAGACTATATCTATGCAGAAAAGGTTGCAACTGTAGCAGTAATAACAATACAGCTAAAACTGCGATTCCTTCATTTCTATCCCTTTTCCTGGTGAAATGTTCCCTCTTCCCCAGCCCTTTCAGGCCTGGGGGTGGCTGCTATTGCTCAGGTATTGGAGTTGGCAGGATTATGGATTGCTGTTGGCATCTGTAGTTCTTCACCAGGAGGATTTTGATGTTCATGTTGATAGTTTCTTTTTTCTCACTATAGATCTATTTAGGTGCATTTTTGCATGAAGCTAACATGCTTTTGCATCTTTGTTCTTCCAAAAATGGTCAGAACTCTACATCAGATCCGAATTTGCCAAGGACAGAGCAGAGTCTTATACATATGCTAGATACTGCTTCTTTATTCTATTTGCTGCCCTAGGATCAGTTTTGTCCAGCCTCAAGTCTGCATTTGTTTATCTGAGACTGGTGAGTTGTTAATAGCTCTGGGGTGTCCAGAGCCAAATTTGTGCCCATCTGCTGTCACCCAGTGCTGGTACTCCCCTATGCCACACATGGGATCTGCACATCCCAGAGCCACTGCTGTCTCACCAAGGTGGAATTTCTCCTTCTGTATGAGTCCTGTGCCACAAAACACAGTCACAAAACCACAGCAGTACCATACAGCAATAAGCAAAACAAACCACAATAGCCACAGGCATCTGGTCAGAAGGAAAACTGCAGTTACAGCTAAAGCAAGTTAAAGTGAAGCTGAGAGCAGGTCAGACAGAGCAAGCTGGACAGGCTTCAGTGCTGAGGCCTGGCAAGACTGACACAAAACTCATGGCCAGACACTGCCCACAGCAATGCTGCCCTGCAGGTTTGTGTGGGCACACAGTTTGAGTCCTGCTGTTGTAGCAGGTTCCTAATTCCCTACATTGAATGAAGCACATGGAAATGAAATCTATGGAAGAAATCAATTTCCAGCACAGTGTAGAAGGAAAAGGTTCTTTAGCACTACAGAGGCGAGGAGAAAGTTCCTCAACATCCTCATATGTCTCAGGAGGAGTGCAACGTTTATATCAAATTTATGGAAAGGTGTTGAGGATATTTGTTGGAAGGATTTAATTTCTTTAAGGATGGAGTTAAGACTGAAATATCCCCTCTAATACCTGTTTCCTTATCTTTGAAAGTTCTCATGCAGAAAGCTTCTTCAAAGTACCTTTCTGCTTGGTGCACCACAGCTATATTTATTTTTATATTCTAAAGACTGTAAATACAGGTGATGTTAAAAAGACAAGCTCTGTTTTCTGTGGCCTTTCTCAGGCTTCTTTTGCTTGTTTCTTCAGACTTCTCCCTGAAGAATTACTTTGGTTATTTATGCTGCTACGTTCACCAAGAATAAAGCTTTATTTTTACACTGATCTAAAATTGACTGAGCTCAAAAAATATTTCACACTGATTTGTGTTTGTGGCGGAGGCAGTTCATCATGCTTTTTAATGTATGTCTAACAGAGGCCTTTTATACTATTAAAAATCTTCAAGGAGTGGGGGCAGAGTCCATTTCTTTCTCTGCTGAGGATGCTCACCTGGAGCACTCAGAGTTCATCAGGTTATTGGGAGCTGGTTCTATTAATTGATGTTTGGATTTGGGCCTTTTGCTTCCTCTGAAGCAGAGGCACAAAAAGAGGAAGGGCTTTCCAGCATGAATGTTCCAGCACTCACCAGGGGACAAGGCCCTGCTTGAGGCCAGATGAAAACCCAACCACAAATCACTTCAGGGCCAGGCCCTTGGGTATATCTGAGCTCAGGGCTCTGGGTTTTGACCAGAAGCAGGGGGTGGCATGGATGTCCCTTCAGGCAGGAGCCACGTCTGGATGGACCTGCCGAGGTTTGAGCCTGGGTGGGTCCCCAGCTCGCAGCGCTTGCCGTGGAGCTGCTGCGCAGGGCAGACACAGGGACACGTTCCCCTGCCTCACCCAGGGCTGCTCAGGAAAAACTCCAGTGATGGGAAACCCTGGCTGGGCAGCGGCTGCCCAGGAGCTGCAGGACCACAGTGCTGCTCTTAACGGGTTTAATTTGTGCCTAATCTCATCCCAGGTCCCTGGAGCCTTCTGTGGATGCAACCATGAAGTGTGGCAATTCAGTGAGTGTTATGTATGTGTGAAAGCTAAAATTGTTTAAAGTGTAAGCTGAAAGGTTTGACCTCTTAAAAAAAATATTTCAGAAAGACTGCAGTATCAGCGTTCTGTGGGGAAATACCACTTCTAAAATAAATCAGGAGGATATTTTTATAATGCTTGACATTTTTATGTTGAAATAATGGCAAATCCTTATGTTCCCTTACTCTCCCCACCTCACCACCCCAGATGAAAATGGGAGTGAAAATTAAGAATATTTGAATAAATAAAAACTAAATTTTAAGTCTTCAAATATATTATTTTTCTATCACTAACAAGAATATACTAAAAACCTAAAATAGAAACTAANAACACTGATTATGCATTGTTTTTTTAATTTTGAAATTTTGCTTAAATATGATATATAGTATTTAAAATATTTTATTTCTTTGAACTCTTAAGTTGTTATAACTTCTACAAAACAAGCGGCTTTAAGTTTTTGTATTTAAGTAATCATGCCAGAATATTTACTTTTCTGGAAATGGCCAAATTTTAGAGTACCCACATTTCCCAATATTTCCAGATTAAACAATGCATATTGTTGCCACTTTTTGAATACTGACCTTCTTGAAAACGATCCTAAATTAAACACCAGCAACATTTGAATGTATTTTTAAATGTCATATTGACTAAATATGAGAGCAAGCATTTCAACAAGAGAATTAATATCTGAGCCCATCTCATGAGGACAAAGCGCATAACACATTTTTGTAGAAAGCAGAACACCCTTTTAGCAATTATTAAAGAGCATCCAGGGTATGGCCCTAAATTTTAAAATGTGAAAAACATTTTCTTAGGTTGACATTACAAGAGGAAAGTCATGTATATATCAAGCCTCACTAGGTTTAGATGTTTGTCATATTTCCCACAGCTGTATATTTTGTTTTTACCTGTCTCCTTTCCATTCTGTTCTCACCATACAAGGTACACTGCTACTCTGCCTATCCAAATGATGGTGAGGTTTACCCATGTGGACAAAACATAGACTGATTATGCATAGCAGCTCTGGGAAGTTTGTGGTTAGTGGTATTATTTGTATATTTGTGGAAGGGAAACATACTCAAAGTAGTAGAGTCTGCATTTTTTTGTTTACTGTTCTTTTGCTTCTTGCACTGCCTAATTTTTCGCATACATTATTTACTTTACTTTGGTGTATTGAGAGAAATCAAGTCTCATAAAACCTTTAGAAGAGCATTTTATAACCTGTTGTGTTAGGCATTATTCTTCTTGCTTTCTTAAAAATAATTATTATCATTCAAGTTACATACAGACAAACCACACAGGCATTGTTTGCCCTTTACATCTTTTACAGGTTAACTGAATGATTAAGGAGGTCACTGAAATGAGTATTGGAGAGGAGGAAGGCCAAAAAGCCACATGAGAGCCACTCAAGGAACTTGGTTTAATGATTAACAAAGAATACAGTCCAAAAAATGTTTTATTCTACAAAGTAATTTGATTCTCATGCAAATGTGTAATTACAGAAATTACCCAGATTATTTATCCCAGAGAACATCTGTTCTGGTTTTCTGGAGGTGTTCAGTTTGGCATGTTACTATCAAAAGCAATTTGTAGCTTTTGACCAGTCTGATAATTAGGCTGGGCATTCAAAATGAAGTATTTTAATACTTTATTTAAAAGTTTGTACCACATGTGCCTTGCATATTCCACCTTAAATATTCACTCATACAGTTGGATTTTTGAAAGAGATTAAACAATTAATTGATAATTTTTAATTTTTTACCCCTTCTTGGTTACCTATTATGCATATTTCAATTCAGTGCATAATATCATAATATATAAATATAATAATGGAGCTCTGTTAATAAAGATATATTTACCCTATGGCCAAACTGGATTGCTGCTTCTGCACTTTGAGTATTTTTCCACTGTTTTAGACTTCCTATCATCAAGCTCCCTCTTATTGATTACTTCACTTTGGTTTTTATTTACTTAGTCACTTGAATTAGAAAAACCTGGGAAATTAGAGGAAGATGTTAATAATATTTTGACATATTGTTGGTAATTTTTCTTCAAACAAGGTCACTTTCTACTCTCTTTGGGCTATAGAAAACAATTTTAAAAAGCTGTTTACCGAAGATGCTGGCACTTGACACAGTCTTTGCCTTAAAAATGCTGAAATATGACTGACTCTTACTAAAATAAGATCACTTTTACTTATCCTACATTAAACAGCATGACCTTTTCAGTAACACTTCACATGCCACAGAATTGCTGAAAAAGACTCCATGGTATGACTAATGAACCGTTCCACTCATGGCAATGAAATCTCCAGACAGTCTGTATTTTTCCCTCCCCAGATGCCCCTGCGGAGCCAGATTTGCCTTACTGCTGGCAAATTTGAGGATAATGCAATCCAGCATTTCCATTTCTTTAGCCTGGTGTGGTCTTTTCTTCGGAGCCTCCACATGCAGTTTGCTTTAATGCCATTCCTTGGAGAAGACAATCGGAGCAAGCAGAAACCTTAGAAGCAAGCCATAGGCTGCTGCTTTGTGTGCAGCAGACCCAGGGGCACCCTCAATCATGCACCTCCCAAAGGGACAAAAGAAGCTCATTTAGGGCAGTCTCACCCAGGATGGGCTCTCCTGTGTGAGGCTGCAAATGGTGCAGTCCCAGTTGCCTGGGTCTTCTCCCCACCTCCTGCTGCTCAGCATGCTCCTGCCGATCCAGGGGCTGCTGCACAGCTGTGGCTACAGTCCTACAAATGGAACATCAGATCCCAGGGGCGATTTGCGCCCAGAGGAAGGCTATGCTGAAAGACCTGTCTTCACTAGGAGCTGGGTTTCACCCAAAGCTTCTATCTTTCCAAAGATGTATGCATTTGTCTGTTGCATGAACTTGTATTAAACTGTTCTGTCATGGAGTCATTCCAATTCTGAGATGTCCAATTTTCATCAGTTAAATGTATAAAGAATTTCAAGATTATTTGTGGTGAAAAATTATGAATTTATGCTACTGCTCAGTACATGCCTGTCTAGATAGTTTTACCCTTTCCAAATCAATTCTCAATTCACATATCACAGAGGGGTTTCATTGCTAGGTAACATACAAAACACACCTGTGTTCTACCCTCATCGCTCCAATTTAGACTTGCATTTCATTTCCAAATTGCAGCTGCACTTTCTGTCAACTTCAAATAACAATTTTCTCTCGTTCCTCTCTGATTTAATTTGAGCAATTTAATTTTGGTTAACCTCCCATCTTCAGAACTTGAAAGACATGAATGTGCAACACCTGGCACAAAGCCTTGGAAGCATGGGACAGGGAGCAGTAGCAACTCTCCTGCAATGGGAATGAGCAGAGATTATGGCCCAAGTCTGGAAAAACACTTACACATGCACTTGTTGTTAACTATAAGAAATATTCACATATAGGACTTGGAGCACACATACCTGTACCGCTGCGTTGCTGCCTCTGTTCCTTAAAAATAGACTAGTATATAAAAATATATTTTACATTCTGGTACTTGTCCATGGTGTAATACACTGACACTTCACCTTACTGTATATTTTTTCATGTAACCCAAGAAGCAATTCAGAATTTATAGAATCAGACAATGGTTTGTGCTGGAAGGGACCTTAAAGAGCATCCAGTTCCAACTGCCCAGCCATGGGCATGGACACCTTCCACTGGCCCGTGTTGCTCAAAGCCCCATCCACCTGGCCATAAACACTTCCAGGGAAGGGGCACCCACAACTATGGTCACAGTACATTATTTTTTACTCATATGTAATTTGAACCTCTTTCAGTAATACATTCACCCCTTGTCCTATCCCTACAAGTCCTTGTGGAAAGTCCTTCTCCAGCTTTCCCGTAAACCTTTATGTAGTGGAAGGTGCTGGACAGTTTCCTGAAGACTTTTCCTCTCCCGGATGAACAACTCCAAGCCTTTCAGCCTTTCCTCATAGGAGAGGTGCTCCAGCCCTGATCATCGTTGCAGCTCACTCTGGACTTGTTCCAGCAGGTCCATGTCCTTCTGATTTTGGAGGCCCTGGAGATGGACACTGTATTCCACTGTGGGGTGGGGTCTCATGAGAGCAGAGGGGCAGAATCCCCCCCTCAGCCTGCTCCCCATGCTTCTTTTTGATGCATCCCAAGACATGTTTGGCTTTCTGGGCTGCAAGTCCAGTCAATCCCACTGTCCATGTCACCGATACAGATGTTAAACAAGTCCCACTATCCAGTGTTCCCCTGAGGAACACCACTCATCCCTGGTCTCTGCTTGGATGTTGAACCATTGATTGCAACACTCTGAGTGTGGCCATCCAGCCAGTTCCTCATCCACTGAATGGAGAATCTGTCATATCCATATCTCACCAATTTAGAAACAAAGACATCATTTTAGGCAGTGTCAAGGGCACAGATCCAGGTGGGTGATGGCAGCTGCTCTTCCCTCATCCACCTCTCTGTAAATCCATCATAGAAGGCCACCAAACTTGTCAGGCACAGTTTGCTCTTAGTGAAGCCATGTTGGCTTTCACCAAGCACCTCCTCATTTTTTTGTGTGCCTTAGCACACAAAGGAAGATCAGCCTTATGAACTTGCCAGGCACAAAGGTAAGTCTGACTAGCCTGCAGTTACCTAGGTCTTCTTTTCTCCTCTTTTTAAAAATGGGGATTTTGTTTCCCCTTTTCCAATCAGTGTGAGTTTCACTGAACTGCCATGACTTCTCAAATATGCTGGAAAGGGCCTTAGCAGCTTCCACCAGTTTTCTACTCACAGATGTGTCTCATCGGGTCCCCTGGACTTGTGCACCTTCAGCTTCCTGTGATGGTCTCAAACCTGATCTTCTCCTGTGCTGGGTGATTTCTCATTCTCCCAATCTCTGCCTTTGCCTTCTGTGACTCAGGTGGTGTGACTGGAGAGCTTGCTGCTGAGGAAAGAGGCAGTGAGCACCTCAGCCTCCTCCCCATCCCAGGTAACCAGGTCTCCTGTTTCCTTCCAGAGAGGGCCCACATTCCCCGGTCTTCCTTTTATCACTGATGTACCTATAGAAGCTTTTCTTGTTGTCCTTGACATCCCTGGCCAGATTTAATTCTATCAGGGCTTTAGCTTTCTTAACCTGATCCCAGGCTGTTTGGAGAATTTCTCTGTATTCCTTTTCTGCTACCTGTCCTTGCTTCCACCATCTGTAGGCTTCGTTTCTGTATCTGAGTTTGTCCACGAGCTCTTTGTTCATCCACACAGGCCTCCTGATGTTTTTGCCTGTCTCCCTCTTTGTTGGGATGCGTTGCTCCTGAGCTTGGCAGAGGTGATCTTTGAACATTAGCCAGCTTCCTAGGGCTCCTCTTCCCTTCAGGGTTGGTGTTTTACCAGGCAGATCCCTGAAGAGGCCAAGCTCTGCTCTCCTGAAGCCCTGGGCACTGAGCTGGCTGTGCCCCTCCTCACTGCCCTAAGGATCTCAAACCCCACCATTCCCTGGTCACTGCAGCCCTGGCTTCCCTTGAGCCTCACATTGCTCCCCAGCCCCTCATTTGTGAGAGCAAGGCCCAGCACAGCACAGCAACGCTCCTCAATGGCTCCTCTGTCACTGGGAGTAGGAAGTTATCATTAGTGCATTCCAGAAACTTCCTGGACTGCCTGTGCCCTGCTGGGTTGTGCTTCCAACAGATCCTCATCTATCCCATGGGGACCAAGATTTGTGAATGGGAGGCTGCTCCTACCTGTCTGTTGTTGCAATTTTCTTCCCTCTCAATGAATGCTATGACAAAAGAATTATTTCTATCAAACATCACACAAAGATTATTCTCTGTTTCTTACAAATCCGTAGGTATAGTGCCTCACAAATAAATATAATACCAGATTTCTTTAAAGAAAAAGGAATAGCACTTTTAAGTTTAATTTCCTAGAATTTTTTAGATGTGACCACGTATTATTTTTGTATTATTCATGTAGTTGTATTATTTTGTATTATACATGTATCATTTTTATGAAAAAAAAAAAAAGTTTGAGACTTGTTTGAAACAACAGTTTTATTATCTGTATTCTTATGTCAGGAAAATGTGGAAAACAAACTCCTTAATAAACATTTTTATTCTTTGCTAAAGCAGCAAGTAAATTTTTGCACTCTGTGGCTTTTGTTGGTACATGCTGGTACAGAACATTCTATTCACCCACTCTTTAATGAAAAATAAAGCTCTGTGTGAAATAGTGGAAAATAATTTCCCTGAAAAATATGCAGGCATTTCTTTGAAGTATAAAGGGGGAGCTGTGATGACCAGACAGAATAACGTTTCCTTGATCAAATAGTTAACAACCGAGGAATCCAAAAGGAGAGTATTCAAAAACAGTGGGAAGAAGATTAGCGGTGATTTGCAAAATCTTAACAGGACATATTTTTAGTAGTTCATTTTCTAATCTGGACAAAGGGAGGATGTTTGAATTTTCAGATGTACATGCGCAGTTCTGTGCAAACGTGTGTGTCACAGCTTGCTCAGGGAGTCTCTGGAGGAGGTATAGTCTCTTATTAGGATGTCCCTTCTGAAACAACGTGGAAAACAAAGAACAGTGCAATTGAAGTGTTCCAGTCAGTAACACCCTCTTTAGGGTCCTAGTCATCAAAACTGTGCTGTGCATGCATTTGTTATTTATTTATTCAGACAAAAATAATATATTTTCATGATTTGCTGTAAATAAAATGAGTATGATTTAGTTCATTGCAGAATATGCTATGCATCTATTATCAGTGTAATGTCTTCAATGTACCAGGAAACCAAAGGACATGAACAAAGCTACAGACATCACCAATTCCACACAGGTACATCTATATCTCTCAGCAGGTGTAAGTTACAAAAAGATCCATTCATGTAATTACATGGCATATAGAAAATTGGGCTGCCAGGCTATGCCAACATTTCTACAGTGTCTAACACTGTCTAATAATGTTTAATACTAACACTTTTCCATTACAAAATATTGTCTTTCAGTTCCCATCTCTTGGAATCTTACTGTATTTCAACGAAGGATCCAAAAGCTATGGGCTTTTTATATAGGCTCTGGCTTCATGTGTGAATCAATTTTATACGATCTTGGCTGGACTTGAAGAAATTTAATAATTTTCTTTATCAACAGAACTTTCTATGGTTGCTTGCAGGTTTTTTTTGTCCTTCTGAAGGCACAGAATGTGGATAGATGGCCTCTTAGGCTTCTCCCGTGGTCAGCAAGTAAAGAAACGGTTCTTTGGGAAATGACTCATTTTCTGTAAATAACATTTGAGACAGATGAAATAAATTTCCCTCTGAATGTCTCTCCTTCTTTATTGACTGCAGAGAGACAGGATTGGGCTCGGTACCTGGCCAACACAGCCAGCCAGTGTTGGATGAGGTGGATCCCATTTCACAGGTAAGTCTTTAAGGTGCTCTGCAGCCAGGAGATGCTGAGGCGTCAACAGGTGAATCCTCTCCACAGCCTTGTGACTGGCCCTGATGCTCCATCCTCTGCAACCAGAGACAGAGAGGTGCCAGGTCTTTAGTGACTGCTGGCCCTTGGAGCAACAGCTCATGTGTTTATGTAATAGAAGCACTGATCAAGTGCTGTATAACTCTGGATAATTAAGATCAACAGTAATAATTCAGGAATCAGTAAAAATGTAGCACTGGATTTCTAGCTAGCTCTGATCAACACAAATTTCAAGACATTTTAAATAGTCATGTATTTGAAATGCCATGCAATTCATAGCAAGTGCAATTAGGCTAAGTTCTCTGGCCTAGTTTCAGCATAAGTAATTGCTTTAACCTAACCAAGTTTCCCTAGCAGGGTGTAGTGTTTTCTGCCTCACGTTGCTGTGATGCACAGCTGACAGCACTAAGTTGCCCCTGGACCTTTGTGCTATCCAGACCATGCTCCCTTGCCCACCAGGCCACAGGCACAGCCAAAGCAGCCTGGCTGGGGATACCTGAGAGGTCAGAGCGAAGACAGAGTGCAAAGGTCGGATGTAGTCACAGGAAGGATTTCCCCTATTAAAGTCTCTTTGCAATAACTCATTTCTTTTTGTGGCTCAGTTCATTTATCCCAAGCACAAATAGAAGCTGAGTGGCCTGGAAAAAGAGATGGGGTTTAGAGGAAATGTTACGTGGAGTAAGGTGTTGAGTTTAGCTGCAGGTTTGTACACTTTCACAGCAGTGCCCTGTATAGGGTCTCAGCCTGTGTCTCAGCCTGTGTCTCGCTCAACTCTGATATGTACAGGCATTAGAAGAGGGTGTTTAGAACATTTCAGTGTTTTAAATACTTTGAGTACCTTGGCCACGGTGTTTATCTGAATGGCACTATAATAAATGGAGCTATTCTAGAATCTCATCAATATTGCATATAGATTGTGGTGCACAGCATTTGCATTCCTCTATTAATGTATCCTTTCTGTCATGTCGACCTTCTTTCTTTAACTTTCTCTATTGCCTTGTTAGGATCTTTCCTAACCCATGATAAAAATCAGTTTATAGGGTTAGGCACTCTGTGCTTGCTCCATATTTGAAATTTATCTGCATACCACATGTCATTTATAATCTGAAATAGATCTACAGTATATTAATTTGGATAATTACTGTGGATCCACTGNAGTGTTTTAAATACTTTGAGTACCTTGGCCACGGTGTTTATCTGAATGGCACTATAATAAATGGAGCTATTCTAGAATCTCATCAATATTGCATATAGATTGTGGTGCACAGCATTTGCATTCCTCTATTAATGTATCCTTTCTGTCATGTCGACCTTCTTTCTTTAACTTTCTCTATTGCCTTGTTAGGATCTTTCCTAACCCATGATAAAAATCAGTTTATAGGGTTAGGCACTCTGTGCTTGCTCCATATTTGAAATTTATCTGCATACCACATGTCATTTATAATCTGAAATAGATCTACAGTATATTAATTTGGATAAGTTTTCCTCCTATATGGTGGATATGTGGCTGCTTATTTTGGTGTTCCTCAGCTTTAGAGAAGGATGACATATGGTCACTGTGCAAGCAAGGAGCACAACAACTTGGTAAGGAACTTCTCTAGAAGTGGTTAGACAAAACAGCTTAGGCTAGAGCTGTGCAAAATCCATGCTTTGTGCTCAGCTCCATGACAAGTTGTTTTTCCAAGCTGGAGATCAAAAGGCAGCAGTGAGACAGAAGATTTGCTCTGCAGAAAGTGGGGCAGGAGGAAGTCACCAGTGCCTGCATGTTGCCACAGGCTGATGCAAAGCCAGTGTGTGTAGCTCTCATGACCTCACTTGTGTTCTTGAAGCAGGGAAAGGAAAAATTGCTCCTACTACTGAGGGGCTTCAGAAAGATAAGAAACATAGGCAAGACTGTATGGATATATGTGCTCTCTGTAGTAAATTGGTTTCTAACCCACCAAACCATAATCAGACTTATGAAAAATTCAGTGTCACAAGAGACATGGATATGTGAAAGAGTAAGTGGACATCACATGTAAAACAGAGGAAAAATCATCCTTTTGCTTCAAAGAGGCTCATGCCGGAGACAGCAAAAGGATCTAACTCCTACAGAGAGACTATGGTGTATAGAGTAATCTTAAAATCTGGCATTTTGGTTTGAAGTGTAGTCAAATAGCATTGGAGAAATGTCAGGACTGTTTTGACACAAGTACTGGTTTTGCTGCTATTTCCTCCTTAGGTGAGCTGTGGCTATTGGGCATCTTTGAGTATTGGTAATTGGCTCTCTATTGGACTTGCTAGGAAGTCTAAGAAATTCTAGTCACATATATTGAAGCTTCTATTCTCAGATATTTTGCTCTTAACCCAAGATAGAAAATAACATTAGTTGAAGATAAAAAATAGTTCAAAATAAGGTCAACTGGTGGCATACATGTGCTAAAACCAGGTGAGGTGGTAAAATCCAGTTTGATTTTCCAAATTTCTTGAGAAAAGCGCTCAAGTTCATGCTGAGAAGTTGGTGATAATTCCTATATATTGTAAAGGACCAGAAATTGATGCTTTTAAAATATTTTGCATAATTTTAAATTAAAATAGAGTTATCCAACACAGAAAAATAATGGACTGCTGCTTTTGAAAACAAGAAATAACTGATAGCATAAATATTATTTCCATCAGCAAAATTCTAGCTTATAGTTTTGTAAGGTACCACAGCCCCTGGCTGAAATCCTGTAAAAGTTATTTGGCTGAATCAGTACACAGTGTCATTTGCAGCTGGAGACTGCTGGCTGCTGGATTGTTCTTACTGTCTTTTCCTCTGGCTGCACAGGCTGATAAGAACTCTTCTTGGGGAAGCTCTGTTGTGAGAGGCACAGGTAGGACAGGGAGTTTCTCATTTATGCTATGCTTTCAAAGAAGTTTGGACATCTTTCACAACATAAACCAGCAAACCTCACACATTTGGGAGAAAAAGGGGTTTGTGATGGCTGGGACAAAAACTTTCTTTCACTGCTGCTGTGTTTTCCTCCTATATGGTGGGGATTACCCTTGCCTTCTCTGCTCCCTTTTTGTTGGCTGGTGATGATTGTTCCCTACTCCTAAAGAATATTTTAAAACAATAACCTTTCCAAGAAAATATCAGTCTGTGCAAGCTCATTGATGAATTATTGTTAAATATTAACATAATAGAACAGAAGTGAGAAAAAAATCCCTGATTCAGTTTTATCCTGTGCCATGCAGCCGCTGTCTGATATTGCTCCTAGCACCCCTGTAAGACTCAGAGAAAAACATTTGAGCTACACCCTCTGGTACAGATCCTTTGAGGCAAAAAAGCCAGTGAAAAACCGCCATACTCAAAGTCCTAAAAATATTAATGGTATCCTGTCTCCTCATCAAAAACTCTAGGAACCCCTCAGGAAATGACAACATGCAGTAGCACTTAGAGATGATGGGGATGGTATAGATGTGTGTGTATACAGCCTTTAAAAATCCGGTGATTATATAAATATAGACACTTAGAGATAGAAAGACACATAGATATAGAAATATAGAGATGTAGAGAGATCATCTGATGCCACTGAATCTATGAAAATGATAAAAAAAGAGCACTTGGCTGAAGCTGAGCCCAGACAAGTTTCAGGTGATGCTGGTCAGAAAGAGATGTCATTGTAGACCAAAGGTCTTTTCCAAGATTCTGCCAAGGACATCAAGCCCACATTTGGACAACAGGTGCAATGCCATGGCTTTCTGTCTAGCTCTGCACAGTGAGTGGGTGATGAGATTGAACAACTTTAAAATAAAGTGCCTTCTTGAATCTCCTCTTTGCTGGTGATGTTGACAAGCATGTGGCCATGGATTTTGTCTACTCCATGCTGGCACAGAGTAATTTCCTGAAGCCAAAGCTGCCCCACAGGCTGCCTCCAGCTGGGAGCCTGGCTGGCAGCTCCCTTGTGGCTGTTGTGAGCTCCCCAACCTGGTTTCAGTCTCAGCCAACATCCAGGAAGATGCCATGGCTTCAGTTTTCAAATCAGTTAATGAATGTATCAACCCCCAGCTACACCAAAATTTGTGATCCAGCTCTGACCCTGGGGGATGACAGAGGTGACAGGACAAGAGTGGCAATGTGGGAAAGGCCCCAGCCTTGTGGAAGAACATTTGCCACTGGAGCAGTACCTCAGCACTGGAAGCTGAGCCAGTTAGGAAGCTGTCCTCCAAGGGAAAGCCTCTGCTCCACCTGTGCTGCTAATTAACAAAACCTCCCATTTAGTCCTCATGTTCTTTCACATATCTCAGAATAAAACAGAACAAAATCATCAAAGTAGCTCTCTCAGGCAGAGATTTGACTTTAGAACACCCATGAGACTACCCAATGTCCACCAGGGAATTTGGTATTGATTTTGCATGAACAGCTTCCATATTTTATAGCAGTGACAGAAGAAAGCTCTAAGAGAGAAATTCATGGCTGCCTTTAAAGGACAATAAAATGAAAAGGACCAATTTACAGATAGTTGAATAAATGTAAGTTAAATAGGACCAGCTTTCCTTGGATCTACCAGAAACACAGTTCATTTTCAGTAAAGTGTTAGCAGCAGCATCTTGGGGGACAGCCCTGATGTCACACACACAGATCCACTCTACACTCTCCCTATGTATATTAGGGATATTATAGGGGATATTAGGGGACATCAAATCATGCTACCTGGAGCATTTAATGAAATTCATTCTGAAAATGTGTTGAGAAGCCCACACTCTTTCCTAGGAAATTTTTAGGCTGGAAATGGAAAACAATCCTAAAGGAGCAACTCATAGCGGTGGCCAGAGTGTCTGCTGCTTCCACCACTTACACAGCACTGACATCTGGAACCACCCCAGAGCAAACACTGAGTTAAATACTCAGTGTTTCCCCCCACTCCACATTTCTTGTTCTGCTTTTACCAGGCTGTTTGTTTCCTAGTTGACCCATCTGACATTCCTGCTAAATCAGACAGCTGTCCTTGGAAGGACAAGAGAAAGAAAAACACACAGAAATGTGAGGCTGAAGCTGTGATACAGGACTTCGTGTACCAAGAATTGCCAAAATAAATCCTGCACCCAGAAAAAGCCTTATCCCATAGTACTGCCAGACACATACTTCAAGACCTGATTTCTCTGCGTCAGGACACATATTTGAGCATTTCCCTTCAAAAAATAGATTCTCAACCTCAAATTAATTTAGGGTGGAATCACCCCACTCTAGATGAATTGCAATGCCTTGAGAATTCAGGCAGTATAGACACAATAGATGAAAAGGTTTCTTCACCAAATTCTTCCCTGCAAACACAGCAAGCCAGAGCCCCAACAGCCTTCACTTGGTGGCAAACCCCAGAGAACCAGAAACAGCTAATAGAAGAGCAGTGTTAAGTCTGATATCTCACTGAGGACTGAAATTAGTGGTAGATTCAAGGCAAAGTCAGTGCAACCTGGACTTGCCAATGCTTTTGCAGGGATTTGCAGTACTGTTCTTCCACCAGCTCCTGGGTTTGTCTCTATCACAGGCCACTTTGGGCTATTTTCACACTGAGCAGGGAAGGAGCAGGTACCTCTCAGCTGCCAGCAAGGCGGCCATGGCTCAGGTGCTGGTGCTCTACGAACCAAGGCTATCTGGCAATGCCATATTAAATGGGGTAAATAACCTTCTCCAGCTAAATACCCACCAGTCAGAACCACAACCTACCTTATCTTGGGTATCATTTGTTTCCTAATGAAGTCCAGAGAGCTGGGAAAAAAATGCTTTCTTGTTTCCCTTAGTACCACAGTCCCACATTTTTCAACCAGTTGGATTCATTTGCCCTCATGCCAATAGATTTTTGGTTTCCATTAGTTTTGAGCAGAAATAACAAAGCCTCAGAGGGCTTCATTTGTCTAATGCTGAGACTTTGGAGATTAAAACACTCCTGATTTAGACATGACAAAAAGTAAGCAAAAGATACAACACGTGGCAGTGTCTCCTTGGCTCCTGTGGTAGTCCCACGTGTGAGCCCAGCCCTGCCCGTAGCCCTTAGCGTGGGCCTGTGCTCCACAGGGCTCTGCTGGGGAGAGGGTCATTGATTCAAGAGCCACTGAGGGGTCCTGCCAGGCACCACCAGGACACTCATCTCTGCTCACCTCCAGCTGGCAGCCCTTACTAAATCCCCTAGAAGAGCACTTGAAGGTGGTCAGACAGAGAAATGTGGGTACTTATGTCTCTCCTAATGGTGTTCTTAGAGAAAATACAACCCTTCCTATGCAGCAGGAGTCATCAAAAACATTTGAAACCTGCATATTTTTGAAAGAATACACAGAATCACACATTATCACCTGCAGGGGTGTGAAAAAGTATGTTTTTCTTTGGGTTGTTCATAATAAGTGATAACATTGCCGGTATTGTTATGTCTTCTTAGTAAATAAATGCTGCTTTCAGTCGCTTGCTAGATTTAATTCATCCTACCTGTCATTTTTCTACAGATTTTTGCTGGTTGTTAGTACTGTAGTAGTACCTGCAACATCATCTGATTTGTACATCAAAGGTTAATGTTCCCCTTGCAGTTCAATTTGCATTGCAGGGGTTTATTCAAGAAAGATGATTTCCGTGTCTTGACAGAGGAAATTAATGGTAAAAACGATAAAAAATTGTCAAATTATGGTTCTGAATATTAAGAATCAAAAGTAAAAGATGCATAAGGAGCAACATTGTGGTAATTTCAATGAGCAGAGGGCTACTCCCTAAAGTGCAGTTCTCACATAACAACAGAAGGATTTGTGTGGGTGCATTCCATCTCTATAGCGTGCTCAAGGTACAGCAATAATTTTATTTTCTAAGTATCCTGGACTGGCTAGCATGGCTTTTTAAATCATACTTCAAATAGGGGAAGGTTTCATTAACCCTTCAGAGATATGAAATGTAGATACATAAAAGCCTATTTAAAACATAAGGAACAAGTATGACTAACTGGAAGCTTGTTCTATGATCCTGAATGAAATACTTACACAGCCAATGGTTCTGTTATTTACAGATTGTGTCACAATATAATTTTCTCATTTTCATGAAAGAAGGAACAACATGATTGTTTCCTTTATCTTCAGCAATACTGAATGCAGGAAGGATGAGTTACATCATTAGTCTAACTGTGGTAATTAATTCACTGAGTTTCAGTGTTGCTCTACACAGTGAAGACAGGCATGGTTGCACCAAATAGGCAAAATAAAAATATTGAGTGAATCCTATATTCTTCTTTGGTGTGAATATAAATGTATTGAGTGTGTGTGTTAAATTCTACAGCTCAGCTCATTGCTGTCTCCGCGTACCTGGGCTTTGGCATTTATTATATAACAGACCAAAGGTATCCTCTCTCATCCTCTCTCTTGCACGTAGAACCATGGTAAGCATCACATAAATGCCTGCATTTCACAATGGTGACATAACTTGTCCTTATAGGCCCTATATGGATGTCAGAAAACACCATGCACATAAATGACTACCATGTTTCCATAGAAACAAATGTACTTCAGGCAGAAAAATGAAATGAGATTTATAAAATTCATTTTAAAAAGCACAAAAGTAAAAAAAAAAAAAAAAGACATAAAATCTTCTTATATTTTCTCAAAATGCTCAGAAGGTGTTCAATCCAGTCTTTTATAAATTATCTTTAGAAATCATTATTAGTCGATAGCAATGACACTGTCCTGGACAGCTAAAGGTTAGTTTAAAATTTTTGTTTTATTATCTCTGTCTCCAGTGATGTAATCCTGACAGTGTTTGCTTCCTGGCATCTTTGCAGATGAGCACAGTGCAGAAATGCCTGTGAGATTCCTGTGTGCCCCACACATGTCCTTTGAGGGCCTGACATATTTTCTTCCGGAGGGCTAAACTTCACACACAGCCTGTGGGTAGCTGGTTGCTAAACAGAAAAGCAGAATCAGCTGAGGAGGAGGCACTGCTACAACCTTTCCTTCACGAATTTTATGGGAAAAATTTGAGAGGCAGAGCAGGCACCACCTCTCTACACTCCCAGAGAAAATTCAGTGCCTCGAGCTGCAACAACTAAACTGAACAGGGGCATTTTCTAAGTGAGCCCTGATGACCCTGGAGCTGGGATGGCAGCAACTCTGCAGCCACGTGGTTTCTGGCACTGACAGTATATCACATCTATTTCCATGTTCACCAACCCCTGTTTCAGCATGGGCTCACCCTGGGTCAGAAATATTCCACAGTGACAGAAGAACAGCTTTCCCCTTTTCAGGCTGAGCTCCTTGGTAACTACAGGCTGACTGTCTCAGCTCCCAGTTGAGCAGAATTAGCACTGCTGGTGGGGCTGGTGCTGCCTCCTCTGAATTTGTAAGATCTGCAAAAGTGGAGTTAATGTGGCAGAAAGAGAAATAGTTTGTGGCATTTTTCTGTATTCATTTTCTTTGAGGGACAGGGAGCAGTTTTATTTCACCTGGAATGTCATCAAAACAAGTTTTCCAGCTCTGCTTCGAGTCTGATACAGACATAAGACAGATGTTGCTATACATTTTTCAGTAATTTTCCTATCCAATTCTCTTGGTGCTCCCTCTATGACTCCTGCATAATTCAGGTTGCTTACAGTGGTTTCATGTTCTCCTTGAATTTCTTCTTGTTTGTTTGCCCTCGCCTTTGCCACTGACTAACATCACAATACTTCACCACCAGCCCGGGGACTGCTACATCCACGCATCAGCAGCACATTCCCAGGGCTTCTCTGCAGTCCCAGCCCTGGTGAGGAAGCCCTAAGTCCTCTGGGTCTTCAGTGAAGCAAGCTGGAATCTCCAAAGAGCAACATTCCAACAAAATCTAAAGGAAGGTCTCAGTGTACTGTTATCAGTAAGGCTGGTTTTTTCCAGACCATGACCCACTAAGGATGAGGGGTTTGCATAATATAATAAGTGATACCACTGCTTAGAAGTGTGTGTCTGAGCTGGTTTTGGAAGGAAAAGTAACTAATTGCATAGTTGTGAAGTGACGAAGTGTCTAAGAGGCTGGGCTTGGAGACAATAGAAACTTTCATAAATTAGTCATCTCTTTAAACTCTCTCAGGTTCACCACAAGCAAAAACAGCTTTACCGGTCAGCTGACCAGTGCAGCTCACTTTCTAACACAGCACAACTACAAAAGTCACAGCTGTCACCCTCTCTTAGTGGGCTCAGCAGTGAGATGCTTGACAGAGAGAATTATTGCCTTGTTTTGTCAGTGCTCAGTCCGGGTGAGGACTGAAACACACATGAACTCATAGCAAAAAGCCAACAGCCAGTTACATGAGAGCTGGATCCATCCATAAAGGATGTAGGCACTCAAGTGTGTAATCTTAGAAGCTCTGATGTCTCCATGTCTTCTGAGCCCTGCTTTAGGTGCCAAGATTCCCAATACCTCAGCAGCAAGCCCTCTGGAAGCACTTACCCCGGTCTGGTCCATGACAGCAACTGAGGTGCCACAGAGGGATTCCTGCTTTCAGGCTAAAGGCAGCACCAGCTTCTGGGGTACTGCAGCACCAGCCCTGATGTGCCTTATCCCTCCCATGGAGCCAATCTGAGGCATAAATAAAAATTCAGCATTTCATCCTCCAAGTCAATCTGCACATTGACACAAATCATTTGTTGTCTTAACTTTACATCCTTAATCTCTAACAATGCTAAAAAAAAAAGAAACAACTTGAATAAGAGTTTATGTTTCTGTCTCATTTATTAGCTGCTTTTGACAGGTGTCCTCTCGTAGATATACAAAAAGGCTTCAGAATACACTGGGTGCTGTTTCATAGAATCATAGAATTGTTGAATTTGGAAAGGACTTTAAAGATCATCTACTTAGGGTTTGGAATGATATGATCTCTGAGATCCCTTTCAACCTAAACCATTCTGTGAGTCTAAGTTTCTACAACACTAAAAACTGTCCTAATGTTCACTGCTGCAACAGTGAGACATAAACGTGTAAAAAACCAAACAAAAAACCACCAACCAAACAAACAAAACGGAGAAGAAGAGGCAGGATTAACAGCTAGGCCTGAACAGAGATCTTTCATGAAGAGCATCTGTGCTCAATGAATGTCAGATCTGTCAGCAGAGCTGACAAGATAAAATGCTTGCCCCGTATTTAATTAAATTTCACAGCTCCTAATGAACACATAAAAGCATACAAAGGTGTGTTTCAGTAGCAGAACTTGCAGTTTTATTACAATGTACTATTACTGCAGCAGGAGAGCAGCTTATATTATCCTTAAATAGCATCCAACTGGAAAATAGGCAGATTGGGCACTACCTTTTGGCAAACAGACTAATTCTTCCATTTTACATAGTGCATAGTTAGAAGCCCTCAGTAATATTCTGTTGTATTGCAGAGGTTGCAGAGATGAGATTTTGGAGATGAGAAATTTCATGCATTTTTCTGCTGGTTTAGAGAAAGGTTTTGATGGCTCTGTTCATGCTGAGTAGCAGCACAGAGCTGCATGTGGTCTCTGCAAGGATAATATGCCAGCTTGCGTGGTAAGGCATCTCATCCCAGCCTCATCTCGTGACAAGACACAGCGTTGCCTGCAGAGGGTAACGAAACTGCTTTCATAAACAACAGTAGTTGTCTGGTGGTGATTCATGCTGTAAAACCTGCCTACCTGTTGCTGAGGTCTTAATCCTAGTTCCTTGCTTGTGTGCAGTCATATTATCATTATGTCTCTCCACTCCATTCAACGAACTTGTTAACAAGTGTCTACATCTTTCAGTTGGGATAAACTCTATGTGATTTCCCTGTAAGCATCCCTTTTCCTCTGCTCTCTTGGCTGCCTTACTCATGTCCATCTGCTAACATGGCAGGATGCTGCTTCCAGATCCTTGTTCCAGCAGAGGTCCTGGGAGCAGCATGGGTTATGCAAGTAGCCTGTTTAACACAGTCTCATAAGTGTAAAGGTCTTCCCCTGTGTCATCTCCAAGGAATTTGCAACCTGTCTCTCTTTATGCTTTGTTCATACTGCAAAACCACTGTGCTGTTCCTACAACAGCCAGGGTTGTCTGGGCCAGATGGGCTTTGTTGCTCTGCTGGAAAATGTCTGAGGTGATTCAGATCTTAACAGCCTGGAGATGCCACATCAGGGGAGTAAGCATGTGGACGTTCAAGTGTTTCCTCTGTCCAATATATATGAAGCTCTTGCTTCCATATTCATGTGCCTGATGAAAAGTCAGAAGAGTGGCTTTGAAGCGGTTCCTGTTTTGCAAACTTATGTCTGAGTCAATACACCATCAATTTGTCCTAATTTCCAAGGTGGCAAGCTGAAAGTGAATTACATTTGGCAGATTTTTCCAGGAAGCTGACTTTTTCTGAGTAAAGAGTAGGCAGTTCATAACCATAATAATATGCTTATTAGAAGAAAAGAAGGTAAAAATAAATGAGGTCAAAAGACCTTCTGGTGACTAATATCTTGTTACTCATTGGACCATAAAAAACACTTGAGCTGGACAAGAGCTTGAATTCCTTCTATGTAAATATCATGTTGTGGAGGGCTGGTAATACTTTTTGACCAAACTAAACAGCAGAATCAGAAGTGCCTGTTTACTCTTAGAAAGCAAACATCTTCAGTTGTACAACCTGCCTTGAAACTATCAATATGTTTTAGTGCTTGCTGTCATGAAAGTAAAGAAAAACGTTCACACGTGTGAAGCTTCATTTAAGTGTCTCTTCAAATTCAGAGCATAGGCTAAAAAAGAAAGGTTTGTGCACAGAAAGGTCATAACATGCTAGTGCATTCAGTCAAATGTGCAAGATCTAGAAAACGTACCCCTTTTTCTTCACCAAAAAGGGAATATTTCAATAGAAGAAAAGGTACAATTCTGTTGCTAAAAGTCCAACAGTCCATGCTAAAAGTCTTTGACACAGCTTGCAGTAAATGGAACTTTTTGCTACATGAACAGCTAACTGGGATGTTTGAAGATGTTAGAAGAAAGCAAAAATTTAAAAAAAATCCACATAGGAAAGAAACTGGAGTGCTGCCGTCTGTGCTCCTTTAGTAGAACTCACATGCATGGCTGCACAGAAATTCCCGCTTATTCCTCAATTCAGAATATGAAGAACTATTTGAAATCCCTCCCCACCTCCCTGTGCCATGCAGGAGAGGTGTGTTCAGAGCCCCTGAAGTTCACCAATATGATACAGAGTGTCACAGAGCAATCAGCTCAGTGGTTAAGGTTTATTCCTTGTGAGTATAGCTAGGCTGACACTGCTCTGCTACTTCTAAAACTTGTTCAGTTGGTATTAGCAGGTCTTACCTTTGTTACCTGTGTTATCTACACACAGCACAGCTATGCCTCCAGAGAGAACACACCTGGGGCTCTGCATGCAGCTCTGGAGCCCTCAGCACAGGAAAGACAGGGACCTGTTGGAGCAGGTCCAGAGGAGGTCCGCAAAGGTGCTCGGAGGGCTGGAGCACCTCTCCCATGAACACAGCGAGTTGAGAGAGTTGCAGTTGCTCAGCCTGGAAAGGAGAAGGCTCTGGGGAGACTTTCCAGCAGCCTCCCAGTACCTGACGGGGCTTATAAGAAAGATGGAGATAGAGTTTGTAGCCAGTTTTTAGCCAGGCCTGTTGTGATAGGACAAGGGGTACGTGGTTTAAAACTAAAAGAGGACAGATTCAAACTAGATATTAGGAAGAAATGTTTACTATGGGGATAGCCAGGTACTGGAACACATAGCACAGAGAAGATGTGCTGCCCTATCACTGGAGTTTTTGGAGTCAAGTTGGATGGGGCTTTGGGCAACCTGATCTAATTGAAGATGTTCCTGCTCATTGCAGGGACCTTAAGCTAGATGACCTTTAAAGGACCCTTCCAACCCAAACTATTCTATGATTTTATGAAATAAATAAACCCCAAGAAAAACCAGAAACAGTGCTATCTGTATCATGACACTTTTTCACCACTGCTGAATCTCACAGTGGCCGTGTTCAGGAAAGCAGAGTCACTGCCCTGCCTAAGGAAAGGAGAAAATGCAGTGAAATGGAACTGGAAAGAGAAGAGGTGGGCATAGATGAGGGTTAGTGGGAAGAGGGGATCATGTCAGTGTAAATGTTCCTGAGAATGCCTGGAATGCTGGTGAATAAATCTCAACAGATCTGGCAGCTGCAGGGAAGCTTGGAGAGTTTGTCTAAGGTATGAAATGAGACATAAAAAAGGAGAGTTTTTCAAATTGTTATCTCCATGCTGCTGTCTTATCACCAGTTCTGACACAAATATCATCAAGGAAAGATTTATAGCATGAACTCATTTTAGTTATTTTTATAATTGGATGCTAAATATATATAGAGCTCATCTTTCAGATATTTGAAATCCTTCCAAATCAGGTAGTAGCTCTTTTGGAATGAAAGGTTTCAGTAGCCTGTCCAAACATGCATTCCTCCCCCTCTGATGCTGGACTTCAAATACTTCAGTCTTGGTCCACAGATGAACTGGTCCTGGGAAAACTGCAGGTGTTCACTTCATTTCCTTGGGGTAGTTTATTAGGTTCTTTACATTCAGGCTTAAGATGAAGATCAAAGTTATATCCACATCATGAAACTTATTAGCATCTGTTACAGACAGAAGATTGGTTTGGTCACAGTTTGCCTGGCCCAGATTGTAATCAGCCATGAGATCGGCTGCCCTCACTGTCCAGATCAGCATCATACTGGACTGGGTGGAGCCTTGAACTGTGCTGAGCATTCTGTCACTCAGGAATCCAAATGCCTGTCCCCAGGGAGCAAGAGCCCATCCACGTCAGGGGATGCTGCCCTGCATGAGGAGAAATAATGTCATGGAAAACTGTGAAATGCACAGACTGAAGCAAACCTTGTGATTCATAGAAGAAAATAGCAAAAGAGAAGGAGAAAAGATAGAGAACAAGGCCTTGCTAACAAGACTAATAAATGAGATCACACAGTGTTGTCCTGGGGGAGAAGCAAGGGGAATGGCACAGAGAGCCAGTACAGACAAGACAGTGGATCTGAGTGGAAATAAAGAGCCACACCACTGGTGAGCATCTGAAATGGTCAGCAGAAAGGCTTGGCCTCGCTGAGCCTTTGAAAGAATTTGAGATTAAGAACTCCGTCCAAAACGGTGCTGTTTGGCATCTCTGGAGCCAGCCTTTCATGGCACCTTTCCCTGGGTCCTCCCCCTTGCAAAAAACTGCAGAGGGCTTTTTACTAACTCAGTTTTGTTTGACCAGCAAGAGAGAGCAGGAGCTCAGCAGAGCCTTTTGTCCTGTGGTGCTTGTGTAGGTACACCTGCTCCAAGGGGAGCATTTTAGAAATTCAGCAGATAATGAACAGCCCCGTATAATTACCCAATCAGCACTAAGACAAGCAAGGATTCCAGGGCTGAGGGGTTGCTACTGCAAGCAGTTGTCTCACCTGAGTGAAAGCTGCTCCGATCAGATGGTCATATTGTCTCCATGGGAAAATCAAGATTGCTTTGACAAAATGTGGATTAAGAGAGGAGATGGAAAATAATCACCCTTCTCCCATTATCTGTGATATTTCTTTCATCTTTTTCTCCATTAGCTTACTGAATCATTTCAAATGTGTCCTTGTTTCTTTGCCCCTGGCCCTTCATTTTCTGTCTCCAATCATTTTTCAGGCATTTAAAAGCTTTCCCTCCTCCTCTCTTATTTTATTGCCAATTGGATTTTTTTTTCTCTGAGAAATCTGAGTCCTAGGGACCCAGCAGGAGTAATCTGGCACAGCTTTATTGGTGGGAATGGAGCTCTGCTGATTTCTTCCAGACAGGGAACTGGCTCAGAGGTTTCAGAAGTGCTTGCCTTGGTGATGCTGCCCCTTTACAGGGTTCTTGCTGTGCAAACTGATATCTTCAGATGCTGGTTTATACAGGAAGTGCTGACAACCCAAAGAGGCAAGGCAAGAGGATGATAAAGCTGTAGGTGTCTGTATGCAGGTTTCTGGTCAAGTAGAATCAGGAGATAGAACTTCCTAGATCTCACCCTACTGATTTGGGCATCACCAAAATGCCCTATGGTGCTTTGAGGGGTCTGCTTTCTGCCTTCAGCTGCAAGCTGGAGTTCAATCCCAGTGCACACATTGCTGTGCAGTGGGTGAAAACTCTTGACCCACATCTGAATCAATGCATGAAGTCATTGTCAGAGAAGAGTTATCTACAAGGAGCAATGCAAATTTATGGAATAATTTCTGCCTATTTTTCTGTTTGCTCTTTGTCCTCCACTATGTCCTCGTAGTCCTCTAGAAGATGGGAGTTTTCTCAAATGTATTAATTTTGGAGATTTCTTTCCTTGGAGATCAGCTGAAGAAATATCTTTGGGATTATGCACAATTTGTTATTCATAAGTCACGCTCTGTTGCTTAGTCATATCCCTGCTTCTCAGTTCCCGGATGGAAGCATTATGTAACATCTGTGCTCCGCATAAGGGCAGTAGAGGGACAGGCTCCACATGTTCATGTACATCTATGCATATATACACATATATCTGTGTGTGTTATCAAATATTCACAGATATAAACCAATCTAAATCGTATCATTTCTGCCTTCAGCAGTACGTTTCTCAGATCTGTGGGGAAACTATTGCAGACCAAAAGGTCTGGAAATGTGAGCCTGCACAAAGTAGACCAAACCACTCTGGAATTATTTTTTGTTCTGTTGGCAGAGTAAGGAAACATAATGTATCTGTTGAGTCCAGTGTTGAGAACCAGTACAAGAAACAGCAAACTCCTGCCTTGCAAGAGCTTTGTGGCCTCCTGTTCAATCCACAGCTCCAGCCAGGGCAACCCAAAGATTTCTGCCACCCATATCAGCAGGCTAGAGTCAAATGAGACTCAAAGTCTATCTAGAAGTCACTATAATTTCAAGGGAGCCATGGCAGCTACCTGGACAGAGCAGAGAGAGAGCCAGAAAATACACAGCACCTGGCTACAGCTCACCGGCCAATTTGTAGAATTGCTTTCCATTGTAAAATAAAAGAATAATTACTGCGCACATGTCCTTACATGTCAGCCATGTCCAGGCCCTGCTGCTTGTCCAGGCCACACTGCTTACCCAGATAATTAAGTCAGAGCATGGTTGATTAAGAAAGCAGAATTCCTTCACTTTTCTGTGGCTGAGTTCATATATTCTGGTGTGAACACCACAATTTCCCACGCACAAGGTGAAAAATAAATACACATGAGAAAAGAAACTAAGAATAGGAATAAATAAGCTGGAAAATAAGGCTCCTGTCTTGTAAATCAGATCTGACGGCTTTTACCACACCTGCTTATATACATGCAGTAACACAGTGCCCCCTACACCTCAACATATATTTATTTCAGAATTAGCTGTGCACAAGTGACACCAAAGCAACACCATCATTTGCCAGAACACCTGGTTTCCCCCGCAGAGGTTTCAGATCCAAAAGCTGAGATCTGACAGGTTTTTCATGGTATGATTGCAGACATGTAAATTGGAGGCAGCCAATTTCATTTTGCTCACAAGCTTTAAGAAATGTAAATCTGGGTCTCTGAAATATTCTAATTACTTTTCCCCTGATGGATCTTTGTGGCTTGAATAACACTCAAATTGCATGACATTCCACCCCCAGAAAATACATAATTCATATCTGCAATCCAGCATCTGTATAAGCTCAGTTCAACTTCAGGGAGAGCATTAATTTCAGAATGAGGGAATCCCTTGTTTCTTTGTAGGGGTAAAAATGTAAATTTCCCAAAATGTAAATTTATATCAACTGCAATTTCCATGTTATTCATCCACAAGGAAGAAAAGACTGTTCTGGTGGTGTGTGCTGCACCAAGCTGGTGGTTCATGCATCAAAACGTGTTCTGCTTGATCAATGTCATGTTGGTACCTCAGACTGATTGTGTCACCTTCACTGTCACCAAAACTGACACCGAGACAGGTGACTGCAGCAGGGGGGCCCTCATTTGGCATTTGCTGGGTGGGTGACTTGGGCACCAGTGGGAGTGGAGAGCAGAGATGGCATTTTACAGCGATTAAGTAGAGACATTCTCCTTGGCACAATTTGATCAGTACAAATGTAGAGATCTCTCTCAATTGCTTTGGTTTCATAACAGTCAGCTCCCAGGTTAGAAGCAGAGATAATTCAGGGGCCTGCAATACAGACCTCATTTTCTGCCAGACAGAAATCTGGAGTTTTCCATAAATGCACGAAAGGAACCAGGGAATTAGGCAGAATGCTCTAATAATGGCTGTGAAGTGTGCATGAGATGCAGACGTGATAACAGTATATTTGTTCATATCACTTCGGTGCAGCACCCTCGCTTCAACTTTGTATTTATTGTATCCCTTTGAAATGGAGCTGCTTTGTAAGTATAATTAAGAGCGGGTGCCCTGCACTTTGCAAACATGGGGATGCTGCCATGGCAACAGCAGGGGAACGCAGGGAAGCAGCTCTCTCTGATGGATGTAATTACATAGCAAGCATGTATAATGCCTTTAAATACAGTTTACTTTTGCATGAAGGAGGTATATGATGGATATTGTAAGTTCTGTGTGTGTATTCCAGAAATGCTCTTTGCATGTGCTGCAAGTTCACTTTTGGCAGATTGAGCATGTCAGGAGGGAGCCACCACTGCGTGGCAATTGGGTTGGGAGTGAGGGATCAGTGGTTTTGAATTCTCCTGGGCTCAGGGTGAGGTTGTTCTCTACTTGGTTTATTTCTGTTGTATTTCAGGCTTGTATTTCAAAGTCAGTTTTTGTAAATACAGCTGATTTTAATGCTTTAGGGTTAGAAGATTTAAGCTCTTAATGTATGTATCCAACTTTATTGAAGTTTGGAGCCCTTTCCAGGTTAAAAGAGAGTTTTCAGGTAAGTAAAATTCCCCCTTGTGTCAAGCCTCAGGAAAACTGGTGTGCACAGGCAGCTCCACTGAGTAACTAATTGCCACAAGCATTAATCCTGGCCCTGTGTTCCTCAAACATTAACCCTTTATGCCCTCTTCTTTCCGGGGAAGCGTTTTCCACATGGAGGGAACAAGGGGCTGAAACCTGAGCTCCCAGGGATGTAGCTCAGTATGGGAGGTGGTGTCCAGCCACCTCTGTCCCTGTGTTCAAATGCATTGTTCAGTGCCATTTCAGACAGAATCCTTCAATAAGGTAATGGAAAGAGAGTTTTATGGGAAGGGAAAGCATACTTCTTCCTTCCAGGGCATTCCTTGGAAAGGAAAATATATGTGACAAGGTGAGGAGTATAGGAAGCTAAGCAATGTACAGCTATATATAGCTAACCCCAGAGGAAAAATGGAAGGAATCCTTAGGGCCAAGGATCCTTTCATAAGGCCAAGAGGCAGGAAAGCTTGGCACAGCTCTTGCCAGTTATCAGTCTATCATCTCACAAGAGATATGAGCCCCTTTTGGAGCCTGAGATCATCAGGGTAAAGCCACTGGCCCTGTGAAACTCTGCACATGTGTATAGTGTGAGAGTTTTGGAAATTGAACAGCAGCTTACAAATCATAGGCAATGTTTTCACAGATAAAAAGAGAGAAACCCTCTACAAATGGAAATCTTGGGATCCACAGAAGAGTCTTATGTGGAATGAGAAAATAACATCAGGTTGAGGTGCAGTGGCCCAGGAGGGTGCCCCCCACCATGGGTCGTGTGATGTATTACAAAAGACCTGTGCATTTGCAATAACACAGTTTTCTCTGGTAGCACCAAGACATTGAAAATCACTCTTTTTTTAGTAACCACGAGGTTTTGTTCTAAATACTGTCATTTAAAAACCTGTCAAAACAGGCTATTTTTTTATTACATTCTTAGACTACCTTCACTAAAACTAAAGAGCCAGATCCTTTGCAGGCATGATTCAAAAGAAATCAACATATTTGTGGTGACTTTTACCAGCTGAAGACTTGAGCACATAGGGAGATGCTCTCAGCTAATCATTTTTACTATCCCACTCACATTTTCTTGTCTTAGAGGTCTTAGCACAGAAATTCATATGTCCAGTTCTCCTTTTAATTTGTAATGAAATTCTCCTACACTAATTTTTTCTTACTTTTTCTCACACAGGACAAAGAAAGAATAAAAGTTAAAAAAAGTCCACTTACAATCCAGTTATTTCATTAAGTCAAGAAATAGAAAATTGAATATTAAAAATGGTTCTGAAGCTTTGATTTTAAATTTTTTAAAGTAAACATTTTAGCTAAAACTTGTTTGCTTAAGAGGCTTGCCAGTTATTAATGCAGTAATTTACCTGCACTTTTTCCTTTTGTTCATTATTAACACTATTAAATGGACAGTTCAGTGCAGCCTTCCATTCAGAGCTCTTCTGCATGAACAAATCTATTAGCAAAACCCAAAAAAACCCCAGGAATTTACTTCTGTGAAAGCTCATCAGTGTTCTAGATTACTAAATACTAGAGTATCTAATGTCTGGAAACAGAAGGACTTTCCTAAAACCTGGAGAGAAGAATGACTTGTGAGCTTGCATCCTTCACAATGACTCAGAGCCAGACTCCTGACTAAGAGAATTTCATTGTTCATTCCACAGCATATTTCTAAATTACAAGTTAGTAAAAGCACTGTTCTGTACTCTTGAGCTAACATGTGAATATGTGTTTTCATTGCATTCTCATTATTTTCTTTTCCTTTATAAACCAAGAAATGGAAGATTAAAGAATTCAGTATGAGGGGAGCTGAAACCGTTGCTGCAATCAATTTTAGCCATAAGTTAATGTTTACGTACTTAACCCCCATTTTCCCCTTTTCGTTCTCCCTCTTCCATTCTCTATTCTCAGCTGTTCCATCTATGTTTACAGCCTGAAACTGCACAAACACACCCTCTGGAGCACAGAATATTTTTTGATAACTTATTTTTCATTGTAAGGTTAAGCAAAGGAAGACTGAAATCTTAGTGCAGTCTCCAGTTATTATAGTAATGTAATTATAAAGAATACCTGAATCCATTTTATCAAGAATTGCCATCACATTCATTCACTTGTAAATCACATTTTAACACTTAGAGGAAACATTACGTCTTTTTCTCTTTCTCCTTTCCTCTTTTCTTTTCTTCTTTTTTTCTTTTCTTTTTTATTTACAAGGTTTATATTTCAGCTTTCTCCTTTTTAACACTTGCATGCACATGAACAATAATCCAGTGGATGTCTCCCCCTTTTGCTCCTCCTGATAAAGGAATTCTCCAGTTGTTCATCCAGTGCATCACAGGAACTGTTGGAATTTTGATTTTGATCATAGTAACTGGATAGTGAAACAAGTGTAAGGCAAGTATAGGACATTAGATTTTGAAACAAGTTTTTAAAGTGATACTTTCTCACCTCTAAAAGCCCCAAAGGAATGAGTGTACAACAAATACCTACCATTTACCTGGCAATACAGAGCAGGTAATTGGGATCAGGGCCACATGACAGCATGTATTTTGCTTTGCAGGCTATACAGTTACAAATCCTCCTGGCTCACTGTGGAAAATATTTGACCTGCAAAGATTTAAAAAAACTTATGGCTTTCCCTCTTTGGATATCATCTTTAATCAGGTTTGTTTGCATATGGAGTTAAAATTTGAGCTTAATACTACACAGAACAAATATGAATTCTCTCCAAGGGCTGTTTTTATGATTCAAACTGTAGCAGCTCTGAAAATGAAGAGTTCAACTTATGATAAACCTCTCAGAGCTTGAATTTAAAGATCCCACACAATGAAACAAGACCAAAATACACACCACGTTTTGATAATTGGCTCAAACACCTTGGAGCCGGTTAAAAACAACAGCTTTTGACTTGCAAAGTTGTTTTCTCTACCAGCCATAAAACCAGGGGTAGGTCATGTTTAAATTGCTGGGCTTCAGTGCCACAATGGCCTCTCCACACACCATCCCTCCCGAGCAGTCTCGGGGCAGGCTGGGCTGCAGCAAACACCTTTCAGGATAAAATCAGCACACACACCATAGGGCACAAGGATAAGAAGAGACTGGGAGAATTTTTACCATAGGATGCGTTCATGCCCATGAAAAGAAAACTCTAGGTCATATGATGGCCTTGGCCGAAAAGTGGCATCCTACAGATTGTTCATGCTTTCTGAACATCGACAAAATTCTGAGGTTGATGCATTGAAACCAGTAGCAACCTCACCACTGAAAGCTGAGCTTCTGACTTTGATCCTCCTTTCTTACTACTTTTTTGAATATTTCCCCGCACACAAAGTCTAAAAATTCAAGGATGTGTTGGACACATAAAATATCAGTACAATTCAATCTACTATATCAGTGGATGCCATTACACAAATAGGATAAGAAACTTCAATTTATTTAACATATCAATAAAGATATTCTAATTTTGCTTTCCGTACTTTCACTGCAAAGGAACGCATGCTTCCATTCTGAGATTTCTTTGCTGGTCCTTGATCCTCTATTTTCCAAGTGCTCATGTGCTACAAATTACTTTGCCTGGGCTTTGTTGACACAGACTTATCAGACAAAAGCACAATATTTAAGGGTACAAGGAAAGCTTTCCAGCATGCTTCACTGGGCAGAATAAACACCAGCCCTTCTTGAAACCCATCTGCATCCTGTGTTCAACAGCCTCAGCATATTCTTAACCAGAAAACAGCAATCATGAGGAGGCCAGCTTTCCTCCATGAAGCAAATGAACTGTTGATTAAAGAGGTTGATGTTGGTGAGTATGCTGCTGCTAGACTTGTCTGATTTATTAATCTGAAACAAATGACCCTCATGAACATGTCACTGAAAAGATGTGTTCATGTGAAGACTTAGATTTGCGTGAATTTATTTTCCGTGTGGAATTGATTAGCCAAAGTGAATTAGTTTGAGGGCTCTTATTTGCATCTGTTCACTTTAAATATTTATTTATTTTCTAATTAAGAGAAGGAAATCCTTCAATCAGTAGTTTTATAAACAAGAAGATAACTTTTATTTTTCATACACTTCAAATCCATAATTTTGAATTTCATGTCAGTGGCACAGATGAGGCTGGAGAAGGATGGGTCCCAGGAGACTATTTTTCTTGTAAACTTTCTCAGTTTGCCCTTGGCCTAGCCCTTGATGCTTGACAGTGCTCTGTAGTTAAGGATGGGAAATCAGGGTAATGTTAAATTGAAGAATATCATGCCATGTGGAGCCACCGGAGCTGACACCGTGGGAGTATTTAGGGTTGAGGCTAACAATCCTATATAGGCAGAAGGGCATATTCTGTGGACACAGTCTGGAAGTATAGGTAGATATAAACATGTTTAGGAGATATCTAGGTGTTTGCTAAGAAGAAAAAAGTCTAACAAGACACAGCTTTTTCTTAGGCATCATCAAAGCAGGGTGAAGGAACAATTCCTTTGGTAAGCTAGTTTGTGCTGGGGTAGAGTTAATTTTCTTCACAGTAGTTGTTAAGGGACTGTGTTTTGGATTTGTGGTGGAAAGAGTATTATAACAACAAAATATTTTAGCTATTGCTAAGCAGTGCTTGCACAGCCTCAAGGCCTTTTCTGCTTTTCACCCCATAGTGAGCAGGCTGGGGTGCACAAGGTGTTGGGAGGGGACACAGCTGCCCACACCTGCCTGCTGATGGCAAGGGCTGAATGACTTTCCTGTTTCAGTTTGCTTGTGTAAGCAGCTTTTATTTTACCCATTAAACTCTACCTTAGCCCACAAGTTTTCTCAGTTTTACCCTTTTGATTATCTCCTTATCTCAATGGAGAGGGTGAATGAATGACTGTGAGTTATCTCCAGTGGCTTAGATGCTAGCTGGGGTTAAACCACAAGATTTTTAAAACTGTACTGTAACTTCCAAGGAACAGGGAGTTCTGGAAGTACTGTCCAGTAAATATAAGGCCTGGCTGACAAACTGAAGACAGGGTTGCGCAATGGGCACGGACAGATGTTGGTGGTCAGGGTATTCCTTTGTGCTCAATTTCACTTCTGTAAGATACAAAAAGCCACATTGCACCAGGTCACTTGTGGTAAAGGTCTGCATATGTGCAGTTGTGGGGGTTTTGTGGGTTTTTTCACTTTTTCTCTAAATGTTCCCATTTTGTTTGGAATGCCAAAGATAGTTGTTGGAGTGGATTTGTCTAACTTCCTGTCAAATCACTGCTTAGTCTCAGAAATGTCTTTTGTTAGCAAGTCACAGAAAGTTACATAGCATGGTTCACTGTGGAGATTTAGCTAATCTGATTTAGCATGAAGAGCTTGCCAAATTTGCAAGCCACTGGACTTGTCAGACAGTGGGTTCCAAGACCTTGTTTTACTTTTGGAGGCTTAGACTCTTAACAGGGTAAGGAGTTGGTCTTCTCCTGCATTCTGCCTACTGCCTACCATGGAAAAAAATGGAAGGGGCTTAATCTCTATTTATTCAGAAGTATCTAAAGCTAAAATTCATTTAGGGAATGGACTTCAGGGATGATATGGATGACAGTTTCCAGAACTTGACTTTGATAGCAGTAAACTCCAGCTAATGAAGTCAGCTTACTTCCTTTGTTCAAAAAAATTCAACAGAAAATCAATAAAATAGTCTTCCTATTTCTTCACTAGAGGAAAAAAAGAAGTTAAATTAGGGCATACTGGCAGCATTCTGAAGAAAGGGGATTCCCTGTCTTGACACTTATTTATTAGTTTTGTTGAGTGACAGATGTGAGACAAATAGAAGAATGAAGCTGCATACCAAAATAAATAAAATTTATTAGAGTAACATATTTATGCATGTGCACTAAGCTTTGACCCTTTGTTCTGACAGTCAGCATTTAGCAAAACCCCCAGTGCATATTTAAGTGGAAATATAAAATAGATGGTTTTGTAACAAAATCTTTTAGAATCGGTAGAAACTGGAGATATCTGCATCCAGATTTTCCTAATTATAACTGATACTGCACTTCCCCTAACTTAATGAGAAATTATTAATGACTTTTGTACAGAGCCCTTAATTAGGTTCTTCTGCACAGATGTGTCAGAAAGCTGTAGCCTGGCATGTGAGAACCTTTTAATGCATAACTGAGATGCCTTTATTCAGAAAAAAAGTGTTGCAGCTTACTGCACTGCTTAAACTGAAAATGTGTTTATCTTATGAATTATTTGTTTCACAGAGGCAGTTAAAGTATTAAATGAACTGAGTCTCACTTGTGGGGCCAGAATGGAAAAGGGACTTAAATGAAGGTGGTTTATATCTTCAAAAGCTGTTGTAATAGAATCAGAGAATAGGGCCCAGACAGTGTGGAAAGAGGGAGGAATAGGATCCCACAAACTTGGCATGTGTCAGTCTCCCTGAGAGCTGCTCACCCCTGATGCAGGGAAGCACCACATCATCCCTGGCCCTTTGTCTGGAATTCTGTGCACCAAAATTAAACTTTTCCCACAAAATACCCTAATGATGCTTCCTGCCTGCTGATGAGAGGACTGGAGAAATCCCCAGGATGGTACACAAAAATAACTTCTCAAAACCTTTAATTCTTTTTTACATTCATGCAGCCCTTAGTCATCTAGTCTACAATAATTTGAACAGTTTTCTTTAAAAGTTCCAGCAAATAATTACTGAATATGAAAAATCCATCTGGTCATAGCCTTAGATTTCATCAGAGCACAAAAGTGGGCTTAACAGTGATTACACACTTTACTTTTAATTTCAGTATCCAAGTGTGTCTCATGCTTCTTAAACTGATTTTTTTTTCATCTACTTATGATGCTATTTTCTATTTCTGACTTTGTAGCTACTTCCGTCATTTGCTCTGTCAAACTTCATTCTCCTGCTTTTGCTCACTCTGGTTTCAGCATAGAGGATTTCTCATCATCTTTGGATGAATCTCACTCTAGGCACCCTTATGGGGCTCTGTGTCAGTGGAAATTTTCCAGGAATGTATAGAAGAGCTGGGCTTTCAAATTTTGTGCTGATCTGTTTTAACTGTATTTGCTTATTAGAATCATATGATGTGATTGACTTTAAGGGACACTGCACCAAGCATCTTTTGGGAGAGCTGTTATGCTAACAGGCAACTCTCTTTCACACAACTCTGTTTCTCTCTGGATAAAAATTTTTAATGAAGTCACTTATTTTTCTGTCTCAGTAACAGCCAAAAGAAGTGTTGTCTTTCTATTCTTCTGGTTGCTTTCTAATTTACATGGGAGGAGAAGGAGAACATCTCTCTCTTCCTTCCCTTAATGTCAAGAGGGCTTTTGGGAGGAGGGAAATAGAAAAAGAAAAAAAAAACAAAACAGCAACAAATAAAAACATGGACTCAGTCATGGAGAAACATCTAATTGTTCAACTTACAGAAGGAAAGCTCAGTGGAAGAGAAAAATGTGGATTGCTGTATTGATATGGCTGTAAAATGTGCAGTCCTAGAAACTAAAAAAAAAAAACTTCTCATGTGCAAAGGTTGATAAAATGAAAATAAATCATCCTTGCACCAAAACATTTCTTTCAATCTTTTTATTTCCTTGCTCTTGCCTTTGATGTTGTCTGTATTTTAATAGTAATTTGCCTAGGGTTTTGGTTTATTTCCTGGGTTCAATCCAAATCCTGTTGGGCACGCTTAAAGAATATCACCATTCTGCAGCCAGTTGTATCTGATCCAGAGCCTGAAATGGATATTCATGCTTTTGTTACCTCAAGATTAGACTATTCAAACTCCTTGCTGGTTGGTTTCCCTGATAATGCCTTCTATGAACTCCTACTGTTACAAAATGTGTTTGCTGAAGTGTTCCACTGACTGCAAAGTCAGTGCAGTAACTATTAACTGCTTCATTAATTAAATTTAAATTATTCCATGAATCTGTGAAAAGCATGAATAGCCTCAGCATACCATTTCACTAAAAATTTCACTTTGTATCTACAGGTACAGACTGAGTTTTGCCTGCTTCAGCAGTACTTTCATCCAAGAATTGTCTTCAGTGGGACACTATGAGCTAAGGTCAGTAACAAGAAATACAGCAGAGCTGGCCTATAACCAGGTAAATCTGTCAGGTGTCACACGGGTAGCTTTCATGAATTATATAGAGCATTAATTTTAATAGTGTTTCATACTCACTCCAGCTGTTGTAAGCCCATAGGTGGCCTTTAACTACTTGCTAAAGTACAACAGAATTAATTCTTCTTTTCAGCATTCAGTGTAGGTTTCATTAGCACCTTTACTAGCACAAAATGGAACAAACCAGCATGAATTTTACCACAGATTTTTTTTTATTTAATAACAACAAACATATGAATCTGTACAGAAAAACCCTTGAATTCACAGAACTTCTAGCTTTTCCTCTGTGTGTGTGTGCTTATGAGAAACAGGGAGGCAGGGGAAGAAAAAAGTGCAAGGGAGGCAACTGCTGAAACATGGACTCAAAATTGCAAACTAGAAACTTAAATGCCATCAAAGTCTAAGCCAGTTAGAAATTCAAGTCTACATTCTGACCTGATCAAATACCTAATGAAATGGGTGTTGTAGATATGATTATTCACTAAAAAAACCCCAAACAAACAAAACCCCCCTTAAAATCTGCTTTTATTTAACACCCTGTGTAATGGTTATAGGACATTCTGATACTGCCTCACTTCTGACTGTTGACCCTCCACCACACCACAACATCCGTTCTCGCCCCGTCCCCAGGGCCATGAAGCAGCTGGTAGTGTTTACTGACACACTGCGTGGCAGCTCCGCCTTTCACGGGCAGAAATCTGCCCTCTCTACTCCCTGTACGAGGAGCTGCAGGCTGCCCCTTGATTTGTTACCCAAGTGTGAATAGCTGCAGGAGTAACCCAGTTTTTTTAAGGCATAGCAAACAAAGGAGCATAAAACTTTCAGACAGGTCTTCTGCACATTGCCTGTGGTGCTATGCTTTCCCAGAGTATCATATAGTCAGAGAGAGCCTCTCAATACAGAAAGAATAGTGAGAAAGCATCCCTTGCAGCAATGCCACCTTATATGCTAATTAAGTGTTTTTAAATTGTGTACCCAGCTGTGTTGCACTGAATTGTGCAAATGGGGATAAAACAAACCCGTTTTCAACTTTTACTTCTTCAGCGTTTATTTGTATTTTATTGACAGGTTATAAATGCTTTCATGTGATGTGCTTTATGCACAGGTATAAAATATTAAAGAGGGCTGAATCATTTCATTGGAACCACACAGAGTCCACTACTCTTTGCACAGTGAATGCTTCAGAGCAGAAGTCTGAATGAGTAACAGAGATTTATAATGTGCCCCAGAGGTCAAAACACTCCAGCATTGACAGAACAATGAAGGGATCAAATTCCAAAGGAGAGTGGCCTCCCCTGAGCTCTTCTGGCCTCTGGTCACCCTGGCCATACAATGCAAGGGATTATTCACAAAAATACTTCAGTCATTCTCAAGAGTTTTTTGTGGTTTACAGAGAAAAAAACCCAGACCCCAACCATGTGGGAGTACACTTGTTAAATCAACACTTCCATTTTCGCTCAGTACCAGGTGGATAGCAAAACAATCTCTATTCTTCCCATTATTGTGGCCACTTAAAAAAAATAGAACTAAAAGAAAAATAAATAAGAGACCAAACAGGCAGCTGGACTTTCTGTAAAGCATGCATTTAAATATCAGAGGTGACTCTAAGGAGAAGTGCTGAATTAGGATATCATAAATGACTGTGCTGAGAAAGTACAGCTGAAGATGGGATATGGGTCTGGTTGTAAAAGAAACTTCCAGCATTGTCAGTAACAAGTGGGACTTGTGACAAGTAGAAGGTCTGGAGACCCAAAACTAGATCCAGACTGGGCAACTTCCTGGACAAAAATGTTCATTATTCCATTTCCTCTTGACGTTTTGCTGCTGTCATGACTGAAATGTACCTTGGCACACATGACCTGTCGTGTACTGTCCTCCTGCCAAGGCCTAATATTACAATAAATAAAACAGGAAAAAAAAGTTTACCAGAAATTATAGGAAATTTTCCCTTGAGATCTAACCTTACCTAAGGAAAGAGGTAACAGAAAGAACATCTCCTCAGTTAATCAATAATATTGGTATTGGTACCAGCAACTTTATAGTAGTTTGGAACAAACTTTTTTTTTTTCCTTCTTGAAGAAAGGCCTTGAATTACTCTGGCAAAGACTAATGGCTGAGTGACCTTATCCATTCCAGTTGGGACAATAAAATCTCATTTTGTATTCAGCAACGTCAAAGGGCTGCTGTAAAAAAAAATTAGTGTTTCATACTTACCCGTTCACATCATCTGCAGGGGTTGTGTTCAAAGTTATCCAAGCTAACAGAAGCCAGCTAAATTTCAATTTGTTTCGCTGGTAATCCAGTGCTGATGGTGGAGAGATTAATTTAGTCATAATAAAAGGAAACTGATGCAGTCCAAATCCTGTGCTGAACATAAATACAAGAAGTGTGACTGCAATAGGCAAAAATTAGTGTCCAGTAAGCAAGGTCTTATCAGTAAACAAAGCAAAGAGACAAAAATCTTGTCCAAATACTGATCCTGTGACTTGTCAGAAAAAAAACAACAAGGCTAACAAAACCTTAATGTTTAGTAACATTGGATATATAGAAATATGTACACCACTTAAACAGCAGCATCATGACTATTCACGTGGATTTGATATTTCATCCTTGGTCAACTACATGATATTTGTGTAAATTAACAGAGAGATTACATTCTGAAGCTACTGGCAGTTGAGCTGCTTAGTTTTGTCTTGTTCATAAACCAGAGCAATACGCCTTATTTCTTGTGTAGTAAATCAACAGAAAGGACTCTGTCATCAACACATTCTGAATTCCCAAGAAAAATAGCCATGCTCAAGCTAATGTCATCTGCAAATGCAGCTTTCCCCTCAGCCATCAACCAGAAAGGATAGCCTAGAAAAATTGGTAATGAGGTGCAGTGTGGCTGCAGAAACAAGAGGAAACCATGCTGTGAGCCCTCCTTCAACTCAAATAAAACTTCCTGTGCCATTGAAGAGTTTTCTGCCAATACCAGCCTCCCTGGGATACAGGCAGTCACCAGAGGCAGCCAGGGCTTGGTGAGTGCACTGCATGAAAGGACTGATGGAAGACAATGCAGAGTATTGTGCAGCTTATTAAATCTTGCCAATCTCCTCAAACAAAAGTTAGCTCAAGGCAAGGGTCTGGCTGACAGCTGAACATGAGTCAAAAGTCCCACTAGGAATCTTGGTCTTTGTCATGGAGAGTGTTAAAAATTCACTGAGATAAACTTGCTCTTCTTTAGCAAAATCTTGGGGATTTTTGTACATAGTACAACTTCCCTCATGCTTGCTTAAAATCTGGTGTCTGGCTGTAGATTGAGATTCATTAAATGTATCTGAAACCTAAGGTATTAACTCTTCTATGTATTTACTGCGTGTATCCAGCTTTTGGAAGCACAAGTATTTCTAGATTTTAATTTGACCCATACTTTAATTTAATGTAGGCACAAATCCAATGACGTGAAATGGAGTTTGCAAATTGCATTTATAGCAGAACATTTATTCTAGGGCTGTTTAAGGTACCTTGAAAGTATTATTTTGGCTGTCATGTAGCCCACATGCAATGACACTAAGAATAAACAAAGCAGAGAGAAGAGTCAGCTACTGCTTTCAAACTCCTGTGGGGAAAAAAAAATTAGAAAGTAAGGAGTCTATAAAATAAAAAAAACAGCACATAGATCAAGTAGGGGATTTAAAATCATCTAGGTATTGACTAAAAGAACTGCATTATTGAGTTTAGGGAGAGAGAATGTTTTTAAAATGATCATAGACCCTTTCTGAACCACCATCTTGAGATGCCAACAGTCAGGACACATACATTAGAAAAGAAGTCAGTGAAATCATGCTGAAAATACATGAATGTAGCAAGCAAGTGAGAGCTAAATTCACTTAATGCATAAGTGAAAATGGGTAAGTGTAAACGAGACACACAATCGAGTTACTGAGGTAGGTTACTGGGTTAGTGATCCTGAGTTAAGGCTGTTATATAACAGTGCCCTTAATTCCCTCTGACGATATGCACTGGGTAAGTCAGAAATTAAATATGTTAGAAAATGCTTTCAGCTGTGCAGAAAAGAGAATATGCTGCTGTTGATCCCCATTTTGACATAGTGTTCTGCTGCTCTGTGTGGTGTCTTTAAAGATTTAAACACAGATTTTACTTCTCCAACCATTCCTTACAATTATCTTTTACTATTCTCAATAATGAAATAAATTGTTTCAAGCAGGATTGTTTTTTATTTTTTTTTCATTTTAAAAGTGATTTGAGGACTGCAGACATTTCATAAGAGGTAGAGAAAAAAGTGGGATCTTCTCTTAATCCAGAGTATTAACATTTGGCAAATACGAGTCTGCTTTTCTTGACAGCATTAGTTTTGAGGAAACTGCAAGCAATTTAAGAGAACACTATGGAAACCTCTTATTAAACTCCATGGTAATGCAAAAGGGAAGTCAAACTGACTTTAGCAAACTTCCTGGAAAGGCTATTTTTTTAATACCTAGGCACTTTATATATGTTCAGGCACATGTGTGAGACAGTACTTAAAGGAGACAGAAGCCCTAAAAAATGCCAGAACATGGAATCATTTAGGTTGGAAAAGACCTCTCAGATAACTAGTTTAACCATTAACTCAGCACTTCCAAGTCCACCACAAAACCATGTTCAAGAGTGTCACATCTACATGTCTTTTAAATACCTTCGGGGATAGAGACTCAACCACTTCCCTGAGCATACTGTTACAATGCTTGGCAATCCTTTTTGTGAAGGAAGCTTTTCCTGATGTCCAGTCTAAACCTTCTCTGGTACAACTTCAGGCCATTTCTTCTCATCTTGTCTCTTGTTATTTGGGAGAAGAGACTGACCCCACCTTTCGACAGCCTCCTTTCATGGAGTTGTAGAGACTGAAAAGGTCTTCCCTGAGCCCCCTTTCCTCCAGCATAAACACCCCAGCTCCCTCAGCTACTCTTCACCAGACCTGCTCCAGCCCTTCCCCAGCTCCATTGTCTTTCTCTGGACTCACTCCAACACCTCAATGTCTTTTTTTGTGGTGAGATGCCTAAAACTGGACACAGGATTTGAGGTGTGGCCTCACCAGTGCTGTGTACAGGGGGACAATCATTGCCCTGTCCTGCTGGCCGCACTATTGCTGATCCAGGCCAGGATGCCATTGGCCTTATTGGCCTCCTGGGCACACCCTGGCTCATTTTCAGCACCCCCAGGTCCTTTTCTTTCATGTAACTTTGCAGCCACTTTTCCCCCTGCCTTGACAGTTCTCTGGGGTTGTTGTGACCCAAGTGCAGGACCTGGCACTTGGCCTTGTTGAACCTCACACAACTGGCCTCAGTCCATTGATCCAGCCTGTTCCAGACCCTTCTGTAAAGCCTCCTTACCCTGCAGCAGATTGACACTCTCACCCAGGTGGAGTTCTTTGCAAACTGGCTGAGTGCCCTTGATCCCCTCACCCAGATTGTTGACAAAGATATTAAATGGGACTCACCCCAAGAGCTGAGTCCTAGGGAACATCACTGGTGATCGGTGCCAGCTCATTTTCAGTCCATTCCCCACCAACCTCTGGGTCCAGCCCTCCAGCCACGTTTTTACCCAGCCAAGAGCATACCCACCCAAGCCAAGAACAGCCAATTCCTCCAGGAAAATGCTGTCCCACAGGGAAATGGTGCCAAAGACTTTAATGAGGTCTAGATTAAAAAAAACCCACTTCAGTACCAGAATATCCTAAGGTCATTTCTGTGGTAATATGCAGAGTCACTACAGTGGGGATCATCTCTCTTGATCACCAACATGTTTTATGTACAGACAAAGGTCTCTGTTATATGGGGGGTGGAATTTATTAAGGAGTTGAGAGAACTGGGTTTGCAACAGCAGTGCATTGGGAGATAACAAACCTGGGGCTGCAGATGGAAACTTGTGTCAAACGTCACTGACTTCAACAGCAATGGTTGAAGTCTTGCTACACGTGTGCCTTGTCTCCCTAGCAGAAAAATAAAACTTTTGGTGGAGTTTAGTTAAGAATATAAACTACATGGTTCTAGGTATGCCTCATTTTGCAGCCCTTACCTGGCCTATAAAGGGGAGCATGCAGATGTATCAAAGACTTTCTCTGACAAGTCATTAGTTTTTCTTGTTTGAGGCACGACAGCTAACCCTGACTCAGAGAATTGCACTAAATGTCATGGCTTGAATGCCTAGGACCTCAGGAAAGGAATTTTTTTTTGGTAGATTGCTGCAGGTTTTGCATCCATAAATCCACGATCAGCTTCAATGTTGAAGTTTTTTGACTCATGCTGCATGCTGGGCACTGTAGAAAACAGAGTCCCAAGGAAAATGAGTCATCACTAAGGAGAATGTAATGCAAAGAAAGGTGGGTTCTTGGATTATATTGTTGAGGGTTTGGTGCCTTTTGCTGGGGGAAACATGGCCATAGATGGGAGTACAAAAGTAGTTTCAAGCAGTCAATATTCAAAGAAGTAAGACCACCCATGATGACTCTACAGGCTCTGCTGTATTGGAAGAGTTTGCCTTTGTGCTGTTTAATTTTTAAGTTTAATTTCAATCAGGCTGTAGGGGATATAATTAAGTTTACATCAATAGAATAGCAGCATTGGCATCAGCCTTGGCATAGGCACAAAACAAACATTTTGTTTCAGTAAAGAATCATCTTGCTTTGCTTCATTTTCTGTATTAATTTACCTCTCAGCGCTGCTGCCTTCAGAGCCAATGGGAAAATCACATTCTGGCCTCTGCAGAAACAAGATTGTATCTTCTATTTCTTGCATAACCACATCAAGGTGTTCCTGACACTACATGGGAATGAAATAATTCTGAAATTATTTGAAAGTTGTATTGGTTTGTATGAAAATTAAACCGCTTTGTCCCTACCCAGCCTTCTAATTATAGCTATCTAATTGCCCATACTTAAAGGCAAATTAATATGCTTGAAACTGTCCAAAATTCTAATATGCTTCTTGATTTTAACCTTTGCTGTTGAATTTTGGAAATACTTTTTAAAATTTATTGATGTCAAAATACTCAGTTTTTGCCAAGCTGCACATTATTATTTTTATTATGAAGGACGAAGGATAAGACTTCAATACCATATTAAAATAAAATTAAAAATAATCACAACCATTTTAGGGGGTCAATTTTACAGCATATTATTTCTCAGTTCCAAAAACGAGGACAGCGTCATGGTTAAAATCCCGGGCCAAGACTTAAAATCTTCCTTTAACTTTGCTAGACAGTTCTTATGCAGGTTTGATCATTCCATATAATGTCTCCATTTTTTCTAGGATGTTTTTTTTATTAATTAGGAAGGTTTTTTTAAGTCCTTTTTTTTTTAATCCTACCAAACTCTTTCAAATTTTTACTTGCCAATTATCTATTCATAACACAGCAAGGACCCTATTTCTGTTGAAAATTAGTAAACATTGAATCTGAGACAAAACTAATTTTGTTTTTATTGTTCTGTGTCTTACATAATTCTCTCTTTCCTAGAAAGCATTAAAGACCTCATACAGCATTTCCAGGTGCTGACATTTGCTTAAATGGGGTAATAATTTCCTCCTTATAGAACAGCTATAAACCATTATTTCCAGAGTACATAAAGAAATATCCATTTTTCTTGACAATTGAAGAGAATGGAAGAAGCACCAGGACTTGATGAAAAATCGTTGAAGAAAAATACGAGGCTAAAGTAATCTTTTTGGTGGATTCATTGCCATCATCAAAGATTTTCATATACCATTTTGGTTTAATGATTCATAGCATCATTTGCAATTACACCGGGGTAGCTTTACTCTCACTGTACAGTTTTCTTCCTTTAAATGTCCAAAACTACCCGACAGGCTTGGTTCCTGAGGAGTTCAAATGCTGTGTGGTCCCAAGTGCATTTTCTGGCTCCAGCTCACCAGTTCTATCCAGAAAGGCAGTAAAGGTACATATGGGTGAAATACCTGTTGTTAGGTTCAAATTGGTAAAGTTCAAACACGTTTCCATGCATTCAGTCCACTCTCACTGAAGCTACAGGACCAGAAAAGACTTTCTACATGCAAGCTGCCTTGCAGAGTACCAGATACAGAGAACCAACTCATAATATATTTTATGATCCTCTATGCTTATGACAGTATATCTCTCCATCACCACTCTGCACACCTAATATCTATACTCACTACCCAAAGCAAGCATTAACTGTACATTCAGCCAATCCAACATCTTGCCTTGCTTTTTATTCTTCTCTTTTTCCTTCTCTCTAGAAAACTGATGCGGATCTGAACTCACAAATATGTGATCCAGTATTCCTCACACATAGGAATATGTGATGCAACCAGTGCTACTGATTGGCAATCACAGGCATCATTTTCATTCAGTTTTAACAAAAGGAAGGACAAGATTTACTGTGAGGTAATTACAAAATCCCTTAAAACTGATAGGAGTTTTTCACCTAACACCAAGCTCTGGATCAAAATCCATGTGCTTTAGTCGCTATGGAACACAAAACCTACAAGCCAAACTATTTTGTGTCAGATGCTTTTAGATGTGCTGTTCTCCACTGATGGTATGATAATCAAAAGAACTCTTGGAAGTGCTTTTTAAAGCCTATAAAACATAAAGTGCAATTTGAAAATTAAGTACTGTAAATTTACATTTAAGTGGTGGGGATTTTTAAACTAATATTTGGGTTTAAACCCTCCAACCTCCTACTTACAGTATTTATCATTACATGATCAAACTTTTTCCTTAAGATTTTAAGCAAAAAAGCCAGATAATCCCCTGTTTGTCTCATTGGAGTTTCAAGATGTTGCTTGCTCCAGAAATCATTCTATGCCTCATTATCATGTCAATGTATAGCTTATTGATTAATGACCACAGAGCTGACAAAGATCTAATTATATTGAAAATTTTGTATCTTTTTTTTCCTTTCCAGCATGAGGATATTATCAAATTGATTTTCTCTACAGGATGTATTAGTTTAGTTACTATTAAATAAACCAACTCGTCTGGACAAAACATTCCTAGATGCAGAGCCCCTTAGCCAAAAATTTGCACTTCGTAGTTGAATACATTTACTAGTGGGCTATGTTGAACTTCAGTTGTGCTCGGTACAATTGCCGCTGTTTGTATGTACAAACAGCTCTTTTTGACATTGTTCAGCTCAGAAGATTTTAGTTTGATACTTCAGAGCACCGAGCTGATTTGTTTAAATAAAGATAAGGACAACATGAAGTGTGTCTGGCATACCAATCCTCTTAAAAGCTGCTCTGCAGAGAAGATGCCTTTGAATATTTAAGATGCAGTTAAAAGAAAAATGATTCTTGAAAGTTGTGCATTGAGTCCTACTTTTAAAATGGCTGCACTCCCCACTGAATGCTCTACTTATTCAGGAAGCCTGAAAGGGTTTTCAGAGCTAGATACTAAGTTTGCAGAATCATGCCCAGCCCATCTGATTTGCATTATGTACCCATAATTTCATTCAGTGCTGTGACTATTCACATATAACTTTTATTAAAAAAATTTGATACCTGATAGTATTTTCATAGAAAGAAAGAACTGTAGTTTTAATTATCCTCCCACAAATTAATTACATGGAGGCTTTTCTTGTCATCTCTGAAGTACAAATACTTTGAAGATACAGAGTGAATAAGCCATTTCATACATCTGTGACCACTGGAGGGTTAGATTAGAGCATTTCTCATGCACAAACACTTCATATGATAAATCTGAGGTTGACTGAAGACTCTTGCTTTGTCAAATATTGCAAATCTTGACAATTGAGCTAGTTACATAAAAAAAATAAAAAAAATTTGCTTGTTTCCATTTTGAGCAGGAAAAAATATATTGTTCTAACTGGTTTGCTTCCTTTGGAAAAAAAATCACACCATCAGCTTTGAGGCTAAAAGTTGTATCAAAGGAAGAATTCTTCTCCACTGCAAAGTAGTGTCCTGTGGTACCAATGAGTTGTTGATAGAAAATCAAAAGGCCTCATATACCCTCTATGGAAAGGAAGAAAGGAAGAAAGGAAGATTTTATAAGGAGGAGATACTCAAGTTCTCCACAAGACACTGACCATGGGACAAGCTGTGGCAGGTTGTACACATACACAAGCATTATACACATTATGCAGATGATTATATATGTGTATATATAGACATATATGCACATGTGTCTGTCCCTCTGGCCAGGCCTGTTTCAGGAACAGAACATTCCTTTGTGCCTTCTGTGTGCAGGAATCCTGTGATGCAGCATGGCGGAGAGTCACCAATCTAGTTACAAAATTCCCAACACTTATCTGAAGACATTCTGAGACCTGTGGAGATAAAGGTAGACTTCTGTTCAGACAGTTTTCCACCTCAAGTGGCTTGAATTGTTTTATTTCATGTTTATTCTCATTTTTCTTACTTTTTTGTATCCCAACAGCATTTGGCTATTCACAAGGGCAAGGATCTCCTTGATCAGTGAGATTATTCTGTTTATGTTTGCCTTATCCCTCCTTTTTCTCCCTTTTGTATGGAAATTCTCCAAGCTTTTCATTGAAAGCCTCAACAATTTACTTGCATTACGCACATAAATTCTTCAAGAGGACCTTTGGTATCCCAGAAATGTTGCAGAGGCTTTGATCAACTGATAGCAGTGCACACCACATATCACCCCTCCCAACAATGTCAGCTATTTCCAACATGTTATGTCTTGCATAACTCTGCCTTAAATCTTAATAATTCATTTTATTTTGAGAAATGAAGAAAGATCTTGGGCAAGTCATGAAAATTTGAAATGGAGTATCTTTCTTACTGGCAGAATTGATACTTTGCCCTCTAAAATAGTCAATAACTTCCACAAGACTCATATATTATGTTTTTTTGAGGAAATGAGGAGTTATAGTGGTGATAGGCTAATGCTATCATGTATTCTATCAGCAATTAAAAGTTATTTGACAGTTTTGAATAACTGGAGGGTATAGTTATCTTTGAGAAATACTCCTAAATTTAATTATTTTCAAAATTACTTTAATTTAGTGCCACATATAACAGTTCTCTGTAGACAAACATGAAGCTTTATAGAGACTGGATATATTATCACAGATCATAGACTTCCAAAGTCTATTAGATTTTGTAGTAATGGTTATTTCTGAGTATGTAAAACATAAAATCCACAGAACCAAAATTCCCACACAGAATTTATTCACCTTTCTCCCTCATGGATTCACAAACAGCATGCACTTTCCCTCCCATCCTCATCTTGCTAAATGCACACTTTCTTACACATCTTCTTACAGAATGGCCTTTCCAAAAAACAGACATGTTTTCTCTGCGATAACTTTATTCAAAAGTGTTTTCCTGTGGTAAAATGTTTGCTGTTTGATACAAGATTCTCCCATTTTTTTGTGGCATTTATTTGTAAAAATGTGAAAGATGGATATCTATTCATTACAGTGCATTGTTTTGCTGATTTTCTGGTAAGTTTTTCCATTTGTTTATACGAGGGCAAGAGTCTCTTCTATCATACTCCACACAGTGTGTTTTGTATGTAACCTGCTGTGTGCCTTAAACCTCCCTGTGCACAGCTAGTGAGAAACACCACAGCCTTTATTAGAAGCATGAGAACATGTCCAAACAATGCAAATGAACCAGAAGATCTTACAACCTTAAGTCCTTTATTAAAGTCCCAAGGTAGAGGAAACTGACCTCTGAACTTTATCTCAACATTACAGTTTTCCTTCCAATCCAGTGGATACTTGACCTTCTAAATTGGACCTGATAAATCTAAATTCCTTTTTCTTAAGGGGAAAGAAAAGCAAACAAACACAATGGCTTTTTTTTCCTTCATTTTGTACACAAAAATAGTGATTTCCTACCTGTATGACTCGCAGAAATCCTTTATCCTTTTTGTACTAGCAGCCCAAGGACAAGGAGTCCACTAATGGTGTTTTTTCCCATATTTGAGTATGCTCACAGCTGTTTTCAGCTACAGGATATTTCTACTATCAAAGAGAGGAGTAAATCAAATTGAGTTCACATTTATAACGCACATTTTTTCCTATAGGGTTCTGTTCATATTTCCTTTGAAGTGTTCTCCAGTCTTCTGATAGATTTTTTAGTACATTTTGGTATGATGAGGGAGCTGACAGGATACTGAGGGTTTCAGGATTTAAAACCTGACCTAAAGCCCACAGAGCTCTGCAGGAATCTTTGTTCTGCATTCTGTGGGGTCTAAATCTGTTCCTTAAAAAACTTTCCTGAAGAAACCTGGGATTTGTATACTCCCTGCTTGTGGGTATATTTGGTTCTTTTTTATTCCTCTCTTGCTTCCTCTGCCTCTCTTGTTATCACTGCCAATTACTTTCTGCACAACTTCAGAAAGCTTTAAAATCCATGGCTGAAAAAACACTACTACTGCTGTACTTGTTGTTTGTACTTGTACAGTGTATCTAACAGCTGTCCTGAGAAAATCAGTAGGTTCTGCAATAATGGAAAGGGTTAGAGAAAGCATGGAAAAATTGATCTCTATGGAAGATGAGCCTGTAAGGCTTTGAGAACGGAACTCATGCTGCACAAACTTGTCAAACCTCTTTGGAGAAATCAGTGACTGTGAAAGAAGTATAATATTGTCAAGATACATCCTCATATTTTTAAAGAGCTTTTGGCAAGGTTCCTCAAAAAAGGTTCTTAAGAAGCCAATTTGACATTTATTAATAACTGATTAGAGTTTAGAGAAAGAAGAATAGGGCTAGTGGTCAGCCTTACAGTGGGCAAAGTCACAGGTACAGTACTATGGTGATATGCATTAGGATCAGTGCTTTGCATCTCATCCTGAGAGATCTGAAAGCCCAGGCAGCTGGGGAATAGACAAATGTTTGCTGGTGTTATAAAAATAGGCAGGATAATAAAAAACAGAGCTAGTTGGGAAGAATTAAAGCAAGACTGCATTTGGTAAGCAATAAAATCGTTAGTAAAATCCTTTGTTGATGAATGTGATGTACCCAAGAAAAATATGAACTCTAAATAATCACTAACAAGTCCAGAGGGAGAAGAAGGAATCATCACAGTCAACTTGATGAAAACATCAGTTTGATAGGCAGCAGGGGTCAAAATCAAAATAGAGTGTTAGGGGGAAAGGAATCAAAGGAAAAGGGCAGAAATTATGTCCCTGTGAGCCTTTAGTGGGACCCACATCTTCAAAGATGTGTGTACTTTGTGTCCTCCTATCTATAACCAGGTATAGTAGAAGTGGTGTTCACATTTCACAAGGGCTGGATAGCACTTCTTCCTGAGCAGGATGTCATTCTGTGGCTTTACTACAATGAAAACTTTCCCCCAAGCAGTCAGAGTTTATGACAAGTAAATAAGGAAACAAAAAACTCTATGAAACAAGAGACTCTTCCATCTGAAAGAGAGAAGTTTAATATGGAGAAAGAGGCTGTAATAACTGTATACATATCTCTGTGAATGAAATGGTGAAAAGTGAATAATTATGAAGTATTTCTCACAGAACAAGCATTGCAATCATCAGGCCACAGCTTTAAAGCAGATCAAAATATCTTTCTCATGCACTCTCCAAACTGCATAATTAAATTTCAGAAACTCATTCTGTCTCTCACAATATCCTCATAGGCAAACCCAGGAAATGTTGACTGGATGAGTGGACAGTGAGGTGGATTGAGAACTGGCTGAATGGCTGATCCCAGAGGGTCATAAACAGTGGCACAGTAGAGGCCTGTCACTGGTATCCATCAGGGTTCAGTGCTGGGCCCAGTATTGTTTAACTTATTTATCAGTGGCTTGGAGGAAGGGGCAGAGGCCTCCTCAGCGAGTTCACTGATGCCACAAAGCTGGCAGGAGTGGCCAAAATCCCCGAGAGCTGTGCAGCCCTTCAGAAGGGCCTTGGCAGGCTGGAGAGATGGGCAGAGGAACAGTCTGAAATTCAGCAAAGGCAAATGCAGGGTCCTGCACTGGGGAAGGACAACCCCAGGCACCAGCACAGGCTGGGGCTGAGCTGCTGGGAAGCAGCTCTGCAGAGAAGGGCCTGGGGGGCCTGGTGGACACTGAGCTGTCCATGAGCCAGCAGTGCCTGGGGCCAAGAGGGACAATGGGATCCTGGGGTGCATTAGGGAGAGCACTGCCAGCAGATCAGGGAGGTGATCCTGCCCCTCCACTCAGCCTCACTGAGGCGTGTCTGGAGTGCTGTGCCCAGTTCTGGGCTTCTTAGGACAAGAGAGATGTAGCAGTGCAGGGCAAAAGGATGGTTAGGGGACTGGAGCATCACTCTTACAATGAAAGCCCAGGGACCTGGATCTGTTCAGCCTTGAAAAGAGACAACTGAGCAGGGACTTTACCACTGTCTACAAGTATCTGAAAAGTGTTACTCAGCAATAGGACCAGAGGCAGAAATTGATGCACATGAAATTCCACCTGAACATGAGGAAGAATTTCTTCCCTGTGCAGTGACAGAGCACTGGTACAGATTGCCCAGAGAGGGTGTGGAGTGACCCTCACTGGAGATATTCCTGAACTATCTGGACACAATCCTGTGCACGTGCTCTGGGATGACTCTGCTCAGGCAGGGAGGTTGGACCAGATGATCTGCTATGTCCCCTTCCAGCCTTACCCATTCTGGGGTTCCCACAGGATCATGGAGGCATCAAAATGGGGACTATCCATCACTGAATATTGAAAGCACTGGCTTGAATACACCCTGTAGTATTAAAATCCTGAAGACATTAATCGCAAGAATCACTCTCTATTTTTATCCCATTCTCATGCATTTCTCCCTTATAACAGATAATAGTCTCAGTCAGCAGGAAAACCTTATGCCAAAGTTTTAAGAACTTGTATTTTTTGTACAAAACCTTGATAGTCCTTAGGAGAGCTTTTTTTTTACAGATAGCTAGACCCTGCACCCAGGTTGGCTATGAGGCTGTTTCCAAGACCTTGTACATGTGAGCTTTTTATACAGAAAAAGTGGTTTTTGAAACCTGAACAAACATGAACTCCATGCCCCCAGCTATCCAAAAAAACCTTGCCATTATGTTCAGACAACTGAATCCATCTGAAAGATACCGAAGCTATATCATAGAACAAAAAAACTCCACTGTGGTGTTGTTTAAACACAAGAAAACAACCTGCCTTAGGGAGCATTGTTGAGTGAGTCCAAATGCTTCACAGGCTTACAAAACTGGACTCTGCTCAGGACTCATGCCCCAGGCAGATTTCTTTTTCACCATTTGGTTTGAGGAAAGCAGACAGATATTGTGTTCTAGGAGAAATGTTGCTTAACTACTTTGAAGATAAGTAGAGTATTATTCCTGTTTCAAAAGTAATCCTACTACATCAAGCATCACAAGAATGGAAAATACCTAGAGCAACTGCAGTAAACCCAGGAACTACACAGATTAACTGCTCTTTTTAATGTGTCTAGTTGTACAAATTACCTACACACTAGCCAAATCATTGAGAAATAAGCTATAGTTGGTATATCATGGGTAAATTTCATTAGGAATCTAATATTCCCAAAGAAAAATTTTTCACCTTTATCCAGTCTACTGAGTGAAGAAACAATATGCAGTTATAGACTACTTAGATAATTTCACTATTCTGTTTCCTCACCTCCCAGATTCTGACTGTTAGTAATTTCTGATGAATTAAGTGGTGCAGAAGGCTTGTAGACTACTCTTGGTTTCACAATTGTTAATAGGTTACATCCACTACTATATTAGATTTTTTTCATTAACTGTACAATTTAACATCCTGGCCAGATCAAACTGTTGCGTGTGACCAGAGACACAGAAAAAGACCAAAGTGGAGTTGTTGGTGCATGAATTGTCTTGATGACAGGGAGCTGAGTTTGTGGTGCTAGAGAAGCAAAACCCTGGATCTTATAAAGTATTTGAAAGCTTTCCTTTTCTAGCAAAACCTTTTATAGAAAACCACAATTTGGGGGGAAATAAAGCAGCAGCTCTTGTATTAATATAGACTGTATTAGTATAGACAACAAATTTTGTTGTCGTCATACCACATTCACATGAGGTAGTCGCAAATGGCACATGCATGCAGAACCCTTACTGTGTGAAGAGCAATGTAGAGCCATTATTGATTATTTTAGGGCAAAAGTTACAGGCAAAATGTTTAATGTCATTTAGAAAATCACTACTTTTTCAAGGGAAAAGGATAATAGGAATGGAATGAGGTCAGATTAATGAAAGTGAGCAAGAAAAGGTAGAGGACTTTCCTTGAGCCAGAAGGGACTGAAGGATTAAAATGACATTCATGGTGATCGTTTCTGTCACAAGGTTTTTGCCAAAATACATAAATTGCACATATGGTATCCAGACTTCCCAGCACCTATCTGTTGTACACCTCAGTCTTTCCACATAAAATAAGCAATCCATACACTTTTAGAAACATCTGCAATTCACTGAAATATCCTCCACTGAACTCTTCAAGGCAAAACACGAGACTCAGGCACTCCATCATTACAGTAGCAGTAAAATAATGATTATTTTTTGTCTTTTTACCTCACTTTTTAACCTTCAAATCAGGACAAATCTCTTTCTCCACTAGTCCCACCTAACAGCTCTCCCTTCCCCAGAACTAAAGAGCAGTGCAATCAATNTATGGGCTGAGGTTTTTGTAGCTTTGATTTGCAGCAGATATACCTTTTTAAATGACTTTCTGTATCCACCTTGAGACAACAAGAAGAAATTTGATTTTAAGAATCAAAATGTTTTTATTCACATTTCATATGGATCTTTTGTCGTTTATTCCCCATCCCTGCAAGCACCAAGTAACAAGTATCTCCCCACAAGTATTGCCAAATCTAACTACTTATTACTGGTATTTTTTAAAAGATTTTCATAAAATGGAAATGGAGTGGAAAAGCCCTGACTTGTATAATTTAATATGACTCATTTAGGCCCTGCATAACATCACAATGTCCTTTGAAATGAGAATACTTAAAAGAATAGAAATTGATATCGAATACTAAGGGAGGTGCAATACTCCAAATTTGTCACTTCAACCTGACAAACAAAGAAATTGCTCTTTCAGTTAGAAAGATAGGCCACTTTTCTCCTCTGTGGTAGGACAGCCAAAGCTGTCTGAGCAGATGAGTGAGGCTGGGTCACCCCACTGAACTTTGTTCCTTGGGCAGTGACTGCGTCCTTACAGAAACAGAGACAGGACTGTGCAGAGCAGGGCCTTGATGGACAAACAGCCCCTAGTTCACAATGGGAAGGAAGAAATTGGCCATTTTTCTGTGTCTGGCTTAAAGACATGAGAAAAAAGTAAAACCTACCACACAGTTTAAAGCCCTTTTAAAGAGACTTTGTACTTTTTTGGAAATAATTAGGGTTGTGAATTTCAAGAAAAGGATTGGTTTTGATATGCTCAGAGAATACTCCTAATTTTCATCAGTTCACTAAATTTTATCAACAATGAGTTTTCCAATGCTGTCAGTATAATATTTCCTTCTCCTTCCTTTCCTTTCCTTTCTGACTTTAATAATAACTGACAACTTGTGAGTTTCTTAATCATTTTACTTCCTCTGTTCATAAAAAGACAGAGAAAGCGTCATGGAATAGTTTGGATTGGCCTTCCTTTTGCCTCAAATGATTTTTCACTTTCAATATAATTCCTGGGGAATGCTCACTCTGGTTCAGAAAGATTGTGGTTTTGTTCACAGTACTGTATGGCCCCCAGAATTCAAAAATCATCCTTACAAATTTAATTTGAATTAAATTAATACATGTGAAAGATTTTTACATGACACTTTCATGACTAGCTTGGTAGACCATTACACAATCTAGTTACAAGGAATACTACATCCTTAAAAGAGACACTCAAGTCCTGTTTCCAGCTCCTTGATTTAGCCTCTCTCTCTTGTTCTTAAGAAAGTATAAAGGCTGGTGGAAAAAGCTTATTAAAAATTCCAGAATGGATGGTCAGTAAATCATACAATGCTAATACTTTGAAAAGGAGTGTATTCATGCTTTCATTTTTCAACGTGCTGCTTCTCAACCTTCCTTAACAGCCATTTTTCTTGAACAGCCCAGAAGAAAAGAGATGAAGACCAGGAACAGTTCACCTCCTCCACCTCCTTCCCTCTCCCACTGGGCTGGCCCAGGAGCAGCACAGTTCCTGACAGCTGCTCAGCCAAGCCACCCCATGGTTTCGGTGTCTGTGGAAGCAGCAGGTGTATGACCAGGGCGGCCTCGCCCTCTGCAGCTGTGGGGACACAACCTTCATTTGCCACAGTGCTCTGCACAAGAAATATTCTTTTGGTCAGAGCCCTGCATATCTTATCCATTCACAGGGGTGCATAAGGATACCAACCTCCAATGTTAATGAGCAGGCTGGAGAAGGGAAAACTGAGAACACTGCAGGCCTGTTTGCCTGCTTGCCCACTAAGAGCCCGTTCTGCTATCCATATCCCTTCTGCTTATTTGATTTCTTCCTAAAGTGGATTTAGATGGAGACACACTGGAGAGAAAAAGGTCTGATAGAGTCATGGAATAGTTTGGATTGGAAAAGACCTCCAAGCTGTTCCAGTGCCTCACCACCTGCCATGTGTAAGGATGCCTTTCCCATTAGACCAGTTTGCTCAGGCCTCATGCAGCCTGGCCCTGAACACTTCTGGTACCGGGGCATCCACAGCTTTTCTGGGCAAGCTGTTCCAGTGCCTCACCACCCTCACAGTAAAGAATTTCTTCCTTATATCCAACCTAAACCTGCCCTCTTTCAGTCTGTTTCAGGGCCAGCTCTCTTGTGAACTTTATTATTTGCTGTGAAAAAAACCTCAGGAAATAAGCCTTGTGAAAAATGTCAATGAAGCCTGGTCTAATATTGAAGATTCCTCACGAAGACAGGAAAGAAGAGAAAGAAAAGAAAAGAAAAGAAAGAAAGAAAGAAAGAAAGAAAGAAAGAAAGAAAGAAAGAAAGAAAGAAAGAAAGAAAGAAAGAAAGAAAGAAAGAAAGAAAGAGAAAGAAAGAATCCATATTAATGGAAACCTTTCTACATAAATCTTAAAGAAATTAAAAGAGACTAGATACTTAGACTGTGCTAGATTCAGCCTCTTAACCTTTTCATTTGTATATGAAAGAGGCAGAATTTTACAGCTATTTTTTACATTTAAATGGATTTAGTAAGTTTCAGATCCTGCAAAACACTGATAGGCAATACATCATGTTTTGATATTTTCTTAGAAATTTTATCTTTTACTAAAATTAAATAAATTATGCTCCTAGTTCTTGTAGTAGGAAAACAGAATTTCTGAACAAAGTCAAAGCAATGCTCTTTCCCTGTATCCCACACAAAAGTTCAGGTGAAATATAAGCTTGAAGATGTAAATACAACATGCATTTACTCTGAAACACAGTACTGTCAATTACCTTTTGGAGTATTTCAGAACTCCAAATTTTGGCAATTTCTTCTAGCCCATGCTGCACTTTTGTGATTAACCAGTACTGTGTCTCAACACAATACTTGACTGCAACCAGAAAGGAAAGAGAAATACAGTAATAAAACAATTTTTCTGCCCTTTCCCTCCATTTGCTCTGTTAGTTTGTCACAATTTCTGTTTCTATAACCAATGTATAACTTGGTGTCACTGGAGTAGTGTTTTCCCACCTGTGGTCCAGTAGCAGATAATACTGCATGAAACAGGGGAAAAACCAAAGCAACACACACAGATGTGCCTAAAATTTGTCTATCCTTCACCAGCAGCACATGAAAAGTGACCTCATTTTTTACAATGAACTTTTTTCCAGTCTAGGAGTGAATATATAACATTCTGTCACCCTTCCCATGTCCTATTAAATGATAAGAGTTTCTCCTAGCCCTTCAGACACAACAGGCTGAAAAATACCTGCCTAGAGGCAAATCAGATTGTAAACTCCTGAGTGGCAGATGATTTACAAATACAGTAATAAATTATAGGCCTAAGTATAAAAAGTTTATCATCCAAATTTAAACACCTGTTTTCCTCACCATTTAATATCTTCCAACATGACAGTTCATGGTTCCTCTTCTCTCACAGACGCAGCTGACAAATTGTTCTACTGTTCTGCCTTTTCTAGAGATATTAAGGAAATCAAAGCAAAAGCTTCAAAGTTCATCAAACCCTTGAACTGCAGCAGTTACAGAGGAAGAGACAGGCATGGGGATCAATATGCTTTTCACTTGTGTAAGCATTTCAACCTGTGGTGAAAATTAGCTTTTTCAGAGCTGTTATATAGCCATTTTCATCAATATGTTGCAACTCCAGAATGAAAGCCAAGAACTGGCCAAGCTGAAGCTTGTAGAGTATGGCACCAGTAATCTACTATTGCAACTATGTTACACCTTGCCATTATGCAAACTGTGAGTTGAGTCATAATAAAATTGAATTAGGTCTTATTATTCTGGTAGTGATGTCTAATGCTGCCTACTTGCCTCTGCTGATCTTAAAAAAATAGTGATTTATTTAATGAAACCATGGAAAAAGCTCCACATGTTGCCAAATATCTTTCCTCCAAAAGTCCTAAAAGCCAAGTATCTACAGAGCATCCAATTAAGGAAATTTGTACTTTATGTTAAAAAGCAATTTTACTTGCTTTGGTTCTTCATTCTGTCACTCCTGTGCCTGTGAAGATACAAAAATGTATATTAAAATGAGAAAACTAAAACATGCTGTACTGTCTCCCTTGGTTGAAGAAATCTTCCGATTCCCATTTCAGCCAAGAATATGTAATGTGATCTCTTCAAGGGAAACTCAGGAGCCACTCAGCCTTTCATTAGCAGAGACGGTCCATAACCCTGTGACATGTGCCTTTTCTCAGAAACACTTTGCCAGATGACTTTATGAACTCTGAACTGCAAGGAATAATTAACAGTTCATCAAGATGTGAAAGAAATACGGCATAAAAGACTACCTCTGTCACAAGCCATGCATCAGTATCCGGTGGCCATGGTGACACTGATGCCTCAGGCTCATTTTCTGGTAGGATGTAGGCATGTATATACCTGAACCTCTTTGGAGGTCAGAAAGAAACCACAGCTTCAGATTGGAAAGGAGAAAAGCAATGAAGTCTTGCTCCCTAGAGACTTTGAGAACTGCTGTAAATAGAAAACTAACCTGCCTGTTGCATCAACTGACACATACAGATGCTCCTCTGGGGCAGGAGCTGTGGGGCACAGGGAAGAAACAGCTTTTGCAGAGCAGCTTAGAGCACTGTGGTCTTCTTTGTTCTTCTTCCATTCAAGACCATGCTGCTGTCAGCCAGTGACACAAGAAATGTCTTAACAATGGGCATCAGGAATATCTGTAGTCCTCAGCCCTGCTGTGGAAAGGTTATCTATTGATCACTGTCAACTGATAAAAGAGTGTGGAGAAAATGAAGTCAAAATGCGACATTTTGTTTTAACAACTTATTTATGAGGTAGCTCTTGCTGTTGCAATAAAGTAAACATTAAAAGCACTAACTGAATTAAATTCTCAGATCTTGAAATGTTTTTGTGAGTTCTTCTGTGTCTGTGAGAAGATTCTGTGGATTCCTATTTTCTCAGTCACTTGGACAGTATGTTTTCACAGGCACAGGAAGAGTGTGGATACAAGCTAAGGGAAATGGATTAACTATTCCCAGATCTGGTACTTGAAACTTCATTTATTTAGTTTGGATGCTGTGCCATGTAATTACTTGCTTTTAAGATGAGACACAACGTCCACTATGAAAGCACCAGAGAAAAGTTAAAGATGCTTCTGTTGGTTAAAGAGTTTAAAAATGCACTTGAGGCCATATTAATGAAGTCAGAACACTCCAATATTTGCAAAAGATTTTTTTTTGCCTTTTTTATCTTCTATAAATACAGCAAAAGCACATTATGATCACAAATTAACTGGTACCTGTGCAAGGTTTAAGTAAAATAATTTGCTTGTGCCAAGTGCATTCTCATCTGCAAATATTGGACTAATGAAAAGCTTTCATTATAGTGCAGTGATATCATTGAATGGATTAATCATGCACTTGCTTCCATTTCAAAACAGATTAATTTTGAGCTGTACTAGAAGCAATACTGAAATTCATGAAATACAAACTGTAACAATGTGAAAGGCTTGAGGAGCACTTGCAGAAACCTATTAGTCCAAGGAAGTTATAAGCTAGATGCTGGCAAGTTTTAAGTCTTGACAATTCAGTAGCAACCCCCTCTTGAAGGCTTGAACCTTGGAAGTGTCACTGTCCTTAGGCTGGCAGACTACGGGAACTGCATGGAGTCTGTACACAAAGCAGCACATACCCACAGAAAATGCCAAGTACTGCTTCAAAATGTCTTTTGTTCTTGTTTAGGTTTTTTGTTTGTTTGTTTGTTTTGCTTTGTTTTTAGACAGAAAAGACAATACAAAGAAAAAAAGACTTGTTTATTGGGGGAGGAAAGAGAACACCCTTCACAGGCTTTTAAAGTCAGTGCTGGGATTTCTAGGTGGTTACTTTTCTGGCACAGACATAAAACAACTGCAAGAAAACCGTCACCCTGGTGACAGCCAGAACAGCTTTGGTTCTCTTAACTAAAGTCATCCAGAAACATAGGCAGCTCAGAAAGGCTGGATCTACACCAGCCAGCAGCTGTGTTTTGTTAATAATAATTATAATAATAATAATAATATACAGCTGTGTGCTGTGTGCCAGGTGCTTTCCACTTCTGTACACTATGCTTGGAAGACTGTTCAAGTTTTGAGTACTTTTGCTGACAAAGGTCTATGGCTACTCTGTCAAAGAGCTGCCCACTTCAAAGGTCACTCACTATTGAAACCCTTTCTCTAGTCCATCAGGCACTGAGTTTGCCTTGTGCAGAGAACAACTTCACTGTCTTCTCACAGAGCTGCTTTCTGCCCTTCACATATTTTACTAGAAAAGAGAACATTTCTTAAAGGTATTTGTGGTGTACGTACGTTTCTTAAAGAGAATATTCCCTCAGTGCATTTTACTTATATGTTTTATATATATATTTTAGTAGCTGTAGTAAGTCACTGTACTATCTGAGTATTCCTTGGCACTTTTAGTCCACAGTCAAATTCCCTGAGCAGTTAAGTTTAACTTATTGTCAGTAACTAAAAAGCAACATTTTCAATGTGGCATAACATACACACTGATTTAATGTATGATAATCACTTTGAAGTTCCATGTTGTGCAGAGTTTCTGCAGCACAGACCTCTGGTCAGATAACTGGAGAGCCACTTGCCCTTCCTGTCTCATTCCTGGCCCACAATCAAAGGTATGAGATTCACCATAAGGCTGAGGAGAGAGATAATGTGACTGACGAGGATGTTGAAGTGAATTTCTCCATCTCCTGACACAAAGTCGTATTTGATTAAAATTAATGAAAAAACCCTACCTGAAAAAAATCATTAAATACCAAAACCAAAAGACCAAAACCCAAAGGAAAAGAGTCCTTAGTGTGAAAATCCACCAAGAATTAAGATCGATATATGATACCGTTTATAATATCTAGATGTGGAAGGATTTACCACACATTGAAATCTAAGATGGAAGGAATGTTCTTCTTTCCTGTGTCCCCACCAGCAGTGGTAGGAGAAATGAAGATTTTCCTTTAATCCAGAAGTGTTCTAGGCAAAGCAGGCTTGGGGAATATGTAACTTGCAGCTTTAAGCAAGTGATAATTTATACTATTAACCAAATTGTAATTGTTATGGGAGAAAACTCTTCAAAAAAAAGGCCAGAGAATAGTGACTTTTCAGAGTCAGCAGTTATTAAATTAAAATAGGGTTGGTCTCACATTGCATACTTCCGTCATTAAAGGCAACTGAAATGACAGTGCTGATAGCTTTGGTATGAAAGAGTTTCCTTTAAACACAGATGTAATGCTCTGACAAATGCACTATAGCAGTGCAGGGGTAAAAGCCGCTGTTGGCTATCAAAGATATGCTTTGGGATAGACCAGGGGTCTATAACTGCCTAGGCTTTGGTTTGCTGATCTGTGTAGGAGATGTCCAAGGGCTCTGTAACTGGTGTAAATCCACTTTTTCCTTTGATTGTAGCAGTGCACTGATTCAAATAAGAAGCAGCAGAAAATGGGGGCCATAGCACTATGGGGTGAAAAAGTCTTGCCTAAACAATGACAACCTGGAAGCCCATCTCCTAGAGCAGACAAGATGAAGAATTCTACAGACTCGTTTTCCTGGTGTCCTCTCTGATCTTTGCAGACATAAGATTTCATCTCCGCTCTGTCACTTGGATCCAGGAATGCTGTTATGCAGTTGCTGTTTAAGCTGGTAGAGAAATCAAGATAAAGTTCTGAAGGTCTGGACAGAAAACTTCAGGAAGCATTAAAACCACACTGGATAGAGAGAAATTACCTTCTATAGTCATGCTTTTGATTATTTTCTTGTTTTCAGCACTGGCACATAAACACTTCTTATTAAACAAACTTACAGAAAGGCTTAAATTTTCCCGAAAAAAACAAGTCAGAAATGCATTCGGTAGAATTACTGTAGACAACGCATTTTTTCAAAACAATCCATATTTAAATATTTTATAATTGCAGTACTCCAAGAAATCTATTATGTCTGAATTTACTTTCTCTATTATATTTAACCACAAAATTTACTTCATCTCTTTCAGTGAAATTTTTCCATTAATGGCATAAACCAGGAGAAAAAATGTTTTGTGCAGGTTTATACAAACTCCTGCCAGGTATGATAAATTGAGCAACAACAAATATTATTTCCTTAAAAAAAAGAGAAAGTTTTAAGGAAAGTGGTTGCCAAAATACCTTAGATCTTTCCCATGTGAAACTTTGAAGTACAGTTTCCCTCACTGAACTGCAGGACTGTCATTTGTAGCCTTCACTGTGAAAATAAGAACAGCTTGCCTGCACTTAATCATAAAGGATACAAATCTCAAAAAGTGTGTGTACATGTGTCTGCTTTTTTCCATACCTGGGAACTTTCATGCAGAAACACATTCTCTCCACCAAAACTAGAGAAAGGCTTTTCCCTTTGGAATTTGTAGCTTGGGTAAAAGCAATCCTTTGAGCTAAACAGTTCTGCATTTTTAAATTGTTATTCATTGTTCTTTAGAATAAACAACAACAGAAAGGCACAACACAGCAGCAAGTCATCAGGATTAACAGTCAGAACCACCACATCATTACAGTTTCTCCTCCCTTTCATGCTCTGCCCTCACCCATTCCCTCCATATTCCCCAGCACTAACAGGTCCTGCCTCAGCCTGGCTGGCTTCTCAGAGACCCATGTGCCATTTGCCAGGATGTTAATTCTGTGTCAAACCTTCTCTAGGAAACAGCAACTTTCTCCTGCTCCTGCTCTTCCCTCTGCCCACCCATAAATCCTGACTTTGGCAATGGTCAGGCTATGCTGATAAGAACTACCAACATATCCTGTAACTCTACCCAGAGTGCTGTTCCTGTCATCCAAGACATGTCCCTGAGGAAAGCTGGAGTTACTGTTGGAATTACCAAGAATTTATGTGAGCAAAGGAGCAACGCATGTCAGTCCAGCTTAGCCTTGCTGCTGGTTCCTAACTCATTAGCTGCCCATTAACTTTAACTTCTCCTTTGTCATTACTTCTGCAAAGCATGTCTCCCCTTGCACTGACTGTCCTTGTTTGTGAATACATTTGCTCAGACACATTAGCATTCCTGTTGCAAAAACAAATTTCATTTTGTTACATTCTGGAAGTACCATTTAATCTCTGATCTCATCGCTGATGTGTTTTTAGGCCATGGAAGTCCTCTGTAGCAGTGTTTGACTTACTACCTTCTGAGAATTTAATTATCACACTTTTACCACTACCCTTGCTTGAGATGACTGGAATAATCAAAACATGAATAATTTGAGTATTTTTGTTTACCTGTCTCGCTGCCCATGCAGGATTTCATGGGACTATTCTGTACCTCCAATAATGGCAGCTACACGACAGGGAATGATCTTGGCGGGATTGCAGGGGAAAAATATCACAGTGATTGGAGTTGAGATCCACCCACTTCCTTGCACTGGGGCTGCAAATCCTCTTTGAAGAAAGAAAAACTGGAAAAATTATAAGGTGGCTGGCTGATTTTCAGGTCAAGTTGCCTTTCTCCTCATCCACAATATCTTAGCTTGCATCACTAAAGCATGTGTGTTCAACCCTGTAAAGCACCTATCACATTTATCAAAAAAATATTAATAATACGACATGGGTAAGGGTTATCCGGCCCTTGAGTAAATGTTCAGTATAAATCATGGGAAAGATATTTTATTTGCATTATTTGCAGGAGGGGATATTGCAAGACAAGGCTGTGGTATTTTCTCTCATTCTATGATGGACACTGCATACTGTACACATATCCTGTAATAGTCAATGCACCAGTGCTCAGAAAATAAAAGCTCACAATAGGGAGAAGTTTGGCAATGAAGCTTTTGAAAGAGCAATGTGGTTTTGTACTGAAACACAAAATAAAAAAAGAGAAGAGCAGAGCTTCAAGGCAAAAGAGAGATAGAGTGTTTATGACCTAGTTACTACAAGGTACCTTTTTCTTCTGCTAAGTGCATTGATTTCTTGGTCACACTCTTGTTGTGTAAATAGGACAGATGAAGATAGACATTTCCTCTTCTCAAGTGCAAGCAGGTTTTCACAAAATCAAGAAGAAAGAAAATGCAATTCACATGTAGGCAGTCTGTGAGCTTGCCTGTTTGGATTTTCCCTGCTCTCCTTAAAAGAAGCTCTTGTATGCCTCTGAGTTTACTAGGATACGGGGACACAAAATTCAGGGCAGTAATTTCCACGGATTGCAGCTTCCTTTTATGCATTGATATCAGCTTTTTAAAAGCACAGAAACGTGGGAGCCCTGGTGTTTCTTATGTCTGGAAGGCAAAAGATTCTTAGCTACTGTTGGCACTTTCATATACAGCACAGCAACCTGGAGAAAGATGGCTCCTTTATGAAATTCAGCTTTATCAAAGCAGACAGCTGTCAGCTTCTTACCCACAGCATACATGAGGAGCCACGACCCAGCCCCCTCACACTGCACCAGGAATTATCCCAGTGCTGCTGGTTGTCCTTGATCCTTCCCTCCCATGAAGCAGAAACATGAGGGGCAGCTGACAACAGCCCCTCTGCTGTTTCTTAAGGCACAGACAGCCTTTCCAGGGTGGGAACCGTGCCCATCCTTGCCTCGAGGGTCCCTTGGGGACCTTAGCCCCACTGCTCAGAGGCCCTTGCACTTCAGAGGGGTGCGGAGGTCTACCAGCACTCTCAGGATGGAGCTCAGCCTCCTGCCCAGCCTGGAAGCACCACAGGCAATAGCACCTTCGTTGTGGTTCTTTGGCTTCAGCTCAAGAGAAACGTGGCCAAGGCAGTGGTGGCCATGCAAGCACCCTGGGGGGTGTCCTTGTGTCCTGTCCTCCCAAGCACAGTACAGATTCTTGGGCCCAAATCACAGCTGGAGAGCTGCTGGCCCCTCACCCCAGCACAGAGGCAGAGCCTCGATGTTTCTTGCTGAGTCAAGCGTGGTCATAAGCCTGTGAGGGATCAAGGACTAGGCTGTCTCACGCAAATGCAATGGCACCAGAATGGTTCGTGGTAAAATAGAAGGCCATGGCAAATGGCAAAGGGTGAATCTCAGGCTACAGCCCCCCTAAGTGGAAGTCAGGCAGGAAGTCATGGACATCACTTACCCCAAAAGCCCTCTGTTTCTCTCCTGTCTGGACTAAAGGAACCTGAGGTTTGATATGGAAAAAAAGAAAAAGGGGAGAGTGTTGCTCTTTTTTTCTCTCTGTTTTTGTTTTTTTTCCCCCGCCTTCCTTTTTCTATCTACAACCTTCCCTATCACTCAGTGATCCCACCAAGGTGAGTCTGAAATAAACAGCTTTCCAAAATGTTGTCTGAAAGTGGCCACACTATTGACAAACCAGACTTCCCCTAGAACTGAGAGGCACCCACTTGGCTCCCCCATGAGCACCAAGGATCAGCAGGCACAATTCAAACACCACCAGCACAGTGTGCACTGGCACTGGCTTGATAAAACAAGAGAGCCGTGAGACAGCAGTTTCACCTCCCCTGTGCTTTGCTGCTTCTGTTCCTGATATTTAAAGAGCATTATGGGATTCTGTGCACTTAATAACTGCTGCCTCAGAAGGATTTGGTTGCTGAATACAAATAAGAAGCTGTGTGATTAGGTGTCATGCATTCTGATGCATTTTATTATATTTTACTTTCCTTTTTTTTAAGATAAAGGAGAATTCAAGCAGAGAGGAAATGCTTTCTCTGCAAAGTCTAATTGCCAAGCTCATATCTTACAACCTCTCAGTACAACACTTGTCCCTCAAAATGTGTGGCTTATTTTTAAACTGCAAGGAGTTATATTTTATAAGTGTAGTAATATTAGAGGAGGCCTGCCACAATCATCTCCAGTTATCTTGGGTTGAAAAGGCAGATGCCTAGGCAGATTCTGGCTACTCAGATGTTGGTAACATTTAATTTCTGTTTACAGCTGAAAGGAGAAAGCTGTCTCTCTACCTCCTTAGTCTGTTCCATTACCTGATAGCCTCCCTCCACCCAAACTGCTTGCTCACTGGTTCTCCTCTACCCTAATAATGCTTCTTATCACATGCCACCTTTTCTCTAACACTTGCATGGAGGCTTTTCTTACTTTGCCCACATCATCTTTCCATCCAACTGAGTTCCCAACAGACTCCATCTCATGTCCCACTTTTTTGACTTCCTCCATCTCTGCTGTGTACTCTCAGGATCCACTGCCACTCTCCCATTCTTGTTTACCATTCTGACTTACCCATACCCTTATCCACACCTCCCCTCCTGCCCCAGCTGCCTCTCTGCTGCTTCCCCCACTCTCTTGCTGCCTCACTGCCTTCCACATCTCCTCTGGCTGATGCATGGCTTGAGGAAAACTTTATTATGGCAGAGTAATGGGCGAAAAAGCAAGCATACATTTCTGCTGCAGAGGATCTGCCTGTGTAGCACACATAATACATCTCAGGCGTGGGTGCTTCATATCCATCAGTACATCTGCAGTCTGAAATTAGAAATCTGAAATCTTAATTGTATAGTCAGTAATGGGACCAAAATGTTGCCATGGTGAAATAACAGAAGGAAGGATCAATGATAAGACTTTGAAAAATGAGATTTCACCACGGCATATTGTCCCACATGAAAAAAGGCTGTCTACCCCTGTACTGTGGTGTCTCTCATTTTGACCAGAATAAAGAAGATTTTTCTTCCCTCATCATCAAATTTGCTTCAGCTGTTGAGTCTGAGGTCATCCAGAATAGGTGCTTCTGCAATGTTTTTCACCAATCTGCAGAGGTTTGTGCCCTGTGATGATGAGTTCTATCCCCACTCCATGCCCAGCACTCCTCCTGACAGCATGCTGGTGAAAGGCACAGTGCTGACAGCTGCCATAAGGGCTGGCAGCTGAATCCAGCCCAAACTGCTCTTCTCGGCTGCTGAGACTGGGACTGAAAGTAGTGGGCTGAAATTACAGAAAGGAAAGGGGTTTCTTTTCCTCAAGAAAGACTCTACAACACTAGAGTTGGTGAAGCAGAGCAGCTGATTGCTGGCAGATCCCAAAGAGACCCCAGCATAGGCGGGTTTTGAGAAGAGGTCAGACCAACATCTCTCGGAACAGGTTTTGGTGGAGATCCTGCCCTGAGGCAGGGGATGCTGTGGGTGACCTACCAGGCCCTGACAGGACTGTTTTCTGTGAATCTGCTTGAGGGTTTTCTTGTGGCCATTTCTGTGGCTCTATGAATTGTCAAGGAGTTTCCTTTTACTTACCTTTACTTAACTCTTCATCCCTTTTTAAAAGCTCATGCACTGTGATGTGATCATGTATATTTTCAGGAAGTGCTTAGTTTTAATGACAAAATATTTATTTATAAATCTTAGAGCTCACTTAGTTTAATGCCTGGATTCTTTCTATTTTACATCTAATCAAGGAGCTGGACATTTTCTGTTATCCCTACCACAAAGCTGGATTTTGCATGGAATCTCAGAAATGCACTAATTTCACTATAACTTCTTTAAATTTTTAATGCTCTTGTCAGCTTATCTGTCTGATAGTTAATTATTCTTTCAATCTTCCCAACAGGCTGCAACAGAGTAACGCTTCTGATTATTTCCTGACCTTTCCTATTCTTTTTTACTTTTTTCTAATTCATTCCAGTTAAATTGGGATGTTCTGTTTTTTTTCTGAAACTTTGCTTCACATGCGAATGGACATTGCCAGTTATTTATTTTTTTTTCCTTGACCATCTCGGGCAACATTTTCGTAGGAATGTTGGAAAATATGGTCAAGAAAATAGTGGTTTAAAGTGGATGCAAGACAAATTGAACAACCCTTCTGAAAGTGTGGATGTTTCACTGTCAATATGGGAGGGCATTTCCAGTGGGGTCAGTCCTAAATATGAATCTATGAAATATTTTCAGTGATGATCTGGATGACAAAATACACTGTATGCTTATAAAAGCTGAGCATGCTAGGAAGCTAGAGGAGTTGTGGGCACCTCAAAGGACAGGAGCAGAATTCAAAATGATCTTGATAAATTGAAGGACCTGAAATCAATAAGATGAAATTCAATAAAGACAAGTGCAAAGTGATACACTTAGCAAGGAGAAATCAGACGCACAAATACGAAATGAGGAATAACTGGTGAAGCAGCAACTCTGCCAGAAAAGGTCCTGGGGGCATTGTATATCATGAGCTGAATAAAAATCAGCAACATGATCCTGCCTTGAAAATGGCTAATGACGTTCCCAGATGTATTAATATGTAAGTTATTACAGGAAGTAGTTGTTTCCATTTACTTATTTACTTGATACTGATTAGGTCAGTAACGAGCCACTGAGTTCTGCTCTGAACAGCAAGTTTATCAAAAGAGTAAAATAGCAGAGAAGAAAGAAACAATAAAGATTAGAGAACTGCAGAAATGCAATCTCTAAAGCAAGACTGAAAAAATCTATTGTTTCTGGTGAGAACAAAGACCATTAAAAAATATATTAAAGCCTTTTGCAGCAACCACAATAAAATGAATTGTTTTGCCAATTGAAGGAGACAGAAAAAGCTGCTATTGGCTTAATTTTACAGAAACAGAGAATAAAACTTTATATTAATAGAAACGAAGGGACAATAGTTCAGCACTGCATTGTAAAACATCCTGTAATTGGTACTGTTGGAAGCTTTTAAAACTGATTGGAGGATTAACTTCTAGTGCTGGCCTAGGTGTACCTATCTTAATTTGCAGTAGGAAAATTAATTGAATAATATGTTTTTTGTTATTTGACACAATATGAAGCAGCACTATAGAACTCCACTTTCAATTTGTGCTCTAGTAGTTGCTTTTCTCATCTATTAATTTCAACAAAAACCCTGAACATGGGGATGGAGTGAAAGTGCCCTTTTTGGAATTGCATTTGTAGGATGCTGACACAAGGGTCAATTACTTTCTGAGCACACATTGCAGTACCAGACAAACACAGAATGAAGCCCTAATTCCTAACCCACTGGATCTACAATTTGAGAGACCAAACGAATGTGGGTCCATAGAGGTGCAGAAGGACTTCAGGAGACAACATTAATCAGAATTGCAATGGTACATGTACAGGAGTAGTGTACTTGTCAATTTTTTGTAGGTTTTGCAGCCAAATAAGGTGTTGCAGTAGGATCTGAAGGGAAATAACAAAGTACTTTTGCAGGGTAGACTTTTCCAACCAATAGAATAGGAAAAAAAAAATTAAAATTGTTTTATAAAATGTGAAAGCTAGTGAGAGGTTGGTATTCAGGCCAAAGAAGAGTGTTTACTTGTATAGAAGATGGGAAGGGATAGATCACAGAAGGAGACCTCGAGAAGAAAGCAGATGTTGGTACTCTGGAGGGTTAATGAAGATTTACGAAGACAAGGCTGCTATTGTTGGGAAAACTGGATGTAAAAAATGGTTCTGAATGGATGAGAGTTAGAAAGGCTGCTTTAGCTTGAGATGTGAGGTGACAGCTGAGACTCTGGACAAGAATTTCAGTTGCAAAAAGGTGTAAGAAAGGTTGTCTTTGACAAACTGTGTGGAAGAGTCTTTGCATAGTCTTGGTGTGAGAACTGAGACTTCAGGTGACACCCAAGTAACAAGAATAATTGACAGGCAGGATAATGACATTGTCAAAAGCAAGAGAGAGAGAGCAGGAATGAAGAAGAGTTAGGAAGAAAGATAAGAAATTTTCTCTCAAATCATATTGGATTGGCAGGGGAAAATCCCAAACTGGATGCCAGGAAGACAGGTCAGATCTGGGACAGAGAATTACACTTCTGCGTTGTTGCAGTCACAGAGCCTGCTGCTAGACCTCCTTGGAGATAGGAAATGCCTAGTCATGGTCTAGGCTCTGCTTCCTGCCTCAAGAACCTCTCTTATCTCTTTGTAATACTATTGGCTCTATTCCAGATGTCCTAAGACTATAGGTTATTTCACCCCAACCCTAAAACTATTGGGTAGTTTCCCAATCCTCAGTAAGCCCATAAAAACTCCTGCTTCTGCCCAGCTCAGCAGAAGAAGCCGTCACTGGACACCCCTTCACGGAACCGGCATTAAACCGTTCTGTGGAACTTCTACACGGCCTTCTCGTCTCTTCTTCCCTGAGTCAGCCAAGGCAAATCCTAGCTGGCTAAGAGCTGAAATCCTAAGAGAGCTGGGAATCACCCCTAAAGAGCTGACCCGCCTGATTCACTCAGGCTGAGCTTGCCAGAATAGCCTGTGGCCAGGGACTCTGCTGGAGATCTCCAGGACAAAGCAGTCCCTCCCGGGACCCCGCTATCTGGAACATCTGCGGCAGCAGGGGTCTGACCCCCTGGACCCAGCCCGCATTACTGGGTCATATTGTCCTACCCTCTCTTTCTGCCCATTCATACCACCAAGGCAATTCTTCATCTGCAGGAACATTTCTGGAGAGTATGATGCAGATAGAAAGTGCAGAGAGATGCCTATGTGGGACCCAGAGGGAACATAAAACAATTCCCTGGAGAGTAGAGATAAATAGTGGTATGCATGGGAAAAGACAGATTCAAAGGAGCCGGATAAAATCATGGTGACACAAGGTATGCGACACATTAACTTTGCTACCACTCACTACTGTGTTCTAGTAGGTACAAGTAGGTGACTGCCCTCTTCCCAGAAACTGAAGCCCTAATCTGCTGGGACCATGATTTTTTTGCCATCCAAACAGAGTAAGTGCATTTCAAGTTCTCTTGTCAAGGCTGGAGGAGGTTTTATAAATCTTTCAAGTGGCCATCTGTTACCAAATACTATAGTTTTTGCACATCTTGCTCAGGTCTGTACATAGCCTCTTTCATTTTTAACTAGTGCATAAACTCTGTAATGTATTTCTGGTACTCCTCAACTCATGACAAATGATATCTGCCTGGAGATGTCAGCTCCTGTACTCTCCAGGACTACCACACTAGAGAAAGCCACTGCCTGGCACCGAGCCCACTCTCTGCTGCAGCTGCTGCATGGGCTCTGGGACGGGCAAAAACCCTGTGCTGGTGTCTCAGCAGGGCTTTCTGCTGCCACCTGAGCAATGTCCACATTGCTCAGGGATCAGTGCACCTTGGTTCTACGCAGTCTTGTGTGACCAGGTGGGAATGACAGGAAGACACTCATCCAAAATCTCCTTATCTAGGCAGAAAAGGTGCTGATAAGGCAAAGACTGGCTCTGACAAATCCTCTAGAGACAGCGTGGTGAAGTTAAGCACAGGTTGCTTAGGTTGTGTGACTTTCTTTTAACTGCTGTTGGAATCTAAAATGCAAAATGCTCTCAGAGCATTGGGCTTGTGGGCCAAAGCTTAGAATTAAATACAGGGCTTGATTTGAGACCTTGGAAAAAGCTTCCAAACCTAGAAACTAGAAATAAGATTGTAGATTTGTAGTTTAAGTAGAGACATGTTAAGCTAAGTAGAGGAAAGTTTAGAGTTTAGAGTTCAAGAAATAGAAAATACAGAAGTAGCTATAAAGGTGATAAGAAGTTCTGAGCTGTAGACTCAGCATGTCATAATATGATTGGCTATTGAAGCCCACATTATGACAAAACATGTGGGATGATTTGATTAGTGATTGAAAACGCAAATATTCTTGCTGGCAGTGTTGTAAAAGGTCTTGTAAGTAGATATCTTGTGACCTCTGGCCATGCGACGAAGACTGAAGATGAACTCCACCCTCCTGAAACTCTAAGAAGATAAGAAATAATAAATCACAGCATCTAAAGCAACTCAGAGGTCCTGTCTCTCATTCATAAAATTCCCAGCAAACTGGCTGTATTATTTTCAGAGTGCTACTCAACATTTCCTGAGGAAAAGACTAATATTTATCGTCCTGAAGTGTTATTAAATTATCCTGATTTTATAGCTGGAGCAATAAAGATATACCATGGGCAACATTTACTCTCTCAGAGAGATTTGGAATTCTTCTCTAAAATAATCCTTCACTTTCTACATTATTAATAGACTGCTGCTACTCCTAATATTTTTTAAGTTTATATGGGTTTTTAATTTGAAAAGCTCCTTTTTTTTTTAATTTCTCTTGGCAATCTCAGATGTCTCTTGTTATGAGTAATGAAAAATTAAACAGTGTGACTGTAGCAAGAGGACAGTTAGAGCAGGAAGATGAGCTGAGTCATGGGGAGTGCATGGCCTTTTCCCTCTGTCGTGCTTTCCACAAGGCCTCCCAGCATCACCAGCCCTGGCTCCACTCCACGGAGAAGAACTCAGCACAGTGACAGCTACATGCAGATAGAATCCCACAGGGTCTCTCCTTTTTATGTCGGGAAAGCGCTTCTGCTTTCACGGTTTCTTACATGCTTTAATTTTTCTTTTAATGATTGTACAATCTATACTACATGCTGCTATGAATTTTATAAATTGATGTCCAAGTCATGAAATTACATGACTATTGGAAAGAGAAAGACTTGCCTGTTCCAGCTTGAGAGTCTCTTTTCTAGGTCTAATTTTCTCTATTTCATTACTTATCATTTGAAGATTATAAAATATCTTTTCTTGACCCTTCTGTAGTGTGCTCTGTTACACCGAATTTAAGAATTGAGATTACAAATGCCGAATAAGGAGAAGGAAAAAGATCCAATTTCAGCTCCAGTGGACAGGCTTTATTTCCTCTTCCACTTGCTGCTTTTATACACCAGTCTTCCTCCAATGACAGTGGGGATTATATCTGCAGGCATGGCAGAAGAATTGTCCTAGGCACTAAAGGAGAAGAATACTTCAGAAACAATGGACAAATAGTTCCAAACCTCCCCTCCATTTTCCTCCATAGTTAATCCATAGGGGATTTGCACTCCCTTCAAGAACAAACTGCATGGAAACATACCAAATATATATTCAAGAAAGAAATATCAGCCAATATTTGCAACTTCTTAGAAGTTTCTGGGTAAACTGAAAAAAAAAAGTTTCATGTTCTCAGCCCTGAAAAAATATCACTAGAGCTTTAAGCACAGAATTGGGCTCACTTCCTCCTTATGTTTTGGGCTAGAACTAGTTTAAGAGTTTTCTCTGTGTGTGTCTCAGGGGGAAATGTGCACAAGCCTGTCCTTTTTCTATGTCCTTTGCATCCCTGGGAAGCAAACAAAGGCAGCCCCACTCCGTATCACCAAATGTTCTTTGTCATATGAGGACTTCCACTGCTAAAACATTTAATTTTGCCGAGTTGCCTGTTCTTGCTGCAATTTTCCCATTTCTCACTCTGTGGATGCATTTTAAACCTCAGGTGTAAACAGGCTTAAACAAAATTTAAAAAGGGTGAAAAGCAGAAGGAGCCAAAACCATCACTGTAGGACCAGAGCCTCATTAAAAATATCTGGCCTTTGAGTCATTTTACATCTGATGTCAGAAAATACATTTATACTGATTCTGGAGTTTGTGAAAAAAAATTGAGGTGAAGTTATACTTTCTTTTCCTATTAGTCAAATCTCCAGAACTTATAGTTACAATCTACATAGCCTGTTTTTATCATGATACAAAATTCTCAAGAACACTTAAAAACATGTAATTTTTATAGACAAGAATTGATAATACTTTTTATGTTATTCATTTTTGAGTAAATATGTGATTCTATATGAAAAGTGTTATTGGAAAAGACATCTGTAAGATGTTAAATGCTAAGTCAATGCTGACTCTGCGAAGAAAGTTAAAACACTAAAAATAAAAATGAGAAAAAGAAAAATTCCTCACTGAAAATCAGAATGTTGTGTGGAGATTGTTGTATGTATAAAAACATAGCTGCATGTTGTTCATATGAAAGGGAGATGGAGGTTGCAGTGAGACATGTAGATAAACCCTAGATAATGAAAATGGTGTTTTCCAATGAACTTTTTATCTTACCATAATGTTTAAACATCATCAAATTGCATAAACATCAACAATTCATATAAAAAGGAGAATTTGGGGTCTTTTTCATTCTTAGTAAAGATAATTGTCATCATCTTTTTCATTAGATGGAGCACAGATTTGACATGTATATTTTTAGCACTTTTTTCTCTCTTCATTAATGCACAATTCTGAAAGCATTAAGATCCAGCCAGAATGTGTCCTTGAACCCACTAAGCAAGAAAACAAGCACAGAAAGAGTGATCAGAGAACCTAGGTTGTTACCCTGGCACATTTCTAGCCTGCTCCCAGCCTCCTGTTTCCATGGCTATCTGAAGCTGCAAGAGCTGCAGTGCGTTGGATCTCCTGACTGTCTTCAGATAGATAGAAATGAAGTCATAATCTTTCCCTACTTAAAACAGGTAGAAAATGTGGTTAGAACTTGAGGAGAGTGGATAAATACACATTTTCCTGGCCTTGACCCCAGGAACAGGGAAGTAAACCACAAGGCCAGCTGTTCTGGTTCAGGTCCAGGGGAAAATGTGGGTATAGCTTGTAGGATTCTATTCAGTGACAGATTCAGTATATAAAGCCTTAATTTACTATATGGATTACAGTTACTTTTAACCAAGAGCTAGACTCAATGAATGTGCACTGGCCTCTTCTTCATCTGTAGGGCTGCAGCCCCAAAATGTGAAAGGAGATTAATGGACACAAAAGGAAAACCCCAAATTTCCCCCAGGAAATAGGGTAACTTCAACCATTGGGACAGAAAGGAAAACAACCTTCATTTTGATGGGGCAGCAAGGAGAGAATAGCAGATTAACTTTCCCACTGGGAGCAACACACCAGAATTTCTGACTCCTTACCTCAGGAACTTGATCTCCATGCTCAGATGTCACCCAGGGACTGGCAGGGACTGCTCCCTCTTTCCTGCCACTGTCGGCTCTGGCCTTACTGTCTCTGGGCTGCCTCCCTGTGTGGGAAGGGCCACAGCCCACTTTGCTGAGGCTCTACCCTCCCCACACCTCCCTGAGCCAGGACTCAGGGAGAACTTGTGGCAGTACAACTACAAAAAAAGCACCTTATGCAGCCTGGGGGAGCTGAGTTGTCTCAAACAAACCATCATGCTTAATGCGAACGGATCAGGGAAAGCTCTCTGTGATTTGGGCCTGAATAACAAGCAAGGAAATGTAAGTGAAAAACAAAACAAGCCACCTTTATATGCATGATTTACTCTGGGCATTCTAGAGCTTAGCACCTATTCCAGATGCTTTTTCGGAAATATTTCTTTCTTGCTTTTAAAGGGTAAGAAGATAATTGTCAGACCTACAGAAATGTTCATTCCTCTTAACAGAAAGATGTTCCCTGTGAGCATTTGCCTCTGAGCTAGCAGGCTGGACTTCTTTATGGTCTATGGAGAGTGACAGGCGTGCTGCAGGTCTTATCCCTCTTATCCAAAGGTAGGGGATCTGAAATGCATTGGCTGGACCCTGCAAGAGAATTGCCCTTTTCCACTGACTCTAATGGGAGACATACACAGTGAGGTCAGGTTAGTGGCCTACAATGTAGACATCGCTGTTTGTACAGATCTATGTTCCATCAAGAAAAACGCTGACTTTTTCTGTTATAACAAATTTTATTCCTCTATCCCATCTCTCTCTAGACAAACAAAACACCTTGTCAAAGGAAGGGTTGAGCTAGAAGCTAAAAACACAGGTGGAAATTGCTTTGGTGTAGGGATTAATTTGACTGTAAGACAGCGGCATAAAATTACTACTTGCAGCCTAGCGCTAAACACAGTATTTTTCATACATTTCTGAAACATTCTACTGATTTTGCTAATGACTATCATAGATTTTGGCTAGCTTTTCCATTTCACATTTGTGACTCTTTGACTTTTTTACATTCTACCATTGCTCAGATATTAATGCAATCTTAGTGGCAAGTGTTCAGTAGCCCAGATGAGATGCCAAAGGTTAGTAATGACTTTTGAACAAACACTGCTGAAGTGGCAGCGTGTACTTGAAAAGACACAATTTCTCCCAGCAGTTCAATATTGTGTTTTAACTTTGTATGCAGAGAACCCGTGGGTGTCTTTTTATTCTTCAGCAGTGTGCAACAGAGCAGTGCCATTTTGAACGTTTGTGGGAAAGTGTTACTTCAACCTAATTGACTCTTTGCTGCATGGAAGTTATTTACCCAGAAATACTACAGTGGAGGGTCAAATTGCTTTCAATAAAAGAATCCAATTACTTGAGATCTTTTACAGGATGAAGACATTGCATTGTGGTAGTAGCTTCCCTCTATTGTTAAGGCTAAAATGATGCTGTACTGAACCAAATCTCCTTAGATCTTACTTTCTTTTTGGTCATTGAGTTTGCAGGGCAAGTGAGGAGGGGTGTTCACCAAAGGAATAGGAATGTTATTCAAAATTGGTCTATTTAGCTGTATATGGATTGTGTTCCAATGAGATGAACTGAGGAATGAAAATGACACAAATACTGAATTTTTTTTGAAAGAATTGAGTTCATATTGGGTGTTGTCTAGACATTTAAAAGCTAAGCGGGAAGTCTGAGTCTGTGATACCCTTAGTGTAATTCATTCTGCTTTTAGAAATCCATGGGAGAGGAGATCAGGTGTTACACGTCCATAGAAAAGACAAAAATAAGACTTAGTTCTAAACCAAGAAAAAAAAGAGGAGTGAAAAGTTTCAGAGACAAATCTAATTAATGTCAATTCAAGATACATGGTGACACAATTTATCAATCAATTTGCTTGTAAACAGGGAGAAAATAGCAAGGAGATAAACAATAATCAACATGGGGCTTTGAGGAACAAATTACAAACCAACTTCTCTTCCATGGTAGCAGGACAGGTTTTATGGATAGAAGAAAAACAGACAGGATTTACATTTTGATTTGCACTGCCCTTTTGACTGTATCAAATTATACTTTTGTAACCAAGCTTGGGAAACTTCTTGACTATGGGACCACAACAAGCATCAAAACTGGTTGGAAAACAATAATCTAGAAATGGCTGTTGGCAGTCATCTCAAGCCAGAGGGTGTTCAGAGAGGGATTTGCACAGAATTTGGGGTGTGCACAGAATTTGTGTGCAGGAGGAGGGACTAAAACCCCCTGGTCATGCACCGCATACTTCAAAGAGGAGCTGATGAACAGAGACAGACACCTGTGTGTGCGATGGTCAGTAGGGAACATCAGGAATAGGGTACATCAATAAACACAACTTCCACCAGCCCTCCTGAGGCTTCAACACTTCTGCTGAGCAGAGGCCACAATCTGTCTCTCTCCAGGTTGTCTTGCCTAAAAGTATGAGTGGCAAACAACTGAAGATCAAGCGCTTTCACAGTCCTAATCTGAAATTTATAACTGTTCGGAAGACATTGTAAAGCACAGTGGAAAAAGCTGTGTCTCTCCTGGAAATAATTTCTAACTGGGGAAACTGTGAAATTTCCTTTGTTGCTATCAGCAGTTATGCTGCAAACAACCAGAACAGTTTTCAAGTTGTAAGCAGTGAACAATCACATCTTTCTTAAAATTTTCTGGTATTTTTAATTAGGAAGAGACACATAGCTACTAGTTGCCTCTTCTTTTACATTGTTCATGCATCACTAGTAACAAATTAATGTCTCTTCAAGGCATTTTAAGTTTCTGTAGAAATACAAAAATTCTGTATTTTGTGAAAATGACAAGGTATCATAATTATTTTTCCTCAAATACAAAAACTAGAGTTTTCATGAACAGCAATGGAAAAAGAAATTACATTTCAATGCAAGAGTGGAAGACAATGTAGGTCTCTGATAAACCTGCTTGAAACATCCACTGGATATTGTCAGGATATCAGCTGTTTTCAGAGGAAATTCTATTTGCAAATGATAATTTTTTTTCATGCCAGATACATATCTGTAAACATTTTAATTTCCACAAACCAGAACATTTTTTGCATACTTCAAAAAGTATGTGGTCTCAAACTAAAACACAAGAAGTTCCACATCAACATGAGGAAGAACTTCTCTACGTTGAGGGTGGCAGAGCACTGGAGCAGCTGCCCAGGGAGGTCACAGAGTCTCTCTGGAGACCTCAAAGCCCACATGACCCACCTGTGTCACCTGCCTCAGGTGGCCCTGCCTCAGCAGGGGGTTGACCGGATGATCTCCAGAGGTCCATTCCAGCCCTAACTATTATACGATTCTGTGATTCTTTGATTTTTAAGACAATAAATTGAAGAGCATTTCTAAGCCTTTCTAAGGTTGAGATACCTACACTTAACAGTTGTTAATTTATAGCACATTCTATTTTGAAAATAATCTGCAGAATGCACATCGCATGCCGCTGTTTTGTGTTTTTATGCCAATTATAATTCACATTACAATAATGTAGACTATGTTCTCTTTGGTCCTCAATTACAATTTTCCTTCCTAATTATAACTTCATTATAAACCCATATAGTGCATGTCTTTTCTTTTTTTTTTTTTTTTCCATAAATGCCATTATTCTAAGTTCATTTTAGGACCATACCTTTTTTGATCGCCACGTGGCAATATTCTGGGCTAAACTGGTTCCTGCTATAACTCCACTGAACTCTTTGTTGTTACTCAAGAAGCATCCGTGAGGTCTCTTCTTGTTATATCAGCTATTTGCATGATTGTAAAAATTCTGAACAAAAATAAAATCACATTTTTCCCTATAGTAATGCAGGCTTCTACTTCAGCTTTCTGTTGCATGAATTCTCAAGGGCTGATCCCCCTGTGTTAGCAATCCAAACTATGAGCCGGGAATCCTCCAGCTGCTCATCCTGCAAGCTGACAACAGCACGAGCAGATGTGTGTCTTTTTTTGGTCTCTTTGTAACCTGATGAGTTTCCTTCCTCTCATTCTGTAAGGAGCAGACAGCACATTTTAATTGCTTTATACCCTCCAGAATTCATGCTCCCAGGGTGTGTAAAGGTCAGTGCAGAGGACAGCCAGCACTAATACAGAGTGCAGTACCTTTGTGAGGGGAATTCTTCTGGGCAGAGTGCTGGTCCCATCAGAAGGGCAGCAGGGTTCTTGTGCATCTCCCTGTTCACAATGCCCTGGATCCTCATGAACATCTCACAGCACAGTGGGTCATGCCGCGTGTCTGCTTGGGTCAAGGACAATCCTCGACCCTATGAGTGTGAACACAGCTCACGGGGCAGGTAGATGGGAGAGTTTATTCATTAGCACTGCCTTGGGTGGTATTTATGACCAGGTCTTTGCTTTTTTTGAGCACAGTGTTGTGCCACAGTCCAGATGAACTGAGTCCTTTGGCAAAGCTCTCAGGAATCTAAAAAGAGCTGTCCAAGATGAGTTTAGTGGTTTTTGAGGGATCTTGCTTATATTTAAAACAAGCCAAGTTCACCAAAATTGGAGTCTTTTGTAGGAGCTCTATAAACTCTAAAAAATCCCCACTGCTATTCAGGTATAAATCTAGACACGTAGTGACTAAGAAAATGTTTGGAGCTCTCTGTTTGAGAGACACAGTAAATAAGTGACAATCTGAAGTCACCTGCTTTATTTTAAATAGGGACAAATTCAGTTGCAGATCTACACATCTAGGCATATACCTGTGTTATCATAAAAGAGTAGGAGCATAGAGAACATTTTGTGCATTTTCATCTGTCTTTTTAATTGAAAGATGGATACAAGTGAAACCAATAAAGAATCAAAGTGATACTTTATTTCCATTAGCCTTTGATACTGAGTAAGCTGAAATCAACTCTTTCAATATTAATATGGTGTCTGAGCTCACAGTCTGTTACCAGGAGTGTACTTGGAAGATGCTGTAAAACAGGATGTTCTTTTCTTACTTTCTTGAGATTGTAAACACCTTTTTGTAAAAAGATGAGCATTGCACAGTCTTTATTTTTGTTCATTTCTCTGCAAAGGATTTGACCGATTCCAGAAATATCAAAAGCATTTGTTTTGATTAAAATATGATGGTATACTGTATTCTTCAACAAGGAGAAGACTCCCAGCCATGCCATGTGCAAGTGAAATGAAACTTCTATTTTACACAAACTCTTTGCAAGAGAAAGGCCAGGGCTTTGTTGCTGTAAGGGCTGAGGACATTCTCCAAGGCTGTTTGTAACACAGAAAACAGACACACAAGTGAATTTTCATATTCTTTAATATAATTTTCTATACTCCTCTGTTGAGTACTCATAAGTCAGCTTATTTAACCTGGAGCTCCTTTTCTCGGATTTGAATCAACTTGTCAGTCTGCTTCCAAAATCTCTGAGCTTAATGGCCATGGAACCAACCTCATTTTTGTCACCTGTCACTCTCCTGACCTTGTTCTTATCCTTTCCTAATGAAGTTCTGGCTGTTTTCCACCACAGCAAAACAGAAATGCTCAGAGCCCTCTCAATGAGCTCACATTTCGATTACTGCAATTCGCTCTTCTTCCCGTCCCATACAGACTGCTTCCTCCAAAACCAATTTGACTGTTTCCACCTCACACATCTCTGTCCTCAAGTTTCAAGAACATCTTCAAACCAAATTTTAACTATTTTCCTTGTATCTACAAAACTTTGCCTAGCTATGTCTGAAGGAAGAATTTCAGCCCTCCTATAAGCAGCCATCTCCAGGTAATTGACTGCAGCTAGGTTGGGATTCTGCTTAGCTTAAAAGCACAATCATGTTGCATTTATTTAGGAGTATCACCCTGGTAATACAATTTACAGAGTTCATCAGGGGTTGTGTCCAGCTGCATCTGTTCCTGTGTTTATGTAGTTTTACACTACTGCTGCATTTCTCAGTCAGGTATGTCTTGACAGAGCCAATTATTCATCTGAGTGACTCAAGCAGACATGGGCCTAGAAAGAACTTTAAATACTCCCATTATAGTGCAGGATGAGTAATAGAACATAGTTAATGCTTCATTTGTCAGTCACATTTCTGGAAATCCAGTCTGTTCCAGAGACTTAGACAGGAATCCAGCTGCAGCAGGTGGAGCTTCATTTTACGTGCCAGCAACTGGTGTAACAAGAAGGATTTGGGAGGTGTAAATGCCATCACAGAGAGGTGTCACATAAGTTCTTCTGCATTGCTAACAAATGTTCACCTTTTGCTCAAAGTGATTTCATTGAATTGCCATGAGTGAGGAACTACATCAAACCTCCCTCTAAGGAATAATGATTCAATGTGCTTCATAAAACAAGGTGTAAAGCCTGAAATAAAAATATTAGACAATATACTCTCTTCCTGTGAGATACATAAAATACTCCTCAAAGGAATGTTATCTCATCTATGCATATAGCTATTTTCTCTGGAGAAGCTGTTTCCCTCTGTTATGCAGATTTGTTGTGTATTTGAGCCAGCTTTCTTCCAAGTCCTTTTTTAAATGATGCATTTTCTGTGGCATTTTTTGGCCAGCCATGCCCTCTTAGGGATGCAAGAATATCTTCTGCATTTTGTAAAGGAAATTAGAATTACATTACATTTATGAGTAAAGAGAGAGAGAAAGAAACAAGGAAAGAGAGAAAGAGAGAAAGAGAGAAAGAAAGAAAGAAAGAAAGAAAGAAAGAAAGAAAGAAAGAAAAGAAAGAAAGAAAGAAAGAAGAAAGAAAGAAAAAAAAAGAAGTGAAAGATGAAACTTGAGTCATTAGACTGATGGTGAAAACAGATGCAGATGGTTACATGCAAACATTTCCTTTTGTGAGACAATCAAGCTAAGGGACAACACCTCCTTGAAGACCACAGGCCTTCTATCAAGCAATAATTAAATGTTCAGTAGCCTGTGACACTCACCATCCCGGGAAATATCGTGCATACGTATATTTCGATGATTTCTGACCCCTACCTTCTTTTGTACTTAAGCCTCATCTTCACATAAAACAATTGCAAAGTTTGTGGATGGTCATGGAAATATGAAGAGCAAAATCTGATGATGAAAGATCTCTTTCTATGCAAGTGTCCTTTTTAATTAGAAGCAGAGCATGAGATACACATATTTTTATGAAAAGTACTTACATAATTGGTTTTTAAACAGTCTATTTTCTAAACATATTTATGTTTAAACCCAGTAGGTTTTTAAAAGCCCTCTCCAATGTCTGGGCTGCCATATTCTTGCTACGAATGATAGTCACTGGTCATCACTTTTGGTGTAGCTTGAGTGCTAGTTTAAAATTATGCAACTCTAGAGATTTGGAGAGATACAAGCTTTTAAATATTTTTTGAAAGTAAGGTAAGCTAGCTAGAAGCCTCTATGGTGTTGAGATGTAAAAGCATTCTTGCCTCCTGCAGAGCTTTGTTTTCATGCAAGAGAACAGCCCAGCAGAGGTGTTGCAATCGAAGGGACCCACGGCATCTGGGTTTCTCATACCAGCCCCACTGCCAGACAGCTGAGAAAGTCACTCCTACTGCTCCTGTGGTATTGTCATTTAGCTATCTTCTAAAATGATCTGAAATAATTAAAGGACCCTCCTTTTTTTTTTTCTCCCTTGGACAAAATTGAACTTCTTATATACATGAAGGACATCTATCAGAACTGTGAATATCACAATACAGTCTGGATTTTGATTAATATGTTATAAACAAACAATCAGCAGAAATTCAAGCACTCTAACAAAGTGCTTCAAATATCTGTTCCTAAAAGAAGCTGGCAGCTGACAGTAGCTGAGATGGAAGAGTGGAAAATGAGGGATCTCCATTATCAACACTGCAAGAGGAGGACCAGCAGACCTTTTTCTTAGTTCCACACATTTTCACAACAGCAGAATTTCACTGGTTACTGGATTTCAGCTTTTCCCATTCAATTCCCAAACCACAGCTTATTCATGGTTTGCTTGCAGCAATCCTTTTAGTTTACATAAACTTGTGACTATTGTTATCCAAATGTTAGAATTTCTCTGCTATTCTCTTACTTGAGGGTAATTTTAGCTACAGTTTTGTACTAGAGTATTTTAGCCAACTCAAAACAGAGAGAGTTTCTGACTAATATCTACAATTTCTCTCTGCATAGGTTCTCAAATCCTTGCATTTATCTTCTGTATCAACAGCTGCACTTGGCAGACAGTTATTATTTCCTCATCAGTCAGCTATGGACACGCAAATTTGCCACTTCTGTGTTCCCCTTAGGAGTTTAGTTTATAAACATGAAATAATATTCCTGTAATCTGTAACTGTTTCCAAAAGGTATCTGTTTTCACATGCAGCTAATACCACAGCTTTCAAGCGCCTATCAGAATATGAAAACAAAGCAAAAACCATTTAACATGTACTTTGCTTCTCTAGCCCATCACTCCCTCTCCATCTTCTTGCTACCCACCCAACTTCCCAAATGGAGAAATTCAATATACAACTTAAACAGATTTTAAATTGAAAATAATTTTCACGAGGAAGGGTACATGCTGCACTTCTTAGCATAAGCAACACACAGAAAGTCCAGACTGGAATACTTGATGCAATCTCTCTACAGACATTCCCACAAAAAATTTATTCCATAAGGACAACAACTTTTAATGTCCTTCCTTCAAACATTTAACTTTAGTTGTGGATGCCATTTTTTTTTAAGGAGACATTCCACATAACCCAAATTTGGTTACTATATTTCCTTCAAAGAAGAGGGGGGTTTTGCATAAAAACTGTAACATATAATCACAGAATCTCTGAAAATCACAGGGTTGTTTGGTTGTAAGGAAGCACTGAAGACCATCTCATGCAATCCCCATGCTCAAACAGGACCACCTACAACCAGATTCCCAAGACCATGGCCAGGTGACTTTTCAGTATCTGCAAGGATGGAGATCCCTGGCCAGCCTGTGCCGGGGCTTGCTCCTGCTCACAGTGGCAACATTTTCTGATGTGCAGACAGAGCCTCCTGTGTTTCAGCGTGTGCCCATTGGCTCTGTCCTGCCTGGGGACATCACAGAAAAGAGTCTGGCTCCATCTCCTTTGCACCTCCCTCCAGGCACTCACCCATACAGATGAGATACCCCCTGAGCCTCCTCTGGGCCCAGCTCAGCTCTCAGCCTTTTGCTGCAGAAGAGATGCATTGCCATCATCTTTGTGTCCCTTCAGGAGATGCTGCCCAGTATATCCATTTCTCTTTTTGCACTTGGGAGCCCAGTGCGAGACTCAGCAACCAGGTGTGGCCTCACCAGCGCTGAGCAGAGCAGAAGAAATCCCTCCCTCAACCTGCGGGCAGCACATTGTTTACAGAGCACAGGTCACTGCTGCTGGCCGGAGTGTTTCAAAGACATACTTGATAAGTGACATGTTTTTGAGCCTTCATCAAATCTGATATCGCAGTTTCCTAACTGTACACTCTTTTCCTCTTGAGTGTACAATTCAGAGTGCTGTTGACTATGATTTTGCACACAAAAGTGAAGTGACTTAGCAATCGTTTATGAGTTTTGTGAGCAAAAAACACAAGCACATGTGAATGAGATGTAGCATTGAGCTGCCTTCATACAATACAGAATAATGTCTGAGTAATCCATTCAAAGAAAAAATTATATTAACTGTGGCTCAAATTTAAAAAAAAAAATTTATTTGGCTTTAAGAAACAAACACAGAGCAAGACTCTAACTAAAAAAAAAATCATGTTAAGCCGAAAAATACTTCTTCTTGCCAAAAGAATAAATTCCAGATTTTTTTGTTATTCATTTTTCTATTTCCAAAGTATGGGAAAGCGGAGTTTGCAATAATGAGGTTTATAGATGTTAAACTAGTTGAGTTTTTTCTCCTTTTGTACAGCTCTTAGTGCAAGATGACTCCTCATCCACTGCCAGAAATCTTACTTGTACAGCTTACATGTGGCTCTGGACTCTCAAATGGGAAATGACAGGGTCCTGGATGTACCACATGATCATCAATAATTATGATTCACTGAGGCAACCAACCAACAAAGAGTGAAAATTGACCTCAGGGCATAATTCATGCAGTGTTTCCAGTGGAAACAGGAAAATATCAAGACTTCTCTAAAAGGTAGATCTCTCCTCTAGGAGTCCATATCAAATTCTGTCCAGTTGAGCCCCAGAAAAAGTGGCAGGCATCTAACACTGCTAGTATGTTGAGGAGTATGGAAAACTAGGGCAATATGACAGAAAGACTTCATTTATTTATGGCAGAAAAATGAAAGTGGAGAGGGCATGTAATTGATGTTTATAAATAAGTGTGGCAGAGGAGGCAGGGGCCCTGCAAGAATTTAAAAAAACATCTATAACACACACACACAAAAATAGAGAATAGCTTTTGAGGATTGGTACAAGAACAAATCACTGTAAGTGATTCTAATGACAAAGGTACTGGAGCAACATTCCAGTGACAGCAGAATAACTACTTCTGTTTCTGCAGGTAACTTCTCAAGTGCATGAAAGGATCACAATAGTTCTCCATAAGAGCAAATGATCCAGGAAGTCTCTTGCAGGTCAGTAACACCATGGTACACCTCAGTTCCAGAACTTCCCTGGATGAGGAACCACGTGCAGACTGAAATAGCTCAAGAAGTGCTAGATGAGAAATATCTGTGGCAATACAGTTTCCTCTTAAGCTGGTTGCAGTTCCAGTCTTAGCATGAACAGATTTTTTATTTCTGGGCTGCAAGTGTTTCAACTAGCTGGATAGCTGCTAACTATCTTTAAGTGCCAGCAGTAGCTCAGCTTAACCAGAGTGAGCAAACGGGCGGCAGTACTCGCAGCCAGTAATTGCAGCCAATTCCCACCGCCTTGCCTTGGAGACGAGCAGCTGCCAGCAAAAAGAGCGGACAGACACGAGCCAAAAGTGGGTTACACTTCCAAATGCTTGAGAAGTGCCGCTCTGGGAAGATGAACTGAAACAAGATGCTACCTTATCCTCACCACTTCAATGCTCAGTGACATAAACCCCATACCTGACACCCTGAGTAAACTGGAGTGAGAAATCAGATTTTCTCCCTCTTAACAGCGTGTTTGCATTTCAGCACTGCTAACAGCACTGACCCTAACACCTAAATGCTTAAATCGAGGTGAGCAAGAAATGAAGAACTTCTTTCTGTGCCCAGTTCCCTTATAAATTCCACTCAAATGTGACCTATGTGACAGATATGCTGTGCCCATACTTCTTCTCCTCCTATTTGTCAGTACTTTGTAAAGGTAGTATTTTTTTTTATATTTTTCATGTTCCTCACACCCTGCACAGTGGCTGATTTCACTATCAAACTACATCTAGAGTCACACATATCTGTGTATAATTTAACCGTAGGTTTATTCAAGTGATTATTGTCATTATCAGTTATTTTCCTTGAATGTGTATCACCTGACACAGAGCTCTACTATTGGCCCTGATATGAGCATATCTGAGACAGGTCACTTTTAAGACTAATTCAGAATATCACATAATATTTAATCTGATGGCTCAAAACTGATTTACAATTTCACAGAAAATTTATTTTTCCTGTTCTATAGCATGGTTAGTAGCTGAGGTCCATAAAGACTGCAATCAGGACATCAAGTTTTATATCTGACAGCCTTTTATTGATGGGTTTCTTCTCTACTATGTGCGCCCTATTACTGAATTATCTCTTAATTTCTCGTGAGTTAATTCCCCCCATCTCCCTTGTTACAGTTACCACTGGATCTTTCATATGTTTAATAAAGGGTGATGTAATTTTTCCAAACACTAAGATTCCCTTATTACCATAAATGTGAAAATCGTAAATACGCATTTTCTGTACATTAAAGTAATGTAAATAAATGAGATTTGACAAGATGGAGATGACACTCTTAAGCCATGCCATCTGGGAACAGTGGGATTTGTTTACAGTTTCATTTCTCACTCCAAACCCTACCGTGTCCCAGCAGGTAAAGATCAGTTAAAGAACAGTGCCATCAGCTAAAACATGCTGGATACCCTTGAGTGGCCAGAGAACAGGAAAGAGAGCTATGGCAGTGTTGAAAAAACCACAGTTAGTTTACAAACCCTCAGAGAGCCCAGAGCTGGAATTGCCACAAATTGCGTTGATTCTGCGTCCTTTTAATGTGGCAACAATGTCAAATGTACAGTGGCATAATTTTTGTTTCAAAATTCAAAACTTCAGAAAAAACTCAAAACTACTGACAGTCCTGCAGTGAAAAAGAGCTCGGGTTTGACTTCTGTTTAGAGCCCTCCTTGTAAAGGAAGAAGAGGTTATGCAGAAGAAGGAAGAGCACATGGAAGAAAAAGCAGACACAGCAACACATGAGGAAGAGGTTAAGTCCTGGTAGCTCCTGTTGCTGGACAAATAATTTGATTTCTCTGTGTACAGCAGAGGTGATAATGTCTCCTGGAGTCCAGACAGCTTTTTGAGGGAGGTGTTCTCTTTTTCTTCTCATATACATGAAGCTTAACAACAAAGGGCCATGACCTTCATGGAGGCACCTACACACTTCTAGATGGAGGTAGTATTTGCATGGAATTTGCTTTGAAAGGAAATCATATCCTAGTAGCTTTATACCTGTCATTCTGCTCTTTTCTGAGCAATATTAAAGCCCTGAATTTTCTTTGAATCCTTGAAAAGCCTCTCATTTAGTTATTTAATTTATATAATGCTTATGATCTTGGCAGTTGGATGCTTTGCAGGAAAGAAAGAATTTAACATTACATAAGCCACCCACAACAGGTAACAGAAGCTAAATTACTGCTGTTGATGCTATTGTAAACCTTGACAGTCAAATTAACAAAACAAAAACCAAATCCATCAAAAGCAAAACACAGAACATCAAATTTGCTTTATGCATTCCAAGCCACAAAACTTGGTTGGATCCAAGTGACAAACTGGAAAACATTACTGGGAAAAACCCTCCACTTATCTTTCCTCCTCTAGGACCAGGCTGTCTGGTGGAGATACCTCACAGCCAGGCAGCAGAGGTAAGAGATACAGACCTGCCTCACAGTTTTCTTGGCTATTTGCTGTTAAACAATGTAAGCATTCTCCTTCTCTGTAATGTAATGTCGGTACCACTCACTCACAGAAGAAGGGGGTAAAGGTCAGTGCCCCCAGGAAAATGGACACAAGCCATACGGAGTCATGAGCCTGAACTAAGTCAGGCTGCTGTTTCCCTCATCACTGGCAAGATGTGCCCTCTCTAATCAGTTTTGCATGGACCATGTGGCTCTATAGTTCCTGAATGCTGATTTTATGTAATTAGAAAAGAATAAGGGTGTTCAGCTCTGTACAGAGAACAGTATGTTAACTGATTAAACTAGGCTTGCGTTCAGAACTCTCTAGGAATAGAAAATCTTGCTTTGAGAGGCAATGTGATCCTACAAATTAACACTGGGATGAGAAGAAATAAATTCAACAGACTGTTACTGAAATGTCTTGTGTACCTGGCCCACATTGGGAAAATCATGAGCCTCAGCAAGATACAACCTACCACCCCACCTCAAACACTTCCCCCTCCCAATTAGTCAGCCATGAGGACTGGCCTGATCTTCGGAGGTGCTGAGCACCTGCAGCTCATTCTGACTTCTGCATCTAAAAAACAAATTCTGTGGGAGGTGTGAATGACTATTATCTCTGAAAACCAAGCTATTTGGGTAAAAATTTCATGTTGTTTTTTTTTAAGGTTCTGGCTGCATTATGCCTTGGTTTTCCCGTTTCAGAGATAATAACAGTTTTACCAGCTTCATACGAGCATAGTGTTTGTTACTTAGGAAAACACTAAATAGATGTTGGATGTGATTATGTTCTCACTGCTTCTGCAATGAACATGTTTCTGACAGCTGCTGGTTCCAGAATGCACTGGGTGAGTTTGGCTTCACAGGCTGCTCTGGGGGCAGAGATTCCCAGCCTGAAACCAGGTGCCACTGGCAGCTGGCAGGGCCACAAGGACTGTAGAGCACTACCCCAGGCAAAGACCTGCCTATGAAACATTTAAATATCTATGCACACTAAACCCAAATAACACAGGCAGACAACACAGAAGCACAGAGGTCCAGCAGTAATTCCATAAATAATTCAGTTTAGGAGTCTAGTCTGCATGACAGCCATGGAGCTGAAAGGTAAGAACATCATGGATACAGAGATATAACAGTATTTCTGTGTGTCAGTATTGCAGAAGTAGTATAGCCATGATGGTCTAAGAGCAGAACTCTACCAAAATCTGTGGGGGAAAATTAAATGTTTCATTAGACTACTGTGTTAAAGCTAGAATCAGCAAAGAAGTGATTGGTCACGCAGCCCCCCTTCAGGTTTGAAATAGAAACAGCAGCTGTGGAAGATGAAATTAACCCATCAGGCTTTTTGAAAAAAATAAAAATAAAAAATTTGTACCTGAGGAGACAAAGAGCTTACTCAATACTCCGGAAAACAGTAAAACATATATTTGTACCTCTTCAAGATTTGAGTGATTGTGCTGGAGTGGAATGTGTTAAATGAAAACAGGTTTCAAAAGAGATTTTAATCTCTTAGTACTTGTAAGAGAGATGATTTCTAAAACCTGTTCTGTCTCAGTGTTTGATTGTGTCTCTGTGCATAACACCAAAAATCTCAGGGATGGTGTGTCTGCACTGAGAGAAATACCCCCATTGGAAAATGGAAGTTTCTGTCCTTCATTGACTACATGAGTTCATCTTGGTGCATCATGGCTGTTTAGTCTTGACTCTTGTGTCCGGAATGGAATGTGGCACCGTGGATGGGCTGCAGAAATGCCTTGTAAAGGATCCCACGATGATTGTGGTTGTGAGCTGTCTTGTCAAACTCAGTGTTTGCTGTTCACATACAGTGGTAGCTGCTGAGTATTTGTTCCTGAGGCTGAAGTTAGTGAGGCTGCAGCTATGTGAAAGAAAGGAGTTCTGCTTCTGGCATTTCTTTTGACTTAGGACCTTGTAAATTGTTCGTGATTGATTGATTATATAGGTCCCAAATTATGCTGGTAACAATAGTACTTGACACTATTTTCAGTTCTTTTAACTCACAGATGCTAACCACCTGCCCAAGAAGTATTCCTGCCCAAGAAACGACTTCTAAATAATTAAAGTGATCTCCATGAGTGATTTTTTGCAGCAAATGAGGTCATGTTTGTAAAGCTGAGCAGTGGCTGATTTTCTTCAGACAAGCATATATACCCATGAGTGTCTTACCACAACTGGTAAATTGCAGTTTGACACTGGTCATAATCTAAAGTGATTTCAGTGGAGTTATATTTAAGAGATTTTGATGGAGGGACAATTGTTATTAAATTAAATAAAAATAAATTATGAGATCTGTGTTTTCAGTGCACATGATAAAGCTTTTATCTATGACATAGAGTGCCGCAGTGATAAAAAGATTTGGATCTCTTTTTATTTCCTTTACATTTTCCTATTTTTTTTGAGGTAGATCATGATAAAGTCAAAATGTAATAAAGTTATTTTTATGCTTATACTGTGCCCATTTAAAAAAAAAATCACAGAAATGAAGCTGCATGGATGAAGATGGAATAGATGACAATTGTTCCACATGGGCTGGAGCACTGAAAGTTGACATCCATCTTGGGGTCATACTGAGGACAAAGCAGGATGCTATCAGGGAGCGGAACATGGTGGACAGGCTGGGAACATTCCTGGTGGACATGACAGTGCTGTAGAGGGTAGAAGGTTATGGTCATTAACTGGTCCACTGGAGAGAAAATGTTATTTTCTGCAAAGTCTCCTTGACTTCATTAGTCATAGTGTTTTCTAATTGCGTGTTTACACTACTTGTGATTTAGGACAGACTTTCTTTCTGAGACAGGAAAAAATTGTAACTATAGCTGGCTTGTTATTTCTCTTCTGGCTTTTTTCCATTAGTAGTTGACAGAGCAGTCAGGGACAGGATTTTGTCTTGAGACTTCAGACTCAATATGTTTCCTTGTCTTCTTCTTGAAATTGGCATATGAGGATGAGTACCAGACTTAATTTCTGTCTTGTTACAGAAATATGAAGAAAAAAGTCAACAAAGTAATTCTAATTCCCCATACACCAGCATTTCATGTGGTTGTTCCTCTAAGGAGACATTTTGTCTCTCAGAGCAGACAGTTCACCTCTGGTTAGCAGATTTTTTTGTTGACTGAAGATGTTTGAATGGTTCTTTATCAAGTAAAGGCTGTGGCAGCTGCTGTTCTGTTAGCTCTTGTGATCAGTACCTGTCATTTTTATAGCATTTTGGAGTCTTGCAAAATGGCTATGGAAACTTCGGAAGCACTTCATTTTAGCCTGCTTCTTGTTTTAGCTCATAATTTTGGAGTGGTTAGATAAAGGAAATAATTTTCCAGGTTTTTCTAGCATTCTGAGACCTAAGTCCTACTGTGTAGTTGGCATGGTGATTCTTGGTCAAATGGTGACTGATGGTCACAACTTCTTTAAGGCTACTGTGCTCCTGGAATAGCCAACTGAAGTAAACAAAAATTGTTGTGCTAACAATTTATCACCCCTCCCTCTGCTAAGACACTGTCTCCACAGCCACAAGCTGCCTTTTCTTTTTGATAATCTCACTTCTTAACACAAAGAAATTAAGTCCAGAGTAATTGCTCTCTATGTGCATTTATCTTTGAAGATTGGACTTTCCATTTCAGACCTGCATAAGGCTTTGCATTCCTGCAAGATAACTGTTTTCTCCATACACAGTGGTTGGGCCAATAAAAGAAAATTACCTCTTTCTATAAACTGCTTTGCCATAAGCCACCACTCCTGCTTGAAGTGCAATGGCACGATTCCAGGATCTCAGCTGAGGCAGAAGGTCAAAACTATTAAAAACATCTTAATCCCCATTAAATGGTACTGAATTACTTAGCAGTGTCCAGGGTAGATCAAAAGCTGCAACAAGAAGACAAGCTGGTAGAGGAAGGCCCTGTGAGATGGATGCTGGTCTTTCCAAAATCCCCACGAAGAGGGTGGACAGGCACATTAAAAGTGGGAGTGATACATTTTGGTTTTAAACAGGAAGCTTTTACCAGCAGTGATCTTGCCCTGGAAAAAAAACACAAAAAACCCCACCAAACAAAACTTTAAGCAGACTGCCTATGAGTTGCTTTATTCCCTACCCCTGCCCTAGAGGCACTGACACTTTGGAATGGGACCTGCTGCCAAGCATGCAGAGAACCCCACAGTTAATAGGTAAAAAATACACGCTAGGAAGAAGAGCTGCATGTAGTCATGTCCCAAGTCGTGCCAGCGTGTGGGAGCGCCCACAGCTGGAGTCTGAGTCAGAAAAGAGCTAAGACCTTGGGAGAAGAGGTGGAGAAAACTATTTACAAGGTTGGATAGCCCAGGGATGCTTTTCATATGTCAGCTATGACAACATCTATGAAGGAGGCATTTAGAATGTTTCAAGAGTTTAACAGTATTTTAAAGAGAAACTGACATGTTTATTCATGATGGAAACATCCAGAACTCTCTTACTGAGGAGGAAACAAAACACCAGTGGTTTGGCAGTGTTGCTGCCTTGATGTACCGTCCCATAAGCCAGGGAAAAACCATCTGAAACCCTCAATGGTGAATTGGTTATCAATTGCATAACCCCCTTTTTAACTTTCCTTGGAGTACTTGTTAACTAGATGCTGCCAGACAAAAGATGTTAAGAGTATCCAGCCTGTTGCTTTAGTAGGAGAACAAATTTTCCAGCCCTAAAATCTATGATTACCTGAAAGAAATGAGAATGTAATGCCTTTAAAATGGCAAGCAAATGAAGTGAGAAAACCATTCTTTCAAATTGATCTTTAGCCATGGGTAGGTATTAAAAAAATATCTTTTATTCTTCCTATGGTTATCATAAAATCAAATTATTTTTTGCGTTGTCCAAGCTTTGTTTAAAATAAAATAATAAAGGAAGAATGGATGGGGCTGAGAAAGAAGTTGTGCATCTTTTCTTTTTCAAGCTCCCAGATGAATCATAATCACACATGTCTGAGTAATCAATTTCACTAGTACACTTCTCAAACTCCCCAGCTGTAGCTACGACAATGCAGTTAGAGATTGATGTCTTAAAAAGGAAAAGAACTTAATTCACCAATCTCCTTTACACCCTGTTAAGAATAATTAAGTGCCTTTTAAGCAAAGTAGCAGTAGGTCACCTTCTAGCACTGGAGTGACCCCTGCAAAGTAGACATGAGGCCACAGGGATGAGTTGCACTCTGTTTCCACCATACGGTTTCATAATAATTCTGTTATTAGGGAATGCTGTCAAAAAGTATATGACACATTGTAATTGAAGACAGGACTACAGCATAAATATAACCATACATACTTGTGGATAGACGTGTGGATAGATGTGTTGATAGCACACCTATGTGCACGTAAGATATCTAATTCTGCTGGCAAAGGCCACCTTAGTTGTGGCATTTCATCACTTTGGAGTGTTTGGCTTCGCCACTGTCACAGTTTTGCTTTTATCTTATTTATTTAGCGCAAGGGACACTGCCAGGCTGCAGGTTGGGATGACCCAAGCAATCGGTGATGCAAGAGGACAGCACGGAGATGACAGCCAGGGAATTCCACTCTGCTGCTGGCTCCAGCACCACATTCTACTGTGGCCTTGGGTCACATCACCACTCTCCTGGTGAATTCATCTCTAAAATAGTGGGGGCACATATTGGGTCTGCCTGAGCTTGCATCAACCAGCTGTGCCACTTTGACCGTGGAGGGAGCCGCTCTTCTTCCAGCGTGTTCCGCATCCTCCAATGATCTGGGGAGAGATGTCCAGGTATGACTGCTGAATAATGCAGTCTGAAATTAGAAAACAGAAAATGAGGCAGTAAGACACACAGTTCTCAATTAGAATTTAGAGAGAAATTAGTTTGTTTCCATAAATGAATAAGTCTAGAAAATATGAGAAAGTTCTACATTAGACTGAATATATCAAAGTATACTACCTGCGTTTATTGGTTTCTGTGGTTTGATGGAAGTTATCCATAGCTGCTGAGGATAGTTAATGGCTTTACTTACCCTCTTCTGCGAGACAGAGAATTGCTCACGGGAGCCAAGGCAATGCGGGCACTAAACCAACCTGATTCTTTGTGACTGGCACTTGTGCTCGAATTCATCACCAGTCACTTAACCATGTGATATGTTACTTTCTCAAGTAACACACTGAAATCATATTAAATGTATCAAGCAGGAAACTGATTAAATGCGTACTAGTGCCGAAGTGACATTTACTATAGCAAGAAATTATTTTACACATCACTATCTTTGGGTCAGGAGAATTTCAAAGGGATACGGTTATTAACCAATTTAGTCTTTTCTTTTCCTGTTTCTCGTGTGTACAAATTCACTGTTGTGACAACTAACAACCACTGATGTTCTCTATTTTATGCTGCAAGAATTTTAGTATAACAATCCTTATTTGAAAAACAAAAGAAACCTTTCCCTAAACAGCTTTAACATCTTCCTTTTCCTCCAGTAAATAACAGGTAAAATTAAAACACTATGTCCACTATGTTTTTTATTGTGTTATTGACCAGTCACTACCTCTTCTGAGATAATATTCTGTCAAGCCAGAAAGATTTTAATGGCCCCCAAGAATTCATTTGGAGACTTCAATTTTGCCTTGGGAAAGAAAAGAACTTATTTCACTGGTGACCACTTAAGCAATAAGACATAACTAGATAATCAGTGGCATTTGAACCAATTTCTTTTCTAACAGCAGTTGTTTCTCCCTTTTACCCCTGAACAGGTCTGGAGAGATATTACCAACTTGGCACATGAAAAGGAAGGGGAAGAGGAGGGGGAAGAGGAAAGAATGCAGTGCATGTTTGCATGTGAGCATCTACAATCCTGTCTTTATAAGTCTCTCTCTGTCTAAACCGCCTGTACCAGAACAGCCTAGAGTAGACTGAACTACATGATAGGTAGCAGAATTCATTTCTTATATTGTCTTCCACTACTATTTTTGTCAGGTAATCACTTTCATAACAAGAATAGAGTTTTCAGAGGAGAAAGGAACCTATTTTATCGGTTAGGAAGTCCTCTTATTTATTACTCCAGCACAAAGACATTTTGCACAATTTGCACAATTTTTTCCATTCAATTTTTAAATGAAAAAAAGCATTTTTAAATAGAACTCTATACTGCATGTGTTCAAAGCCCAAATAAACCAGGGTAAGTTTGCAACTGCTTAAGATCGTTCTGCATCAGGTTTATAAAGTACTGAATTTTTTTCTAAAATTCTGCCTTCTGTACACCTTTTCTACAACAGATATACAAAGGATATTTATGATGCAGCCATTGTATGCCCCACATAAAAAAGAGAAGATACAAAAATTAAAAAGCAGAATAACAAACTATTTCAGGAATAGAGATTTCATGTTAGATACACAATATACCATTCTCATTATCACCATCATTCATCAGGATGACTCACACCAACAACTGATGTCTATTTATTTGAAATCTTTTTCCATTTATTGTACTCTACAGAATCAGAGGTGATAAGGTGACAGAATGTCTGCTTTCTTTTATATATTGATTAAAAAAGGGAAACAGAATCTCCCTCATTTCTATGAGCAAGTAAGCATAAAATGTTTGTTTGTGTTTCTTTGTTTCTCATGCATTAAAGAATGTGCACAGGGTCGTGAGCAGTCAGCATTTACCCAAGCACACTGACACATGGCTGATTCCAGAACTTGCATTAAGTTTATGACAAAATGTAGATATATTTCTGGGTAGGCACCTCTTATCAAAGAAGAAATTTGACCAGACCATACCAGGGCTATATTTTGCTTGATTGTACTTAACAGTTTACTTCCATACATTGGGGTGCTCTGTGCTTGTTTGTTCCCAACTTCATATTACAACAATTCAAGGTAAAGTCAGCTAATAACATTGTCTCAGAAGAGAAAAATTAGTCATATGTTCTCTGTGATTTTATTTAAATTTGAACAGCCACTTTATGCATCTGACTCCTTGCCATAGATCAGGAATTTCCATATAGAACTGGAATCTTGCATGTGCACCCACTCTGTTAAAGGAGACCTTCACTTGAGGTGGTAAGGGAGGTCTAGTTCAGGTGCAAAAGATTATTTTTCTGTTATTTCCCCTAGACAGAAGCTCAAAGGTTAAGTCCCAGCTTCCTACATACGTTTTGAACATTTTGAACATTTTACCTAGAAATTACATCTGTTCTCTGCCATGTGATGGGTTTGATTTCTTTATTTTAATAATGCACTGTCAATCTGGCAATCCAATTCATCTTGCAAGAAGCTGGCATTGTATTATGACTTTTCCATGGTAATGAGAAAGAGGTAAAGCATCCAAGATCCTTTTGTTTAGTTAATATCTGAATGACTATTACAAGGAAACAGAAGTGCCAGTCTAGCACAGGCTGTTCCATCTTCAACATAGCTAATTTTCAGAAGTCCAGTAGTTGACTTCCCTCATGAACTGCAGAGAGAACAAAAATTGAAGAAGTTTCTGGACACTACCCTGCGAGCTGAACACTAAAAAAAAAAATATCTCTACTAGTATGCATTGGCTAAATACTTTATGGTATCTAGCTGTTGGACTGTTGATTTATATTCAGTTTTGGAAAAAAAGCCCGGTAGAGAGAAATGTGGTCATGAAAGATGGTGAAATTAATTTTGTGGCATTTTTTATGCCTGTTGACCAAAAGTGTAAGCAGGGCACTCACGATGCAGGACAGCCTGTTATACTGAACTAAATCATACATCTGAGCCCTAAGTGAGGATTAAAACAGACAGCTATCAAAATCAGTGAGTTACTCCTGAGTTAGTCATCACTTTGTCCAGTCATCAGACAGACACAAGAGAAAAAGTCCTAAAGTAAGATTGAAAAATGGTGGCTCAGTAGTTAACTAAAAGTATTTGGTGCCTATTTTCAGAATCCATTTGAAAGCTCTCTGTGGGGCAGGGTAATTATCTATTTCAACAGAATATTCTACTTTTGAAACCAAATTGTTCCATACTTAGAAACCATAGCCTGAAAGGCATTAAGATCCCATCATTCAGACAACTGTTTTCTGTGGTTGCCAGTCTCCCCTCTTCTTCCCCATCTCCCATCCTGAGTACAGATGAAATCTCAAGAAAAACATTCGTATCAGGCACAGCTCTTGGGTGATGGCTCACCCTCTCAGGAGTCTTTCAGAGAAAGCAGAACCAACAATTCAGTATTTTTGGAGGACATAGTCTAGGATCAATTTCAGCTCAACCAGCTTTGGGGCTCTGTTCTCCTGATACCACTACACGTTTTCATATACTACTGCATATAGACACATGCTTTTTTTTGTACACTCTACAATAATGAAAATATGTTACTCCTCTGTGGGAATGCAAAAATAAAACATGAAAGAGAAGATTATTGGAAGGATTTGAATTCTTTAACCTGTTTAGTTCTCAGTTTTGTAGGAGTTAGAAATGAACCTCTGCAATGAGATGATAAATTCACAGCAACACTCAAGAGTTTCAAGGCAGCAGGTATATAAAAATGCAGGAAAACTGCAAATGCTGGTATGAATTGCATTTATATTGCAAATCTTTTTGTCAGAGGGAGTCAGTTGCTGTATCTTTGGTGCTCACATCTATGAAATAGTTTGCTGAGTTTAAAGGCAATACCTGCATCATTCCCCTAATTTCAGTGATGTAATTTGAGCCTACTCCACCTGGGAGGAGTACTCTTTCTGGTTATTATTACCTACGAACTCAGTATAGGAATTCTCCCTGTCAGTATCTTCAGGATAACATTGATTTAGAGAATCCCTGCCTGAATTTCTAACATTTTCTTAAATAACAGCTATTAAATGTCTTCTGAACACACAACACTAAAAGTTTTCAGTGATTGTGGATTTCTAGAGAATGGTAATCTTGCATTCATCAGCATCTTAAACCATGTTTCACACGTGGTGTAAAAACAAATGTCACATTTTTTATCTTTTCAAACTGAGGTGAGCAATTTGGTACAACCTGAGCAGAAGATCATAGATTTATCCTCTCAGTAAAGTACACCACAAAGGTGCTTGCTAACTTTATAGTGAAATTGAATTCTATCAAAAAACTTGAGTCTGTCCTAGGCCTATATTTTCACATAAACTTTTTCATTCAGTCAGCTTGAAGTCACACACCTTTACAACATCAGTTTTACCACAACTGCTTTCCCCAACATGAGAAGATTTCATTTATTCAGGGAGTGATTTCTGTAGGAACCTGAACAAAAGGACTGAGAATTTACAGTGATTTATATTTATGAGTAATTACAAAAGTGTTCATAATACGGCAGTTTAAAAAATTCTGTTGGTTGTAAACCAGCAAAAAATTAGTGCCTTCTAGGCATCTGTTTTTTATTTGATGACTGTAATGAGCTACAATCACCTTGGACCACTACCGACAACAATACCATGTCTAAATTTAGTTATTTAATCTAGCAGTTATTTATCTATCCTGATGATAAGTGTAATATATTCATGAAGTTTTCTGAGACATATTTCCTTTAAGATCTGTAGCTGGTGTTGGGTGTTTTGGGAAAGGGAGAGTCCAGCATGAGAAAGAAACAATAGAATCAGGTGTAATACATTTGAGAATTGATCTAACTGTATGTTTTCTCAAGACAACAGAGGACAAAGGAGTAAGGCATTGCTGGTTAAGATGTAAGCATGGCATATCAGTTACCTCGTTTATAGGCAACTTTGTCTGGGAAGCAGAAGACACACTGTAGATTCACTGTTATTCTTTTTTCCATTCCTCCACATCTAGCTTCCTTGCTCTGGGCTAGTTACAACTAACAGAATGGATATTTTTTTCCCCTACATGCGGCATTATGGCATTATGAATACATGACTCCATCCATAAGCATGCAGATTAAAAGAAATGCGTGCACTTCTGTGAAAAGCCTCTCCACGTAAACCGCTTCCTTTTTTTTGAGTTGCCACTGAGTGCCTCAAGTACTGATTAATCTGATTACTCAGAGCAGTTTGACATTACATTTTCTGTGGAACATTTTTCTCATCACTGAGAGCAAGGCTTGCCCCTGTGTAACAAGGACACAACCTGAATGGCACAACCTTGTACTTGTGAGGATGGATTGAGCCCCATTCTGATTCCCTGCTTAAGTTCTCAGAGCTGGCAACTCAAAATTAAAGCAAAAAAGAGGCAAACATAAGCATACTTTCTATTAAAAAAAAAAAATACATGCATTTTCCCTACTCATATCAACAGCGGAGCAATGCTTCTTCCAGTATGATTAGAGTAAAAAATGCATACCCATCACATGTTGTTCCATTTTCCTTTCAAGGAAAACAATAAGATTCAAATTACACTTCATCAGTTTTTTATTTACTCCCCAGAGAAGATACTTAAGCCATTTCTGTGAATGAAACTTGGGGAAAATACATTGTGTTGCTGTGCTGGGATATCATGGTGATGGGCTTTTTTGTTCACATTTGCCCCACATTTTTGAAGGAGACACATCAGCTTTGGAAAAGGAGTGCAGCTAACAACAGTCAATCAGTTGTTTCCATAGCTGACATCTCTTCTTCCTCCAAACCTCTGTATGCAATAAGATCCCATCCCCTTACATACTGGACTAGTTTGAATTTTGCTTTTTAGCTCATGTATATCTGCCATGCTCAAGATGAACCTGACGTATTGGCAGGCTGAGACTGATATCCATTTACTATCAGCTGCATGTGTCTGAATTAAAATAATTTTCTGCAAAGTGCTGCTTTCCAGAGCAGCTCTTTCACATTTGTTGCAACTGTGTTTATCACACCACCTTCTGGATCTCAATCTTTCCTGGGTTGACATCTATGATTGCTAGAGATGATTTGAAACTACAGCATGGAAGGAAAAAGCTTAATAGAAGTGAAGCCTCACAGTGAAGTGGCATATTTCAATAAAGCATTACCTGCAGCAGTTTTCCATAATTACAAAATTGCTTTATCATACCCATTTTATTTTTATGGGCAGTCTATTGAATCAGGATTAGAAGATTTAAAAGTTAGAAATGAAGTTAGCAAGATAAAAGCAGTATATTTTGATTAAGGGGTTTAACAAGGGGACTAGAAGAAGCTCGAGTTTAATTATTAGCAGATGAGTAGAATTGGAGTAGCTAGAGTGAAGACAATATATCATGCATTTGATCCAGTTATAATTTTTAGAAGCAAAAGGGAGTACACCTAGTATTGTGAAGAACCAAGAACCGAAAACACACCTGGCCTCTGAGATAAATGGAATCATGAGAGGGAGCCTGGACCATGACTTGGAGGGTCAAGAAGCCCTGGCAATGGGACAAGGTAAAGAGGAAGACGACTGACTTCATCTTCAGAGGATCACTGACCCATTTCCAGAGACCACCGACCCAATTAAGAAGAGGCACTATGCAGCTGTAATGGACATTCATCTCATTCTAATATGAAATGGGGAGAGGTGGGGCCAGGAAATGAATATGTATAGGTGTTTTTGGGACTTTTATGAATATGTAAGGCTTTTATGGATATAAGGACGAGCTAATGCTTTGAGAATTTGCAGATGCTTTTGGGAGGATTACCTCATGTGTGCCCAGCACTGCAATAAACATACCACTTTTCAACTTCAATGAGTTGAAGAGTTCCTTTGTCCTGGCACTTTTGTGCATCACTATCTTCTGTAAGTATAGGATATATATAACACTTTTATGTTGAACTTAATTCAAATACTGAAACACACAGCTCCTTATCTGGCAAATTATCAATTACAATGGGTAATGCTTCCAAAATTTATTCAGAAATTCAAGTTTTTAATAATATCATGTTGACAAGAATAACCTAAAATAGATCCTTTCCCAATTTTAGATGTAGTGTGAGAACTGAAGAAAAAATTTACATCAATATGTCAATGTTAATAAACATTTCTCTCAGCTAATACTTCAAGCTTTCTTGTGTTGAAGTTCAAATAGAGTTCTGATTGCTTTCAAAAAGTTTGGATCCACCAGAAATAAGACATATATCCAGCCTAGATCTCCTCAGTTTCTAATGGGAATGCATTAATTTGTCCAGCATGATTTCTGTCTGCACCTTTCTCCATGTACTGTTAAATAAAGTCTGATTGTTATTAACATCTAAACATGTTCTTAATGGGTTGAAATTTTTGCTTCTCATCTTCTTTACCAATGTACCATTAGCTACACAACATAAATAGAGAAAAATGAATAGAAAATAAAAACCTTTTTTTAAGCAGTATGGGGAAGACTTACTTGATATTTGCAAACCTAAAAATTCCCCTTTCACACGGCTTCCCATTAAGACATGATGATGGACATAAGAACTTGTATTGAAAAAATCAGGATTATTAGGTGTGACGTGTTTTCTCCATAGCAATTCTGATTAATCTTCTGCCTTCCACTGCCTCAGATTGTCTCCTCTTAGTAACTAATTTTTTTAGAACTTTATTATCATGGCTGCAGGGGAATCACCATTATTATTTGTTTGCAAGATGAGATAAATAATAACTTCTGGGTTTCAGACATACTATTCCAAAGCAAAATTGGAATTTCCTCTTTTTTTTTCCAGACAGTGTCTTTCAACAGCATGCAAGTGAGGTGATCTGCTCTGTTACGATGAAGCACTGTCCTTACCTGCCCTTGCTCCTCTGTCCTCATCCTCTCTAGCTGAGAAGCATTTCAGCCTCTGTAACTTCCAGACTCACCTTAAATCACCCAAATTTTTCATTCTGTTTCCAAGAAACATGCAGGCCTTAAATTAATCTATTATTTAAACATTAAAAACACATGACTTTGCAACAGTGGAACAGCTTCATCTGAGGGCAAAGTTTCAAGCTTAAGGTACTTCCTTTTCAGATAATGTCTTTTTACAGAGGCACAAGGAAAAAAAGAAGAAAAAGAAAAAAGAAGGAAAGAAAAATGGAGATCTTGTTTGGCTAGAGTCCCAGTAAAAAGATTTTGAGATACATGACTCATACCCATTGCAACAGAAGCTCTGAATGCTGTAAGCACTGAAAGTACAAATAGTTGAATTATGCGCAACCTGAAGAGCTACTCAAAATGGAAGCAGGGTGATTCTGGCTTCTTGGGAAAGCTGACGGATATAAAAATTGGTGTTTCATTGATTATGACAAATATGATTTTGAAAAGCTACATCAGCAGAAGAGGAGCTGTGGTATGTCTTTAGAGTGTGTGATGATACCGCAACACCAGACTGAATGGGCTGTAGCTTCACCTGAAATACAGTAATGTGTGATCAGTGCACCGGGTGCCATCAGAAACTGTTCAGGGGCAGTGGATTTTACTTTTGAGACATTTCAAAAATATTTAGTCAAAAGGTTGACAAATTCTTGCTCTAGAGATATGCTTCCCAGAGAATATGATTTAATTTTAAACTCCTTTAAATCCCAAAGACTATTTGTTTCTTCTCAAGGAAAAAAGTCTGAAAAATCCCAGTGTTCATCTTTTATAACAACACTGTTGATCATTTAACAGCTGAAGCACTGAAGGTGAATTGGTTACTCCTGTTTTTCCCAACTTAGTGTTTGCCTCCTTCTGGAAAGCATGGGAATAAAAGTGGGGGTGAAGCATTTAAGATGCTTCAGTCTTTTGTAGAATACTTTTTAGCTATTAGTTTGAAAAATACTTCCCTAAAGGCTGAGACGGGTGAAAAAACCCTACACAGGCTGGCATGAAAACCTGTCCTGTGCATTGTGTAGCTCATTTTCTGCTCTTAGCAGTGGTGGTGGCTGTGACCAGGTATGGTCACCCTGCAGGAACATTTCAGGGCTGGACTGACTCACTGCCCTGCTCGGCACGACTGTTGGTGCTCAATGTGTTGGAGCAACTCGCCTCCAGGTGCTAACAAAAGTCCCCACCAAATAAAGAAAGAAAGAAGGAAAGAAATGGCGAGAACATTTCTGAAAAAAAAACTGCTGTCCATATTTGTGCTGCACGATTAGACAATTAATGCTTTTGTGTGCAGCAGAAATGAATGGGAAATATTTGAACATGTACATTTTGCCACCTAGCAGTGTTGCTAGAGAAATTCAGAGAAACTTCTGTTCGTAGCCTCTTGTTGTTAAAGATCATAAATTGGTCTGATTTTTGCATTCAGTGAAAAAAAGAAAGTTAAAAACAAACCCTGCTGCCAAAGAGTCTACAAGCAAAGCCAAAAAGCTTACACTTTTAAGAAGAAGAGATTTGCAACTGTTTAAAATGCAAAATATTTTGTTTGAATTCCCACCTAAAATAAAAATCCCATGGTTATCTATGCAATACATATTTAACTCCTTGATAAGAAGGTGGTATGCATTTAGCTGAATACACAGTGACTTAGCTGTGTAGCCCCCATTCAGCATTTTAATCTTAATGACTTCCATGGAGTCAAACATGCGTCAGGCTCCACAGATTGCAGATGATCCCAAATTACTTCAGGTCAAGCTTCCTAAAACCTAAACATACAATAAGGCCTAAACATACAAGGCTTCTTTGGAGTAATTTAAAAGAACATATAGAAGGAGGTAGAGAGTGGTAAATCTGAATTTTTCAGGAAAGATAAAGCCTTCTTACAGAAAAGGTGAGGAACAGAAGCGTTTGGATAAGCAGCCCTCAATCCCGATGACGTGTTGCTGAATGCTGTTTGAGGGTGATTCAGTGTAGTCTTACTGATATGCTTCAGAATGCTTGCATTTTTATTGACTACTTTGTTTTAATGTACAGTAATTTCAACCATGTTCTAATGTCTCAACTTCATCATATATTTGTGAGCATTCTCTAAATGGCTTCATTATAGAACTGAAGTCTTGTTAACAGGCCTTGAAATCCTTTTGATTATCAAATTCTGATCAAACATTCCTTACATTCACAAGAGTTAATATAACCGACACACTGAACCTAATTTTCCTTCAATTTAATGTAGGAATAAAAATCTACTTGGACAAATGGCACAGATCTTTCTGCTTCAGACCATGACACTACCTCATTTTGCCAAGACAAAACAAAGTGTGATTGTGGCATGCAGCATATTTATAGTTAGGCAGGTATGCTTAGTGGTGGGCATCAGAATAGGGCAAAAATCAGTTTTAAACAAAAGAGCAAGAGTTCCTACAATTTTCATGACATTTAACACGGCTTAAAGTCCAGCCTTAGGAGCAGCCCTAGCAGCATTGCCTCCCACTTCCCACTTGAGCTCTCCAGACACCCCTGTAAGAGGAAGCGCATTCACCAGTCCATGATTTTCCCCCACCAGAAGCAAGCTAAGTAAGCAGTGGCAAGCAGATGGGAGGAACAAGTGGTCATTTCCCAGCTCTCCCCCCAGTCAGTGGTGCTGGTTATTTCAGCTACACTGTCCCAGCCAGTGGGCAAAGCTCCCAGGGCAAGAGAACTCATTCACTGTCTGTGCTCTGAACCTCCGGGTCACCACTGACTTTTGTCCTGGCCCCACCCCTCGCCATCACCCAAGCTGCATGTGCTGCACCTGAGGTGACGTAAAGAGGCTCAGGCTGCTCAGGGATGCCACAGAGCCCCAGGATGTGTGTTCCCAGTAAGGAGAAAGCCTGGACAGAGCTTGTGCCATTGCAGGTGCTGCTCCTGTTACCTCCATTCACCCAGCAGAGCCAGCTTAGCCTGTGCTGACGTTCTATGGACAAATGCTGGATGCACCTCGGAAACAACCTCTGGTTATTTATGATGTGGCCATCACTACTATACCACGAGTAGTCATAAAATTGTGCAGAACTTGAAGAACTGCTTATGCAAGTGTGAGAAATAGTTTGATATTTCCTGACTCAATAAGTTATTCTTATCCCAGGGAATAACCATGTGCATAACAGGAATTCCATTGCAGTAATCTTTAATGGGGAAAGGAGATCATAATTTGGCATTGGAAGACTTTATAAAGAGTTGTATAGCATTTTTCATACTCAAAATCTTCAACCTATTAGAATACACCTTTTTGAAAAGTATGCCTTAGCTTAGCTTTGTGCAACCTGACCTGACAAAGGACTGCATGGGTGTACTCTGCAGCTTGTGCTCTTTGAGAGTTCACACAGCTGAATGACTGGCTACTACAGTTCCTTTCCCAAAAATTATTAATCTACTCTCAACACTTCATAACACATAAATTGCTTGAGTTCAAAAAGAGAAGTCTATTATTTCATTGGAGTTTAAAGTGATAAAGTTAAAAAAATTACAGCGCAAAAAGTTTTTATTCAGCAGACTGTCCTGGATAAAAAGCTAATATAACTCTCATCCTTTGAATATTGGGTAAAAATTTGTAATTTTGGTTATGTTTTTAATGTGACAAATTGGAAATGCCAAGAGGAGGTGCTACTTATTCTGGAGAATAGAAGAAGTGCAAGAATTCAAACGGAAAAAGCTTGGGGGACTTGCAAACAGCCATGCCATGTGGCTCTGTCTCTCAAGCTCTTACACCCACACACACTTTTGATGCACATAATTGCATTTTCCAAAAGACTAGTGATTTTCAGCACTCAATTTCAAACACATGCCAATGGGGCTTTGCTTTTAGGTATAAGTGGACTTTTTGTTATGAGGCAGAGAAGTCATGGAGTTTTGTTTCTGCATGTAACAGCCATACAGTTTTAGATTTTGCAATAAGGCCAAACATTTAACAAATATGGGGGTTTACGAATCTGGGAGAGAAGTCTGTCAGTCTTTAACTATGACGTTTTCTATGAGAATTTGTAGGTTAGATCCATAAACTCAGTAAGAATCTATAGAACAGAGCAGCCCCAGGACAAATCATTTTCCATACACACACTTCCTTCCTGCTGATCCACAAAACATTTGCAAATAGCTTTAAAGTCAGAGAAATCAAATACCAAGAAAATTATTGTAGAACATATGTTTAAAGGCTCTTCTTTTTAAAAATTTTATTTCTATATGTATGAATCTCCACTAAGTTTTTCCTAGATTATTTTTATTTGGGACCTTTACAGGTTATAGGTCTACCTGGATTTTACTTTTAGCCAAAGCTCTAAAAAGACATTTCTGCTTTGGTGCAGATGTAGCTTTTGCCATTCAACTGGGATAAAAATCTGGGATAGATATGATACATCAAGCCATAGAGAAGCCCGAAGAATAGCCTGGAAGGCCTGCAGCACACTTACTATACCTTCACCAGTGGAAAACTTGTCTGTTTTCCATGTTCCCAAGGTGTATGTACAGCACACCTAAAACATGCATCTTTTTATAAGTCATGTATGGCATACTATTCTCAATTCTCTGCCTTAGAATGAGAAAGCCTTTACTTCACCCTTTCCCTACCAAAAAATATATAGCCCCCCATTAGGAAATATATTAGAAAGTGTACTTGTGGAAGCTGTGAGTTTGCCAGACAATTCCACATTATCTTCAATAATATTCTGGTAAGTTCAGGTTCCATACTTCCCTTCACATGAAGTACAATTAGATTCAGTGAGATCAATAGCTGTTAATACGGAATAGATTCTGTTCATTACACCCCATGTGTGTAAATATACAAACTAGAATTCAATTTGATTCTGAATTATTTCATTCCAAACCCTAAATGCCTACATGCAAACAATATTCAAAATAAATGCTACAGATATTTAGCTGCTGAAAATCACCACAATAGTCAAATTATCAAATTAGGAGTAAGAGATTGCCATGTCAACAGGACACTTCACCTAAGTTAATTCTGGCTGCCCCTCAGCAGAATTCATTAGCCTTGATGGACTTCTTGGCTAACAGAGTTACACAGCAGCTGGTACCCAGGATAATTTGTTTAGAGCTGATTTGGGTAACTGCACCATACATACTCTTTCAATGTAAACTTATCATACAAGGAATATTTCCATTCAATTTATGAGGAAAACTCTATGACTTGTGCATCCAAAATGTCAGATTATCCCACTAGAAGAGACAATTTCTCTTCCATTGAGAAAGCTTTAAAGTTCTTCAAAGACAATTTTTTTTAAATTTGGAATATTTTAAAATCAGTTTGTACTATAACTTTGGAGAGGTTTGGATGATGCCATCATTGGACTTTTTATTTTCCACTGCTATACATCTTTTATAGTAAATTATGTAAAGTGGATGTAATATGTTATACCTCTTACATGGAAAAATTTGATTTTTCTTGCTGAAAATGACTAGCAGAGAGGCAGGGAGAAAAATACAGGGATATGTAACCCTCTCAGTGGTCTAATTTATACCTGGGATGACATTCAGAAATCTTAAGAGATTGAGAATATTAGCTAGAGCTGGGCACAACACATTTCTCATGTTGCTCTACTGGCCGTGCTCCCATAAATCCATGTCATGTCAGCATTCAGCATTTCTGCAGGAGATGAATATTTGTTCTGGTTATGTATTTAGGAGAAAAAGGCCCACTTAGGATGTTAGCAGGTAGCCACAGTTGTGCTGATTGCACATACAGTAGCATATCAAGATTTCTGAAACCAAGCCATTAGAGGCTTTATTCCCTGCCTCTCCTAGCAGATAGGATGGTTTTGCAAAGTTCAGCCAAAAAAAAGGCTGTAGCAAGGCAATGCTGTGTGTAATAACTAACAGCAGATGCTTGGTTCTCAAGCTTAGATGAGATCCTGATGTAATTAAATTATACCAGCTATCTTCAGTAGCGGGCTGCACTAGACTGGCCCTTACTCTAAAATATAGTATGTTAAAGCTTCTCCTGATTTATGCCTGGCTATGCTGATCTCTAAGGATTTTCTGGAGGTAGCACTCCTCCAGATAGGTCTCTTTTTCAAGTCCAGGTCAAGAAAGGGAGAGAGAAGGCAAGGACCAAAAGGAAATATTAAGCAACCTGTAGCAGATAACAAACACAATGCAATAGAGAATAAAATTATCATGTTCAATTTCTGTATGGGAGATTCTGCTTTTTTTTTCCTCTCATCCTTTTTCCCTTTAATCTTTCTTATTAGTGTGAAGTTTATAGGCAAGTATGAAAAGCAATGCAAACATAAATAGAGGACAGAGTGGCATGAAGTCTAGATGATGGCCTTTAACAAGCAGTGCTAGTTACACCCCAAGGGACAATAGTGAATCCAATCTTATTTACCATCTTCATGAAGAGTCTGGACAGTGAAGCAGTGTAGGGAGAGAGTACACCCAGCAAGTCAGCTGATTACCCAAAACTGGGAGGTTTGGCTGATCCCCTAGGGGGTTGTGCTGCCACACAGGGGGACCTCAGCATTCAAGAGGAATGGGCTCACAGGAACCCCCTGAAGTTCAACCAGGGGAGGAGCAAATTCCTGCGCCTAGGCAGGAACAACCCTCATGCTGGGCACGGCCCACCTGGAAAGCAGCTTGGCAGAAAAGAACCTCAGATGTCCTGGTGGAAGCCAAGGAGATCATGAGCAATGAGCCTTGTTGCAAAAGATGCTAGTGGTGCCCTGGGCATCATTAGGCCAAATTAAGGGAGGTGATTCTTCCTCTCTACTTGTCACAGGTGAGGCCACACCTGGAGTGCCGTGAAGAGTCCAAAACATAGGGAGCAGAAAGTCTTTGAAAGGAGAGAAGCAAATATTTGCTAAGCTTAGGTCAGTAGGATTACTTTGGCTCTTCCTGCCCATTAAGCTCCCTTCTTAAAACTATCCCTTTCTGCAAAAGCTATGAGGACTAAAAAACTGTATTCATTCCTTTTCAGAGCCTAGGAACAAAGCACTGGAGTAAGAATTAAGAGAGCTGGTTTCTTTTCCATACACTGCTGTTTTGCATGACCTTGAAAGACTAGATTGGTGTACTTCCCTGTTTCTTTGTTCACCTAAACTACAGAGATAACACTCCTGACTGTATTGTAGTGGGGATTTACTGATAAGGAAATACTGTGTGGACTCACTCCTTAGGCAAAACAAGGAACTTTACTGGCTCAGTGTACGTATGTTATGTATAATAGTCTTACTGCTTGTACCAGACGTGTCCTGTTTTTTAGTTATCCCAGATAACTGGATGTGGAAACATTTGAAGCACATGTGAACATAATTTTGGGGTTATTTCCTGTCCCTCTAGAGTGGAAGCAGACAGTGAAAAGTAGTGATGAACAAGGTCTTGAAGACTTATTGTGCTTCTGCAAATTTGGGGAAGAAAATGAGCTTGACTGCTGTGGTCTGTGTGAAATCCCTTTTAGACCTCTGAAACAGAATTTGGCCCTGACTCGTTACTATAATATGTAATTGTAGTGTCCTGCAATTGCTGCTGGTGTTCTGTATCACAGTTACTTGGCTGCAAACAGGTCTCTGTTTACACTTATTTAGGCACCAATTTGTCTGCTGGAGCTGCAAGAGACACATTTCCTGTCATGTAATATGGCAGTTGCTGTGAGGTTGCTAGATCTCCCTTTCTCTTTTTCCCTGGAAACACCTTGGCAGTCTCCAGCATAATTTATCAGACTTTTTCCATGAGCCTCATTCATAATTTCAGAGTAAAGCAGATTTTTTTTTTAATACTTCTTAGGTATCTGTCTTTGCAACTACTATATTGTGTCTTTTTACCATATGAGAAATTCATTCTTTTCCTTGAGTGGAGCATGTGGAACTTTCCCTCTTATAGCACCTTCTGGTTTCACCCTCTAATACGTGCTAACTTTCCAGCCTGATAATAGCAAAGCAGAGAAAAATCATTATTCAGCATCTCCAAATCTCTAGATTTAAGAAGAGCACTCCTGTGAACTTGGTACACTGTATGGCTGAATCTGACCCATGCTTCTTAAACAATAAACCATCTGCTCTTGAGCCATCTGGATTTGCTTTGGTTCCTGATGGGCAGATAGTGCTGCTGAAAGGAAGCGTGTGTTAAAACAGAGAAAAATAGATGTCAACACTGTGGAACTTCAAACAGAGAAATTAAATCTAGGACACTAGAGGCTGCAAAGTTTCTCCCTTTTTTTGGATAATGAGGAATTTCTATAATTTTTCAGAGACAGGTCTTTCCACAATTAAGAAACCTGAAGCACTTAACAGAAAGTGCTCCTCTTAACGACTTCCAATAGCTGCCATTTTCCAGCACAACAGTATGACCATCTATCTTTATTACAACAAAAACTGACAAGGAAAACATGCATCAGTGGCCCTCTGACCTTTTACAATGTCACTAATAAGGAAGTGAATTGATGTTGGTCTTTCTGTGAATTGAATGTTTATTCCCCTACCATTCATTCAGTAAAAATAGGTTTGATTTTTATCCGACAGGAAAGTACACATTAGTTAATCAAGCCCCAAAAAGCACCCAAACCTCAAAACCTCTGAAATCTGTGACCTTTTGAATGTGAACACAGTGTCTGTAAGACAGGTGCATCTTTAAACACAGTCTCCCTGTGTGGTTGTTTTAGAGGCTGTAAGACCCCAGTTGTGCTTCACTGCCAGGACACTGCAGCAAACTGCAAAAGATGCTCAGGGTTATTTCACAGTAGTCTTTGATTCAATAAAAAAAAGAACTTACCCAGCATTGTCTGCGAAAAAAATGCTGTATTTCCATCTGGATATACCCAATGAATTATATGATGCAGACAGCATCCCAAGCAATGGCAAGAAAAAGGGCTGCAAACTTCCCACCTAACTGCACATAGGCAGATATTTGTCCCTCTCATCCAGGCACTGCAGGTCAATGCTTCTTGGAAATATCTGTGTCCCTTTGACAAGGAGTGCTTCACGAGCCATGCATCATAAACAACTAACTGGGTGCAAAGAGAGCTGGTATGACTTTAAAGCGGGAACCCTGTGTTTTTCAAACAGACACTCCTGTTTCAGAAATCACACATCTGGAATTACAGAAATAGTTAAAAGGTAGGATTTGGATTGTAAACCAAGAGTCTACTAAGTTGCAGTGTCCTGGTTTAGCTTTCCCAGAATCTGTCTTTGTCCTCATGCCATGTAATGTTTTTATTGATGACTCAGTATGAAAGTGTTACTGATAAAGCTTGTGGGTGTACAGATACCAGAGGAATTTCAAATGAAGCAGGGAATACATCATGTACAAGAAGCTGGTTAAAAAAAAAGTGAAGGGAAAATCTGTGCAATTTAAAATGGTTTAATGCAGAAACAGGACAAGAAGCCAGATGTCATCCTTACAGAAGAGCAAACTTAGTCTTAGAAAATGGTAATTCTGAAATCAATTTGCAAACCACAGTGGATAATCTGTTGAATATGAGCTACAGTAAGATGTTGTAGCCAAGAGGGATAACAGACTGGGAAAATTCTATCATCTGCAAAACTGGCACTAGGATACAGTCCAGTGATAGTATCCACATTTTGACAAGTCTAGGACCATGAGAAATATAAAGGGATTGGAAAACAAATCCTAAAAGGAATGATTCAAAGACCTGAATTGATTAGGCTTATCAATAAAGGACTAAGACCTGAGCTGAATTAATTCAAAGCATCTATAAGGGAAAACAAGTGAATAATGGAGAGATATCCAACCAGCTGACAAAGATTTGGAAAGATATTGCAGCTGGAAGCTGAGACTCCAATCATTCAGGCAAAAATACCAGATCCATATTATTCACACCTTTACTCCAGTTGGGGTAGCTTTTTTCAAAAGATGCAGTCTAGTACTCAAACAAATTCACCCTAAAGTCCCACATTCTTGCTCTAAGAGAGGTCTGAGCTGATCATGGTGCTCCTCTCTGACAATACATTACAAATGGTACAGGAAAAATTCAGCATCTTATGAAATATATGCAGTTAAAGTTCTGCCCTGTCTGACTGGAAGAGCAAACCGCCAGTGAGCAGATGGAATATGATTTGTACATTACAGTGGGGTTTATCTTTTCTATCTTATTTGGCAGAAGACAGCCTAAAGTAGTTGGCTCCTCCAGCTTTCTCTATTGTCACTGGAAACAATAAGAGTGTCCCTAGAAGACTACTCAACCCTTCAATCTCTTTCCTTGATTATAGAGTAAGCATAGACAACCAGATAACTACTTTTAAACAGATTAATTCAAGGGGAAAAATGGCCCCACAATAAAGGCAAAGGAACAGTCAGTCATATGTGAATGATTGTTATTTCCTGGTAAATTTAATTTTACAAAACTGCATTGCCTGAAATCATTCATAAAGGTCAAATCATTAATGAACCACAAATTCACAAATCATTCATAAAGGCCCAGTAACTGAATAAACTGAAATATTTTAATGGACCGAGAATCTGAGGACTGGACTAAATGGTCTCCCAAGATCCCTTCCAACCCTAACAATTCAATGACCATTTGCCATTAAATATGCATTTTGTAAATCTTTTCTTTACTTTAGCTTAATGTTATCAAACCCTGCTGAAGCAGTGTCCACAGGACTTTGATACAACACAAAATTTCATTAGAAAAACAAGTGTTTAAAGACACCATTAGATCAGTTCAATCACAAGAAAAATAGCAATGTTTATTGTTACAGCAACAATTTCTGCTCAAGGCCTTTAACTTTATCTACAGAAGTGGTTTTACAATCTTTCAGCCTGTAGGTCAACCCTTTGATTAAGATAAAGTGGCAAAGTTTTGCTGAAATCACTGCTATTTCATGCAAGATCATAGGATGATGAATACAAGTATAAGACAGCTATAGAGTTCAAAATGCATATTCGTATTTTAAGTGTCTATATAATTATATTTTGAATAAAAATGCTTTTCAAATCAAAAATCCATTAAATATGTATGATGGCAATTCAGTATAAATTTTCAGTAGTGTATTTCCATGTTTTTTTCCATTTTCAGTAGTGCTGAGTCAAGACCAAAGCCCCAAATCCGAAGAAATTTTGACTCAGACCTGAGTACTGAATTACGTTTATAGAACATGAATTAAATGGTCATGGGCTAGAAGCCAGACTTGCAGTAGTTTCAGCTGCAAAGTGGAGATTAATAGGAGTTATCAGCTATAATATGTGTTGTTAATATTTCAGGAGCTATTTTGAGCTGACACAGAGCCAGATCTGCCCTTGTCTTTACTCATAGTGCTGTTCCCAATACCTGCTGCCCCCATGGTATCCTCTAAAAACAGTTTTTAAATCTCTGTTTTAAACTAGTTAGGCTGTATTTGTTCCAAGCAGACTGGGTGTGGTAACTAAATGCTCTCCTCCCTCATGGACAAGCAAGCCTGGTCCAGAACTGGTCATCAGTCAGGGATGCCCCAACTGCACTGGAATGCTCCCTGATGCTCAGAGCCCCAAAAGGCCTCTAAAACAAATGAGAACAGCAAAAACTCCCCACAACACATTTCCATGCTCCACAGGCTTCCTTCTGCACAAGAGGTCATCAGGGAGCTCCATCTGATGATTTTCCTTCTGACTTGCACCAGCAGAGCAGTTGAAATCAGCCATAAAGTAGCATTTGGCACCAGATCCAGTCAGTCAGCCCTTTGACAGAATTCAGATCTGAACCCCAGTTACTTTGCCCAGGTTCATTTCTGCCTTTAAAATCATGTTCTAGTTAAATGAACCCTTTCTACAAACTTAAAAAGGGAAGTGTAATTTAGAAGAGTGGAAAGTATTATTTTAAGGTTGATTAATTGAGTAGGCACCATGCTGAACACCACTTCCAGAGGCAAGGGATGCGCTGTGTTACCAAATGATTATTTAATGACTCATAATCCCTGCGCATGAGATGTCACTCCTGAGGAATTAGTTTTAAATGGGGTAGTGGTGTCTACTCAAGATGTGGAGCTAGATGTCAAATCACCATAATAGTTACATTTTTGCATCAGCCAACATCAAATTTCAGCAGCTTGTGGCTGGAATCACTAATGCATATACCCACTGCTGGAATGATTCATGACTGCAGAGTAAGAAAAATGATTTAAAAAAAGCTTTTGGTGCCAAATGGTATACTTCAATATCTTAAACTTTGAACCAAAATATTTATATTCCTGCTTTTGAATATCCAATTCAATTTAGCACTTGCCAATTGGGTTGGCGAGCTGCTCTCCTCTAATTGTTATCCAGCAGCTACCTACATGCAAAACACATGCAGCATCTCACAGCAGAATATTGTTCACAGATCGAGCAAAAAACATGAACAAATGGAAGAGATCCAGAGACAGCAAATTTTGTATGCCTGATTTGCAGGATTCATCATTTAATCTGCCTTCTTTTCTGTAAAAGACCACTTCATGAAAACTTTAATAGAAAAAAAAATTATGAAAAAATGAATAGAAATGTTTCTTCTAAGAGAAGCAGCTATTAAATTCTTTTGTTGGTATTTAATAAATAGGAATTACGGGATATTAATAATGGCTCCATATGGTATTTATAAAATACAGTGTATTTTCCTGATTTAGAAACCTACTTGAGAATAAATGAATGGATGTTCTGGGTCAGATCGAAAGTCCAGCTAGACCCAGCAACATTTTTCTGACAGATGCTGAGTTCTCAACAAATGTGTTCAATTGAACTTAACCATGGGTTTAAAGTAAACACTGCTAAACAAAGAGGGTGCGAGTAACTGAATTAGAGCCTTCTTCTGAGATTATAAATATGCAGCATGTCATTATACTGCCATGGAAAGACAAAATAACAATGGATTAACATAGAGAAGTTTCAGTATCTGCCCTGTACAGATCTAGTAATCTTAATCTGAAGTGGCAGTCAATGGACAAAGGAAAGAGCCTCAAAAATACGTTCCCTGGTTTCCTAATTTCATCCCACAGTTTCTTTAAGTAAAGTTTTGTACATGCCTCATTCATGTGGAACATTGCCATGGCATGGGGTTTTCGCTGTCTCCTTTTTACCTGGATTTATCATTCGTACCATTAATGTTAATGGCTGTGTTACTGCATTATCATTCATACAGGCAGGTGGAGAGCTGCCCAAAGCCATAAACAATCCAAACGGGAGCTTCGTGAGCACTGCCTTACTCCTAATGGTGTATGCTGGGGTGGAGAGCAGTGGCCTTCGGGGCTTTCAGCCTAGAACTTGGGTCAAGCGTGGATGTGTGCCACATCTGAGCACCTAGAGGAGTAGTAGGATATTTCAAGACACTGAGTTGCCTTAATTCCTGCTGAGTTTACCGATGACTGAAGAAATTGGTTGAAACAGAACTAACAAGACATGAGACCACAGGCACATGCTGCACGACATTCAGATAACTGGAGATCAGACAGCTCTTTTACAGCTGCTAATTAGAGAGGTCATTTTGGATAAATGTGTGATGTGTTCATCACTCAGCATTTAATGAACTATGTGCAAGGTAGATTTTAAGTGGTTTGTAACAAACCGCTCTAAAGACATATTCTCAGTTGTTCAGATTAAAGAAACAAGTATAAAGGAGGTATTTAGGCAGAATGATGTGCAGTGAATTCACTCATTCTTTCAGGATATCAAATCCAGGAGCAGTGCCTCATCACTGGACATCTAAGTATATTCCTGTGAGTGCAAAAAAAATAGATAAAAATTAAAATTAAACCATGATTCAGACACAAATCCAAACAGGAATTCTATAAAAATCTGTCCATCTCTTGGTAGAGAATAGATGTTTATATGTAGATATGACATGCTTATGTGAGAGTCTGATGATAGCTGAAAACAAGCTGAAGTGCTTTAGATGCCCATTTCAGGAGACTTCCAAGAGTGATGGGGACTCTCTTCGTGCGGGGTAGTGACCTACTGGTTAAATCTCTCACTGGTATACATGAGACAGAGTCCAGCTGGTCTTTGGTTAAGGGCATTCAGATGCACATCTCCTGTAGAGTAAATCCAGACAGAAACTGACTTTGAAAGCCTCTTTGAAGATGTGCTTTCAAGAGCGCAAGATTCATCAAACCAGGAGACCAAGAGCGAGTCTAACTCCTTAGCTGAGTGTATCATGAGCAGCAAGGACCATAATCCACACCTCCCACTCCCTGGGTGGTCATGCTCTGAAATTAGCAGGCCTAAATTCCACCTTAATTGTTAAGAAATGGTTTTTAAAATTTTTTTTAACCTCACCCTATATTCCCATGTATCCAGCCAGAAATCAGGAGTACATATGGTGCTATTTGGGAAAGTAGGGATAAATAAAAATGAAAGAAAAGCAGGATTTCATGAAGCAGTATTTAACCTGTTTTTAGTTGTTTTGCCACACAATTTTTTAAAAGAAAATACCAATCTTCAGATTCATTTCTTAGTGAATCAACTCTGCTGTATGAGTTACATTCTGAATTCTTGAGTGCACTTCAATGTCTGACACTGACATGAAAGAGGATCACCCTTTTCTTGATAAATATTAGTCAGTTGGAGTCTGTATCCCAGTCATTCATATCGGGTACAGCTCTCTATCTCATTGAATTAGAAAGAGAGACAACCTACCACTCACCATCAGAGAAAGAATCCAGTATGCATCATCATCCCAAATATCCAGAATGCATTTTGTTGTTTCCTAACTGCTCACAAAAAGGATTCTCCAAATAAAAGCTTGGCTGACCAACAATTAGGTTTCACATCTGAAATCTGAGTATTAACCAGATGCCTTAAAAGCAAATTATCACAAATGTAGCCCTTCCTTTAACCCTTTATATTTGTATTGTGAAAGATGGGCCTCATAATAACAAGCTGCACTTTATTGGTAAACTTGGATGTACTTTGACAATGTTGATATAAACAACATGCTGATATTAATTTAACTGGAAAGAGCTAAAGGGAAAAATTAAAGTGCAGAAGAAATANAATAATAATAATAATAATAATAATAATAATAATAATAATTTATAACTGGATTGTGCACAATGTTTTTCATCCATAAATCAAAAAGGCATTAGATATTATTAAGGCCATTTTAGAGATGAAACAAAGAAGAGAGATGACTTGCCTGAGGTGACCAAACAAGTTCTAGCGTTCAGTCATTTTGCTGACATTTTACACCAGCATCTGTGATCTGTGCCTTGCATAGCAGCATGTGAGTCACTAAATGCTCTCTATTCAGTCTCTGAACATTCTGTGGGCATGAAACCCTGGAAAGAAGCAACAGGTACCCAGGAAAAGGGTGTCTGTGTGAGAGAAAATGGAGACAGAAAATAAACAGGGATATTTTTTTATTCAGCAGCAGGCACTACAATATGGAGGATGAGAAGAAGAGCTAAGAATCTAAGTATAAATTTTCCCGGATGAAAAAATAGGAAAAAGGAGAAAAAAAGTAGAAAAGAGTATAAGCCCCCACAGATATCAGAAGTGGAAAAAGAAAGTGAAAGACAAAGAGAAATAGTGGGAGAAATGACAGAATTTTCATTATGAGAAAAAGCAGAACCATTAACACTAGCAGGCGTAGAGCCATTCACAGGCACAAAGATAAAAGGAACCTGATGGAAAATCTTTGTCAGCTACAGCTTCAGGAAGTCACCTGGGAGCCATCCCAGAGCTGTTCTAACAATAGTGCCAAGCCCTGTCCTGCTCCGCAGCGCAGCCCCTCAGGGTTCTGCAGCACCTGGGTTTGCTCTGACGTTTGCTGGTTGGGGGTATTCACTGAGGAGCAAAGGCACCCAGTGGTACTCCCAGTCCAAAAATGGCTGGGAGGACTTCTCAGAAGGTAGGTGGTGCTGGAAACAGATTCCTTCATGGGGAAATGAAAATATTCAGATTGTATTTTACTTGCTTCTTTGCTGAGGAAGTAAGCGACATGTGGCACTCAGACCTGGGAATACACCTCTTGAACTGACAAAGGATTCAAAAACTATAGATAAGGTTAAAAATCTCTCCCAAGCAGGAAGAAGTAGTAATTTCCAAGGAGGATGCTTGTGGATGAGTAGAATGGCTGACTTGTCTTTTGAGTGAGAAACTGATAAAAAGTTTCACCTGTGAATGTCTGGCAGAGGTCAGCAACTGCAGCAACGCACATCACTCCAATTAAGATAGCAGTACATTGCTCAAATTGCAGTAACTCCAAAAATGGCTGAAGTTTAAAAAAATAAAACTTCCCCATAATCATGCATTTCCAACTGAAAATTTTTCCAGGCTTCTTCAGAATAATAAATAAATCAACCTGAGCTATAGATAACAGTAAAATACTATTTGGTGAATACCAAGCATGACATTTTTGTGAAGTGACAATACTATTTGTGTGGCTCTAAGAGCATGGAAGAGAATAAAGTCACTGACAGAAATTTTCACAGTGGTTTTGTCAAATGCCCTTATAACAAAATTCTAGGCACATATATGCACTTCACACAGTGTGACACTTCTAATACTCCCTTTTGTTTCTATGTACTTTTCCTCTTCACATTTTTTTAAATAGCATGAAAATTCAATGTCAAAATTTTCTGAAGTTCAAGAGTGAGATTGTTCTAAATATTCAAAAGTTAGAGCATTTGACTCATCCCCATAAGCATATGTGCACATGAATCCAAAAATCTCGAAAGCCTCTGAGAAAGTTTCATTTTACATCTAATGAGTCACTGGGAGTTTAAGATTTTAATCTACATGAATGTGATTCTGAAGCAGAGATTTACTAAAATTCAGGATTTCATTGCTCCCATAGAAGTCAATAAAAGTAATAAATAATATATATATATACATGTTAAAACATGAGATAAAAATTACAGTTGAAAGTACCTGCCAGATACTTTCATGAAACTGCCAATAACAAAGGAATGATAATCTAAGTATTTCTTGGAACAGACCAAATGAAAGGTCATAAATAATCCATCCCTAGCATCCTACGTACTATTTTGAGTACTTGAGACAGCATTTCACCATAAATGTATACCAGGGCCTGAAATAAATCCTTTGCAAGCCTAATATAAAAAATAAAAAAAGAACTGTCCTTATTGCAATTTGGGCCATCCTATTTATAATAATTCCTGTCTGTGAAGAAGCTCAAAATTACAGTCTTGTCTGATTTTGGATCAGTCTGGAAAAATCTTTTCTTCATGGTAATCACCTTCTTTCTAAGTTGGATCTGTTCCAGAAAGCTCTCAATAGACCAACCAGGGAGCGCATCTTCCTCCCAAAACCGAGGATCCAGATGCCATCCCCAGGCATTGCCAGCATTCTAAAGGCATTCATTCAGTCCTGTTCATTCAATAGACTACTTAGGACAGAGGTCCCTATTTCACATATTTCTCATATATTCATTGGCATCTTCTTGTTTCTGGGACTGAATACAAGAATCACATCATTCTTAAAGACAAAAATTATTTATTGATGTGTACTGTCCCTGGTGGCAGGTAAGAAATCTTAGAATTACATAACAAAGTTAAGCAGAGGATATTTTTCTTGTTTTCCGGCTTCCAGGGAGATTTGATCCACTCTCTGGTTTTTATTTGGCTCAAAATGTGTTTTGAAATTTCCTGGTCACTTATGGCAGAGGCAGTGCACAACTGGAAGCACAAACTCTTATCTCAACAGATAGACTAGTATAGAAGTGATCTCTGTAGTCTTGTGATCTTGTCTGTCAAATCAGATCAAGAACATTGGTTATTGCCTGCACTGTGAATTTCTCAGATTGAAAGGAGCTACTTGAGCAGGATTTGTCTCCAATTTGCTTAACTGGTTTTTCCAGATTGGTTGATACTCATCAACTACCTTGCCATGGGCAGTAACTGTTCCCTTAGGGTCTCTCCTGCCAGATCACATGGAAAATATGAATACTTGACACACAAACCTGCTGTGGGCTGCTTACATTCTGTGTGTGCTTAACCTGAGGATTCATTGCTATCTGTCATTGTTTTTCAACCATTAGCTTATTTAGTGCCACCATTTCTCAAGGAAACATTAGCATAATAAAATATTACTCCACACATTGAGGATAATTGTCCTCTATCTATTAGCTCGTTCTTCAATTTGTTCCAGGATTGTTTCTTCAGGTTGTTTTGCTGTAATACTCACTAGCATCAATCAAACAGCAGTCAACTGCAAAATTTCTCACAGCTCCTGAAATGATTTAGAACCACTCAGTTGCTCACAATAGCACGCTTTACATGTGTTGCTCTGTCATCCTTTTCTTGTCATCCTCGCCACTCACAGTTTCTGCTAATTAGAATGCAAGACTGTTATTTCTTTATGTGCCTGTACCTCACCCAGCATCACAAGATATCAAACTTCATGGTGCTTTGCATCACAGGTGGATTGTTGACAGGCAAGCTGGTGTTGAAAATAAACCTGCCCTACATACATATGTTTATAAACACTGGTCATTTAGTGTCAATGCACTCTAATCTACCCCAAGGAATCTACTAACAAGAATCTCAGTTACCTTTGCCTTCCGAGGTGGGTTGTAGCATTAAATTGGAGGATTACTCTGAAAAGTGCTGAGCAGGTTTTTCTACAAGGATAACAGCCAGAGCTCTGGCCAAAGGAGGGCTGATTTCCAGTCAAAGCTGGAATCTGTGGCTGAAAATCATGGCAATCCAGGACATGTCTGATCTCCACTGCTCTCCACTGCTATAATTTTTCTCTTTTCCATATGACCTGGACACATCAGACCTGTTGTAAGATTTTCTCCACAAGAAAGTCAAGCTGATTCTTGGAGAAGGTAGATGGGGCGAAATTGATTAACCCTCTCTGGGTTAATGACCAGTTTGTTATTGAACCTCCTGAGAAACGTTGTTTCTCCCATGCACTGCCCAGAGTAAATCGAACTATCTACCACTAAACCCATCAAGTAGGCCAGGGCATTACAGGATCCCTCGGGTATAGAGGAGTGATTGGTATGGTCAAAAACTGCTGTTGGGTTCTCCGGTGTGACCTGGATCTGTCGCAAGATTTTCTCTGGAAGAAGTCAAGCCAGCCCTCAGAGAGAGTACTGGGGAGAAAGGCACTGACTCCCAGTGGGTGACTGAAGGGTATTACTGCTGAGGGAGACTCTGGGGGTTCTCCCCTCATGAGGAAATCATAATAATATTTTTTCTCATCCCAGTATGGCTTTCCCTCATAACAATTGGGATGACCCACAAGCAGAAGTGGATGAGATTACAATTCTGACAAGAGAATGCAAACTGAAATCTGGCACAGAAAAGGCAGTTTGTCCCATTTTGGATGCTGCCCTTAAAGCACCACAGAAAGAGCCAGTGGCTGCTCAGGAACCTCAGAGTGAATTTACATATAAATGCCGATCATTCACTCTTATCTGCCCCAGAGGATCCATGAACAGGAACCTGAGGCACCTCACCTACAGGGCCAGGTTTTAACACCTTATTGGTGGTAAATTTGCATGGAGAAAGGCTGATGTATGACAAAGACTCAAGGTCACAGCCCTGGAAAGAATAAGCACACACAAATTACTTGTTTTGTGGAAGTACACAATATAAATATTATAGAACTGCCTTTCGCGTGAGTCTGTGTGTGTATGTGTAACTTTTAGGTATCTCCCTAATCCAACAGTAAATGAATGTGTACGTTTTGCCACTTAAGACATTCTCTGTATGCGCCTTGCCCTCTCCCCTAAGTCTGATTCAGAAAGCCTTCATATCCTTTTTCAGCTGAAATAGTCATCTCAGGATAGTGTAAAGATGGACTTGAACAAATGTAAAATGGCATGAACTGTTTTCTTGAACAGATAAATTGGATGGCACCTACACTATAGTTTCAGAAGAAACACAAACTTAAAGAAACTACTTTTTTCCCTCAAATGTCTCTGAAAAAGAATACTTTAATGTTTAGCAAGAAAGTTATTCTGACTCAAAATACACAAGATATTTCCACCAGCATCTAAAGAAAGACAAAATACTTTTCCTTCACTTGTTTAATAAAAAGTTAAAAAACACCTAAAGTAAAACTAGAGTTTCCAAATAACTACACATTAATTCAAATCACTGGAAATCAGTTCCAGGCCAAAATGTGTGAGAAATAGCATCTAAATTCCAGATGATATTGCAGGCTTAGACACAGAAGTAGAACAACTCATCTTTTTCCAGAAAGTGTGATCTTCAACTGTTTTAGGAACTAAGGACTGTGACTAAGCCCATGAAGCTCACAGCCAACCCGATCATCACTATTTTGCTTGTAAACAATTTTTCATCAAACAAAATTAAATCTTTCTACTCACAATCAATTTACTTACTTTCATTAGTGTTGCTTGTCTAATAATTTATAATAAAGTCAGTAACAAGGCAGTGAGGAATGTGTAAGTAATAAATTAAAGATGCAAACCATTGTAGGTCATCTGACTGTTAAATGAAGGTATTCTTATCACTGGAACTTATAAAAAGTGCACCCAGTTAAATCGTGTTCTAGTTCTGTCTCTTACCCATGGAATGTATATAAATCTTTTGACTGTTTTCTTTCTATGATTCTAATAACTTTCCTGTACATCTGACATTTTTTATACTATTGAGAAATATCCCATTGTAGATTATCTATTTGAATAAGCTACCTTTCTAACAACAAATTCCCCATGTTGGAATTTTAGTTGACAAGAATCCACACCCATCAGAGGAGACAAAGCAAAAGTGCTTCCTTCATGGATATTCCAATTCAAGCATTCATTATTAAATTCTTACGATTTAAAAGAAAATATGCACGTGCTTTAATCCTGTTTTCCACTCTTTGGTTTTATTTCCTTTTTAGATTGTTTGGGATGAATGATAAGTGAAATCTTGGATGTCCTCAAGTAACTAGGAATTTTGCTAATGGTATAGTGGATCCAACTCAGTATCTTTTCATGAATGTAGAGAGCATGAAAAGTGTTGTAAGCAAAATTAACAAATTTAATTTTAGACTGGATAGCATTAAAACAATTTTTTTCCTTTATTTTATACTTTCTCATTGAATGGATATGAATGCCTAGTTGTTGTTATTATAGCTGAAAATGATCTGCATTTCCTGTGTTAGTAATAGCACTTATTTTTTTAGACTCTGTTGACAAAAAAAATAGAACAAAGTCAGTTTTTTAAGGCATAGAATTATAAAACAATGCTCTTTCAAGACAAAAAGAGAGATAAAGAGAAAAGGGAAGAAGGCCTCATTTACATAAGCTGTCATATGAACAGAACAGAATAAAACTGGGGGCAATTTCTCCTAAAATGAAAGCTGAGTAGAATGTAGCTTTCTTAAGAAATTAAGATATATCATGGTTGCTTTTGTACAGACACGGGAAAGCATCTGGCTTCTTCCTGGAACTGCAGGCAGCCTTCAGAAACTCCTTCAGACATATGGGCTTTGCATATGCTGTGTAATGCCTCCCAAAATACCTTGGTTGCTCGCCCTTTTGTTTCCTCCGCTGTCCCCCACCCCAGACACCACCCAGGTACATCTAAGAGCAGTGAAAGGAGCTCCAGAATCATTACAGATTTTCTTGGCCCTGTAGAAACCCTTCTATTCTGCACCGGAGCTTCCTGCTCTTTGAGCAGCTGTTGTTTACCACCATGTTCCTCAAGCACAGTCATGCCTCCACTTTGCCCTGCTAAGTAACACAGCTTGTCTCTTGAAAAACTTCATGCAGGACTACAGCTCTTTCAAAAGAATCACAGAACGTTAAGGTTGGAAGGGACCTTAAAGACCATCTCATCCCCACTGCCCCCCACAACGGGCAGGGACACCTCTCACAAGATCAGGTTGCTCAAGGCCTTATATAATATAAGGCCTAGTGAAGCAGGACATAGAACTGACACCATGAGTGGTTCCAAGCATCAGCACTTCTTTCTTCTTCAGGGCAACCTTTTATACCACTCATCTTACATGCATTCCACCAGTGTGCCCTCTCTCCCCTTTTGTGATTGGTCAGTACCCCTTGGCACTCCATGCTTCACAGCCTTCAATACTGGTCCCCTGTCCCACACAGCTGTAGCCCATTAGGGAATGAGGCTCAGCTGCAGCCCCATTCCCAATCACCACAAGCTGTGTGCCTACAGCCTGGAAACACTGCCAGGATTGGGGCACCCACAACATCCCTGGGCAACCTGTTCCAGTATCTCACTATCCTCACAGTAAAGAATTTCTTCCTAATACCTAACCTAAATTTCCCCTTTTCCATATTGTACCCTTTATTCCCTGTCCCATCACTACAATTGTTGATGAAGGATCCCCCTCTGGCTTCCCTGTAGGCCCTCTTCAGATACTGGAAGGTTGCTATGGAGTCTCCACATAATCCTCTCTTCTCCAGGCTGAACAGCCCCAAATTTCTCAGCCTGTCTTCATAGGAAAGGTGCTCCACTCTCCTTTTCAACTTTGTGGCCCTCCTCTAGACTTGCTCCAGCAGTTCCATGTCCTTCTTATGTTTGGGGCACCCGAACCGTACACAATGCTCCCAGTGGGGTCTCACAAGAGCAGAGTAGAGAGGAAAAATCACCTTCTTCATCCTGCTGCCCACATTCCTTTTGATGTAGCCCAGGATTTGGTTGCTTTTTGGGCTGAGAGCGCACACTGCTGGCTCACATTGAGATTTTCATCAACCATCACCCCTGACTCTTTCTCTGCAGGGCTGCTCTCAAACACTTCTTCACTCAGCCCTTCAGTTTACCTGGAATTGCTGCAGCCCAGGTTTAGAACCTTGCAGGTCACTTCATTGAACATCATGAGGTTTGCATGTGCCCACCTCTCAAGCCTGCCCAGGTCCCTCTGGATGACATCCCTTCCCTCCAGAGTGTCGGGTGCACCACACAGCTTGGTGTCATCAGTGAACTTGCTGAGGGTGCACTCAATCCCACTGTCCATGTCACCAACATAAACAGTATCAGCCCCAGTGAGACCCATTAGGGACACCACTCATCACTGGCTCTATCACACAGCCACTGAAGCTCATCCTGTTATCAGAGGACAACATAAAATCATGTACCATCCTCACACAGATCCATGAAAACCCTGTTGCAGAATCACCATTTTGGAAATGTCAATCTCAACAGTTATATCTGGGCAAAGAAGAGCAGAAGGCCAACAGAAGAACCGTGAGAGTCAAGGCGAGGTCAGAAAAGCTAAAGAATATTTGCAGCAGGAGCAAACACCTCAAGTACTTCTCTTGACAGGTATTTGATGTGAAGGGTTACTGATGCAGAACACTGCTTTGACTCCCTAGAGTCCCTAAAGATTAAGAGGCTAAAAGCCTCATGCAAACGAGAAATGTCTTTGTCAAGGAAGCAGACATCCTTCCTTAGCTAGGTAAAACTGAGCCAATTTGGTGAACAAAGGGAAGCAGTTCAGTACTTGCTGACATACTTCTAAAAGATGCAGTTTACGTAATACACAGTTATACGTGAGACACTGTGCAGGTGTAATCCCTGGGTGCACTGAAAAAGCAAAGAGGTCCAATACCTTCTCTTCATTTGTGGTTGTCTTAATATACTTAAGAAGCATTCAAAATTTTCTCCTGCAGCTGAAAACATTCTGTAAAAGACTATGTCTTTTATCTATTTTTAAGATCATTTCTAGCCAGGCAAAATTCTCAGAAAGAAAGTATCCTTAAATTTCAGTTTTGCAACTAACTCTGACTCAATCTCTTAAAACATCTACAAGATGGGTAAGAAAGCATTACTAGCTTTTGGGTGCTGCTTCTATATTCTATCTTAAAAGTATGCACAAGTATGAAATTCTTCTGAAATTTCTGCTAAGAAACATTTCCTTTACAACACAGCTCTCCCAGGTAGAGATTTCCTTTCTGATTTCTGATTAGCTCTTCTCAATGGCAGTCTTATCCTTTTTCAGTACCGGGGCATTGCTTCTTAGTTGGTTTGGTTGGTTGATTTTCATTATTATCTGCTCCAGAATCGTGGTGGCAAAAAATGTCTTGCCATTTAAGACCTATTTCCTTTGACTCCCAGTTTGAACACAAACCTTCAAAAACAATTTTGGTTTTTAAAAGTGTCTTGGTTACTTAAATATATCTCATGATTCACCATAACTCAGAGGAAATGCCAATTAGACGCCTACAAATCGATGGGCCCAGAGGGGATGCACCTGAGAGTAATGAGGGAGCTAGCAAAAGAGCTTGCCAAGCCACTTTCAATTATTTACCAGCAGTCCTGGTTAACCAGAGAACTCCCAGGTGACTGGAAATCAGGAGATGTGATGTCCACAAGAAGAGTTGGAAGGATGATCCCAGTAAGTACAGATCTGTCATCCTCACCTCAGTAATGAGGAAGATAAAGGAGCAGATCATCCTGGGTATCATCACATGGCACATGCAGGACAACCAGAGGACCAGGCCTAGCCAACACATGTTTAAAAAAGGCAGGTCCTTCTTGACCAGCCTGGTCTCCTTCCATGAGTAAGTGACCCAGTTAGTAGTTGAGGGAAAAGCTGTGAATGTTGGCTGTCTAGACTTCAGTAAAGCCTTTGACACATTCTCCCACAGCGTTCCTCTGGAGCAACTGGCGGTTTATGGCTGGGATGGGTGAACTCTCACTGCGCAAAAACCTGGCAGGATGGCTGAACCCAGGGAGTGGTGGTGAATGGAGCTTCATCCAGCTGGTGGCTGGTCCTGAGGGTTTGGTGCTGGGGCCAGCCCTGTCTAATACTTGTATCATTGATTCAGATGAGGTCATCAAGGGCACTCTCAGTAAGTTCACAGACAACAACAAGCTGGGTGAGAGTGTTGATGTGCTGGAGGGTAGGAAGGTTCTACAGTGGGATCTAGACAGACTGGACTGATGGGCAGAGGACAGTTGCATGAGGTTCCATAATGTGAAGTGCTGGGTCCTACCCTTGGGTCACAACAACCCCATATAGTGCTACAGGGGAGGGGAAGAGAGGCTTGAGCGTTTCTCTCATAGACTGGACAGAGTAATCTGGTTTGAGACATTTGGGCTGTTTGGAATGTGTGGCAGGGTCAGACCTTGTTCTGGTGAGGTACGTCTTGCTCCCCATACCCCCTAGTCCCACAGTGTCTGTCAGTCATGGCGCACTAGGGGCAGCCCCCCAGTGTCACCTAACCCAGCCCCTGAGTGGCTAAGCATCTGAAGTCCCAGCTGGGAGGAAGGCCCAAAATGGGCCAAAGGTTTAAGAAGTCTGACCACAAGGAAAGCATGTTGTCCTTTACTCTACCTTCATCTTGGGAATTTACATCACTGGTATGCAAGAGTGGTTATCTATGTGTGATTTTCTGTATCTTTCCTGTCCTTCTGATGGGATTTCTCCTTGAGCCAGGTGTTGTGAGCTCTTAGAGGTCCCATCCCCGTTTGGGTTTTGTCTTACAAATACCCACAACTTAAAATCAATGGGAAAGACACCTCGGGTGGTGTTGGAAACAAAAGGGTTTATTAACTTCCAAAATAACAAACTCTCTAAAGAGAAAAAGCCGTGCCAGACTGGAGGTCCATGCCCCTGCTATAACAACACCCCCAAAATGCCACGAGGTTCCCTCAAGCAGTGCTTTTTATAGCTTAGGCGGGGCTTTGGCAGTCGTCCAATCCAGGTAGCTCCAGGGGTGGTGTGATGTCCAGGGAGTCCAATGAAGTGTCCCGGTTCAGAACCTTTCCAAATTGGGAAAGAATGCTTGGGCTCTTTACCTTTTAAGGGGGACAAAGACAGCTTCACCTTTCTTCTTGGTCTCAGCACTCTGTCTGTAGGAGGTGCTACACTGCAACATCCTTCTGTTTTTCTTCCTTTCTTCTTCCGATTCTCTTTACATGGAACATAATATCAAATGGGTTTAAAGGTTTTCTATGATCAGTGGGCTAAGTCTATGCTGTGATAAGTGTTGTTATGCTGTACTGAATCATTTGCCAAAGTTATTTGATTTTCTGTAATTTGCCAGTAAACTTTTGTGTGAATTTTTATCTCTTGAAGACATCTGGTTGGTATTCCACCTCTGCATCTACCTAGAGAAAGAGAAGCTTGCTTTAGCCCTTTAAGCAACGGGGGTGTGACAGCTGCCCAGCAGTGAGGGGCTTGGGGGTACTGGTCAACAGGCAGAGGACCATGAGGCAGGTGGTCAAGAAGGCCAGTGGCATCTGGCATGTATCAAGAACGATGTGGCCAGCAGGACCAGGAGCTGGTGAAGGGTCTGGAGCACAAGTCTTGAGAATGGCGGAGGGAAGTGGGGTTGTTTAGTACAGAGAAAATTTCAGGGGAACCTCATTGCTCTCTACAATCACCTGAAAGGAAGATGTAGCCAGGTGTGGGCTGGTCTCGTCCATATCTCATTAAGGAAATGGCCTTAAGTTGCACATGGGGAGGTTCAAATTAGATATTGGGAAAGAATTTTCCAGGGAGGTGGTGCACTCAGCCCCTCTGGTTGCTGAGTTCAAGAGGCATGTGGATGTGGCACTTGGGGATATGGTTTAGGGGTGATTATGGTGGTGCTGGGTTGATGGCAGTACGAGGTAATCATGAAGGTCTCTTCTAAACTTGATCATTCTGTGATCCTGTGTGTTGCTGCAGGATAATATTCCCATAAAGTTAACTTATAGGTCTTTTGTACTAATGCAACTACAACACAAAATCAATTAGGCTTGCCAAGTTTCATGCTGAAACTAAAACGAAAATATTGAAAGGTCAAGATGAAACTTTACAGCTATTCACAAGCAGAGCTTCCAGAGAAGTTAGACAAACCTAGTCTTACCATCAGCAAGCTTGCTCATAATCTTCATACTGGAATAATTTTTAAATATACAACAAATGGCATCTAAAGAATCTCACTTTGCCAATATTTAACCTCTATCTGCAAAGGAAAAATGAACTGCCTGAGTTAAACAGGAATGGAAACTCTAACCAGCCCCTCTAGTGAGTGGCTGTGAGTCTGCCGCTCAAGGATCCTTGAGGGTTTAAGAATTTTATCTAAAAGACTAGCAAGGAGTTATTTAAAGTTAGTTCCCATTTGTAATGAAACAACCCACAAATGTTCCTGTTCCCAGGAATTTATAATTGCCTGTTATTGTCTGGAAATTGCTCAGATAATATGATGAATGGTGGCAACATGAAACCACGAGCAAATTTAGCAGAGCCAAAACACCAAGCTGCAAATAGAAGCATACATCCCGTCATTACAGAAGGAGTTTGTTCTTTGAGATTGTACCTTACCCACAGGTATATTTGACAAATATTTTAGAAGTAAGTTGATCAGTCTGCATTTGTCATCAGCTATTGGAGAAATGAATTGTCTTTCATCTATTGTTTCTAAAGTAATCCACAACCCAGAAAACAACCCATATGCATGTAGCTGCTGTTTGCTCCACTAATCTAGCTGTGAACTATTACAAGTACTCTCTCCATGGATAATGAAGAATAAATTTAGTCTTTGGATTCCTCAGATGACTATGAAAAACAGTGTAGCTGTACTAATATTTACATCCACCTGGGTACGTGTTAAGAACATAAAATCTGCACTGCCACCACAGCATGGAAAACATCTGCTATTATGCTAATTCAAATAATAAATTAAAATACACTTTATTGTTAAAGCTATATAAAATTTTCATCTTCTAATAACTTTAAAAATACAAAAAAAAATGTTTTAGAAAGCAATGCAAATTTTAAGATGTTGCAGTAAAATATTAGGTGCTGTTTCCTGGGCACCTTAAATCTTCATGCCTCAATGAAGATGCCCCATGGTCATGTCACAAAAGTGCATAGGATTCTCACCCCACCAAGGTTTAGAGCAGCTGAGGATCTGTCTTCCTTACCCTTCTTTAAAATAATACAGAGCAGAGTCAGTTCTGTTTTAACTGCCTATGATGATGATTAAGGATGAGAAATACTGTCCTCAGATAAGCAGCCTGTCTGGCATTACCTTCAGACATCTCTGAAGTCCAGACATTGAAAGTGCCTTTTGCTCCAACTTCAGTGGTACCTCCATGCGATGCTCCCGCTTAAAATGAGGTTCCTAGAAGAGAAGGTCCTGCAGCCTCATTGCATTGCGTTAATGAAGTCCATGAGTTTAGGGAAAGCAAAACAAACTTCTGCTTGCTTGTTCCTAACCTCACTTTACCTGAAGTTGGTGCAAACTCACCCTGTTCAAATTCATTTGCACCACATTCACTGAGGAGACACAGGGCTGGGACACTGCCACATGTCTCCACACATTTTTAGATACATATGGAGGAGACTAATTCATCCTGCACAGAGATTTTGAGGAAGTCCACACACAACAGTGTCCCCAAGCTCTAGAATCTGACTTATTGCAATTGCAATGTCTGCCTAATACAGAGAACTAGGTTTTAAAAAAAGCCTGATAATTACTTTGATTTAGATTCTACTTGACACTTAACCACAACTCCCTGTACATAACATCAAATAAGCAAATTCTTCACTCAGCAAAGTCCAGCAGGGGAGTATGTAATTAGATCTCAGCTGAAATTAAGATAAGTGAGCCAGTCTGATACCATTCATACACCATGGCCTCATGATTTAACTAATTTCATTTACAAAAAAGAAAAAAAAAACCAAACACAAAACCAAAACCAACAAACAAAGCCCAACACCAACAAAAAACTCCCACCATGTCATTTTGCAGTAAAATACACTTGAAAATAAACCCATGAAAACATCATCTTGTACTACACACATGAGCATAATATTTTCTAGCTTGTCTTTGATATAGACTATTTTCTGCACACAGGTGTTTTGATGTTTCAAATTATGTCTCCCACTGGTGGAATTCTACATGATCCTGGAAGGAGATATTTTCCAACAGTAGATATCAAGATATTATCTTCATATTTTTAGAATCTTCAACATCTCCATTCAGCATCCCCTGTGCTGTACCCAGAACCAAGCATACTCTATTTTTGGTCATTTCTGCTGTGAGACAGCAGCCACCTTGATATTCTTAACAACTGACAGAGTGTGTGTCTCATCAGATAGCCTATGGCATGGTGTTTGGCCCTGATGGTGACTGGGCCAGGCTTGCAGGTCTCTCATGTAACAAGCAGACCGTACAGTGCTGTCAGGAGATGCAGGTCAGTCCTGCCTCCCCCCAGCATCACAGACCATTACATCACCCTGTTCATTTTGGCTTAGCTTGCTATCCTCAGAAGGCTGCATGGGTTTGCATGTAGGAGAAAAGGAGAGGATGTACAGAAAATCTTGATGAATTTCCCTGCTATTTCTGGAAGGCAGCACTGCGAAACTGTGATCCTCCCCACGCAGAAATAGGTCCTGGTTCCCTACTAGCAGATTGAACATGTTTCAGCTGAAACCCCATGAAGAGCAGTTGCTACGAAGAGCCACTAAATAACACCTAGCTTGCCGTTTATAATTACATTTATCAGAAATGTAACAAAAAGGATATTTCATAACACAGTATCTAACAAGATGGCTTGTGCAATACCAGCACGCTGGGTCCAGGCTCCCTGTCAAAGCTTTATTCAAATGTTACACTGTCTTGACTAATCATTCCTAATCCTATCATCAGCTGCCATCATGTCAAGATATGTCAGCTGTTAAAATGAAGAGATATGTTAAGGAAATGATGCCTTGCAAGGAGTAATGCTGAATTTGGATTTAGTAGGAAGATAATGACTTATTCTTTGTTGAAGAACCATTTTACGCAACTGGTTCTAGTTCCCAAACACATTCTTTTTTTCTTACAGCTGCTCTCACAGGAACTTCTTTCCTTTTTAAGGTTTTTTACCTGAAATGCTTCAACAAAATTGTGCTTCAAGATAAAAAAACCCCAACAACTGTGAGGTCTGGGAACTGATTGTAAATTAAATACAAGATTGCATGTGAAAGTGAATTCTCCTGAACTTATATTTTATCAGAAAAACCTTAGCTAAGCTTGGCCTACAACTGACTTGCCGTGCAAGGATTGGCATGCTAGAGTGATTGCTTGTTATTGGTGCTGATTGTCATGGTACTCACAGATTCAACTATATCAGTTCTGAAAAGAGGGATGCTTTCAATAATTTGTGCAAACTGATTGTCATTCGTAAAAACAGTTCTCCCAGGGAACTGTGAGAAGTTTTTTCCATTCTGCTTTGGAGAACTGTTGATGAAAACTACTAATTTGAAAGTATAGCTAAATAAATACTAACAGAAGAATCCAGAGAGTGAAATTATGGAGTCAATCCTTCCAGCCTTGCCAGAACCTGCATTACAATCACATCAAAGAGAAAGGACTTTTCTTTTTTTGTAAAAAAAAAAATCTATCACATGAGAAGAAGAACTAGAATAGTGATGTTAATTCTGCTTGAAGATCTTGAATCTATAAATGCTGAGAACAATCAAACTCCTATGTCAGCTATACTGTCATGTTCCCACTACCACAGAGAACTAGAGACACCAGGGTTAACAATTAGTCTCATAATATTTTCTCTGTTTTTTAATGAAAACACTCCAAATCATCTTTTACTCCATTTCCATATTTCATTTATCAAAACAGCTAAAAATTAGTCCAGTTCTTCTATGAGCCCTACACTCCATTAAAGAAAAAATGGTATTTGGTATTTTGCCTTTCCTACATTGCTTTTTTTATCCTCAAGTGTTTTACCCATTAGGTGATTAATTCCATCGGACTAAAGAAAAGCACTGTCCAATAAATCCTCTAAACTTTTGTGTATGTCTGTGCAAAATGAAGCAGATGGTTATGTCCTAGCTGCCAGCTCTCCAGGATTGCAATAGGTGAATCACCTTCAATCCTAGAATTGCTTAGGCACATTAATACATGATCGTCTGTGCTACTAAAGCTCGTCTCTTGTGTTAGTCAGCATAGTGGTCTGACATCTCCAGACTGCGTGATTCTACCAGGGAGCCCAGCAGAAAATAACCTCTCATCAGATGCTTCATAATTCACAGGGTCATGTATGAATATCAAAGGAAATGCAGAAAAAGTTTAGCCAGTTTATTCTTTGGAATTGTTATTTTCTTATTCAAAACCTAAAAAGGGCAATAAAAATGCAAAAGTCCGCCCTTTAAATTTCAACCTCCTGTTTTTAATTTCAGAGAGAACCTTAGGCCCAGTTCTAGTTTTAACTGAACTAGTTCACATAAAGTTGGGACTGAGTAAACACATAAATTTCATTACGTAGGAAATTTATAGAATATTTTTAATCTAGAGGCAGATGATAGCATAAGGAATGGATCTCAGGTAGTTAGAAAACATCAAAGTGGTTATTTAGAAACACATATATTGAAAAGGGGGAGCAAGAGGAGGAAAACATACCATATAAATGTATGAAAAATTGGAAAAAAAATAGCTGTTTTTTTTTCCCCTAATTGTAGGCCATCATTACGTAAATTCCCTTAATATGACTTTCCTGACAGATTTAAGATGTTCTCTGGCTTGGATGTTAATAGTTCACACAACTATTTGGTAACATTCAGAGCTGCAACAAGAAATACTTTGCAGTATTTTCTATAATGCACCTCTATATATATTCTCTCAGTTGCTCTATGCCTGACAATCAATCACTAGCTTTAATTGTTATCAAGCCCAGAACACGCTACAAGATTGATGGAAGCCATGGTAGAAAATTCAATTAGATATCCTATAATTTTTTCAAAGAAAATTTTCTTACTGTAACTTGCTTGGACTCATGGAGTATTTTGGTAAAGATCTTAAATGCTACAGACTTTTTCTGCATGCATCACAAATCTTATTATCTCCTTCTCTGCCCTTTGTACAGACATAGTCTCTCTTGCCAGTCCCAAGCATATGGAAATCATGAGTCAGCCCTAAGCCATTGAATTATAAATTTGGACAGAAGAAAGAAACTGCAGCCTTTTAAAAGAGTAACTAGAGATTCTTATCTTGTTTCTGAGAAGATCTCTTTTATAATGTCTTATCTGGTTAACAACAAGATAAAATAAATGTTTTCTTTGCCGTTTTGCGTCAGAATGATTTGGGGGAAAAAATAAAGAAGTTATATAATGCAGTCAAAGCTGTGAAGAGGTAAGGATACTGAGACCTGCAAGACCCTTAGGCTCACACAAACAGCTGTCAGATGGGGGAAGTACAAAAGGAAAAACTCATACTGTAGCTCCGTCATTATATTGTTAAGCCTAAACGTTATCAAAAGGAACCTCGTTAATCACCCTGAAATGGGTTGCAGCACAGCTAAACGCAGGCAGGAATAAATAACAATAATAACAGGAACAACAAAGCTAAACAGGCTGTAAAGCCCCATAATTGGATTCATCAATCTGAATCTGCTAGAAGGTTAGCACTCAGGCTAATGCAGCCTGACCTGGAGTGATTGTTGATGCTGCACCAGCTATAAGACTCCTGCGGGCAAGCAGTGGGGAGGAAATAAATAAATAAATCAACGAGGCTCTCGGGAGCACTTTAGGAATCACCCTTTCAGTCTGCCATAGTTCTCATTCAGCCTGCAGCATCTCAGCGCTAGAGACAGCAATCTAATCTTTACACTGCAGCAAGCGGGAAAACAGCACCCCAGCTGCTGGAACAGGGAAAATACCTCACAGAACCAGTGAGCTGATAATTGCCGATGTCAAACAAGCTTATTAAATGGAAACATTTCATCCACTCCACCCTCCCAGCAGCCGCACCCTGTACAGCAACGTGACCGCAGTCCCCAGCAGTGATCTGAGACTCTGCAGTTTAAAGCGCCAGCCCGAGGCTCGGACCTGAGGAGCGCGGGCAAGACTCCTCCCCTCACCGGCCTCTGCTGCCATCCTGCTCCCTGAGAGACATCACCAGCAGTAATAAAGTTTGCCTATGGAAGGGCTGGCATTGTGTGAGCCCTTGTTCTGCAGAGCACATTCTACAGAGCAATTATATCCTGCTCTATTTGCCTTTATGTTGTTCTTACCTGAATTAATCTTCGGGGCTATTAGAAACCTCATTTCTATTAAATGAACTATCAGGGCGTAGCCTTTCTGCAAGTTATACTGCTCTTTAGTAGCACCACCTGACATAAATTTGCACATTAATCTCTGCAGATAACAACAACAATAATAATAATAGTAATAGTATTTTGATGGTTTTATTAACATATTATCTAGCAGCTTGTACAATATACACGCTGCATTTTTGACACTGTGGCTCAACAGTGCAAGGTCTCCTTTTGGTTGGCCAATAGCTTGTGAGTTTGGGTGATCATTGAAACATGTAACTGAAACATCATCTCTGTGCAATTACAAGGAGGTGAAAATTAGTCCAGTTCTCAACATTTCTCAGCTTTAGATCTGTTTCTGTGTATAGGTCTCTGAGCACCTCTGGATGGTTTTGCTCACTTTCTTACAGCCATGATACTGGAAAACAAACCCCAGTTCAGTTTCTGTCCAATTCAAGACAGTGTGGTCTGAACAGTGTATGTGCCATGCCTTCAGAGAATTCTTTAAATTTCCAATAAAACTCTTGTGATAGGGTATAGTGCAGGGTGTCAAGAGAAGTTGGCTTTGTAAACACCTTGGTACAATCCTACTAATGCTCCTAGCTTTGAAAACAGTTTTCAAGCCAGCACAAGATCAGAAAAAGGTAAAATCCCATTTTCCTTCTCATCCCTCAAAAGACTATTGAAATCTATTTAATATTTCTTTTTAATCAGATTGGAATATGTTTTATAGGTCAGAATAAACTTTCCAAGCCTTGGGACTAATTAATCTTACTCATACTTCCACAGCAAAACCACCACAAATGTTTAAGAATTTTGCAATAGTTCATTGCAGAAGCTTCTCCAGAGAACAAAATGGACACTTTTTCACTCATTTCATGTCTCAACACCAAATGCAAAGTTAGTTTTTAGTATTTACTAAGAGTACTAAATGACATTTCCAAATACTGATAGCATTCATAGTGAGTTCCACAATACTTTGGTATTTTTTGGTTGGATATGCTTTTTTTCCCATGCTCAGATTTTGATCTAACACCCTCATATATACCTATATCCGTATCCTACACTGTCCTCATGAAGTTACTTCCAGAGTCACTTTTTTTTTTTTCTCAATGCAACTTTCTATCACCTCATTAAAATACTGTATTAATTTACATTAATTTGTACACCAAAATTGAGTTTAGGGGTTTTTAAACTCTCACTTGGAAAGCTCTCAAATTTTAATGCATTGAAGTTCTCAGTTACCTCTAGGATAGTGTTTTTGTTAATCAGCTGCTGTTACTCATTTTTGCTTTTGCCTTTGCTTATACTTGGAAATTCTTAATACATCAAACTTTAGCCCAAGTATCTTAAACTCCAGAGACAGAGACAATACAAAACAATACAAGACAAGACAATACAAATCAGTCATGACTCTGGAAATCACGCAAAACATGCGTCTGGTGGATAAAAGAAAAAGGGAGGATAGGAAGTATAAGGCATGTTCTGAGAGTAGACTTCTCACTAGCAAGAGACCCAATATTAACCTTGCTCTCAGAAAATAATCATTTAAAAGTATTGAAGACAAAGGCTACACATTATTTTTATGTTCTATCTTATATACATTGTTTACAATAAAGGTATTGCTTAAAAGAAGAGACAGAAAATGCCAAAACCATTTAACTATTACAATCCCCAACTCAACCTTGACATAATTGTAAGAGGCCTCAAACTCAAAATTTTCTTTGATTTAGGTCTTTAATCTGTACTAAACAACCCCTGCAGAACTAGTATCTGCTGCTGCATACTACAAAAAACAGTACAACAAACACCACTCCAGGTCATCAGCATCAGCCTTTAGAAAGTTCTTAGGAAATATTTTACAAAAACACTAAGCTGCAGTTTCTGACTTGGGTTGCATTCGTCTCAGGCTCACTAATATGCTAGGTAGGTCTCAGCATAAAAAAGAGGTGCAGATGTTTCTCCACAGATATAACTCAGATTAAAATGCTGCCTGCAGTAGTAAAAGAATCTCTACACTAAATTGATTGGAAATATTATGTGCCTTTATACCTGAGCAATCTGCTAGTATGCCAAGGGTGATCTGATCACAAACTATTATAGGTAACAGTGGAGATCATTTTGACACATTGGGAGAAGAACCATTCTTAGGCTCCATGGAGATATTTTGGCATATAAATACCTTTAAAAGGAGAGTATTTTGTACACTGAAATTTGGTCTATTTGCTTTTATAAGTGAACTCTCAGAGGGCCTGAATTTAGGAATGTTCAGCAGTACCAAGAGCTTTACCCAAAATTTAAAAGCAGACGGCATGCACTCAGTTTTGTTGTGTAAAACATTTCTGTGTATACACAAAAAGTTGTTTACATTATTTTCTAAACATCTTTATGAATTTCACAGGCAGAGATTTCTGATCTCTTGGTTTACAACAAGCGTAACAATATCTCATCATTATCCTAACTCTATTCCACAATTTTGGGTTTCGGTACACAAAGAGGCAAAGAAGAAGGCAGGTGACCTCTTCTCTGCAGACATTCATAGAACATGCCATGAGTTCTCTGTGTTAAGGAGATGCTCAGAGCAAATATTTCCAGAAAACAGAGACTCCTAAGATCATGGTTTCCTACAAAAATTCATGACTGTCTAACAGTCTTTAATGGCTTTGAAACAGTGCCTTTGTTTTGTACAGGCCCAATTCTTCCAAGTATGCAAGGTCCTGCAGTGCTACATCACTCAAAATGATGGATTTGGATTATAAGTTTGCATGTGTCCTTTCTAAGTGCAACTATCAGACCTGTGTGTTAAGTGTGAAATGTCTTTGGCAATGGAAACTAGAGCATGCAAAGATGAGTTCGTAAAGGACCACCAGGTCGGAGCTCTGAGCAGGAGCTGTGTAGATCATCTTCTTAAAGTGAGCTCCCCAAACAGATTTTTAACCATTATCAACCCAAAAGCACTATCTCAGAGTACAAATGAAAGTTTGCAATCTAGTATCTCCCTCTGTGTGGTATCTCTGCTGATAGGACTGGTTCCAGCAAATCCAGTGACTCTCCGAAGTGCCCCAAGCACTGCACAGTCCCTCAGTCCCCAGCAAACTTAATTGAGATCTGACTATTTGTTATATCCCTCCACTGCACTGGCCTCCCTGAAGAAGCCCAGGCCTAGGCTCTGGCCCCCGTAGCTGCCAGCCCTGTTCTTTCCTTCCCTGACCAGCCCCCATAATCCCTCTCGCTGTTTTCCAGGTAGGTCTGTAGAAAGCTAATTAATTTTGATCATTAAAAATTGGCATTAAAAAGTATAAAGGAATAAATCGAGTGCACTGGGTATCAAAAATCCATATTGCACACAGAATCACACAGAGAGAAGATTTTCCCTTCAAAGGAATCTAGGAAAGATAAGGAAAACATGTCTGGTTTCAATCAGACATTCACTCTCAATTTGGAGTCCACAGATCCACCAGAAAACAGCTGGGGGTAGCAGATCAAAAAGAGAAAACTACTTGCCAAAGATTACTAATGCCTGATGACAAGATGATGTTATCATGGTTTCCTTCATCATAGAATGCCTTAGAAACTGGCTCTGTTCTTCTGTGAGCAACAGTCAAGCTCAGTGTCCTTATCTCACCACACAGAGCAGTTAGAAAAAAGACATTCCCTGTATCAAAGCCATCACTTGGGGTTGATAGAAGATACAGTAAATAGTAGAAATCAGTTAGATTTTTTTCTACTAAATAATACAAATCAGTTAAATATTTTCATCAAATTACCCTGTCTTACTTAGGAAGCCTTTTGTTAAACATGTAGTAACTGTAATTGCTCAGGAGGTATGAGCAGACTCACCTTTTTTTCCTTCTCCTTTTTTCCCCTCCAATTTTTTTGTCACAATACCCTCAAGCTTGTTTAAAAGACCAGGTAAATTAAATTATGAGTATTATTTAGAACAATAAGAACTTTACACTGAGCTATTCATCACAAAAAAAAAAATAGAAAAGGAATTTCTGAATTTATTTGTCTGACATTTACATATGCCATGTTTCCTTTGCTAACCACGAAGCTGTCAATCTATTATTTATGGAAACAAAAGACCAGAAATAGGTGTACATGGTTTCAGACAAATCTACTGGCCTGTGCAAACACTCATTTCCTCCCTCATTCTGTTTCAAGCCTCTCTACTTTTGAAAAATAGATGATTATTGCATTGAATAGCACCTAATGATGTAAAATTATGATATTCCAAAGGCTGGAAAATTAATACTTTGGTTCTAATACAGATAGAGTGCTAATGTTGATATTAAACCACTATTTTTATGCAAAGCATGAACTCTTGGAGTTATCAACCTTTCTAAGATCATAATACTTAAGTGATACCAATTTTCAATTAACACTTTTATTTATTTATATATTTACTTTTGCAGCCTAGAAATTTCAGAGGTTTTCTGAATTTCCTTGGCTCTCAGAAGAGTTGAGAGAGTAGTTTTCAACAGGCAGCTCTTCCATGCATTCCCACTTCTTTTTTTTAATTGCAGATATACCTGTATGTGGACTGGGGACTTTCTTCCCACACAGGCCTTTAACATAAGCTAGCAATTTCTCAACAATTCTTCTACAAATCATATCTACCTGCTGGGTGTTGTCTGTGAGATTACTCTGAGTCACAAATGAAGTAACGCTGGGTGCACCACCCCCTCTGTGTGTTACACGACTTCATAGCCTAGAGTTCAGTGTAGATACATCCTGTTCCCAAGCAGGATTGTGCAGATCTGTTGTGTCCCATTCAGGCATGAAGCAAGCAGTAAGAGCTCTTTCAGGGCAAAGAGTCTGAGATATGAAGCCAGAGTTTTGGTCCTAAGACCAGCCAAAATGTCTTATCTTATGCTTAACTGTGTCAGGGCCATGAGAGGAAACACAGAAGTGTAGAGCCTTATGTTTAGACAAGAGTGTGAGAGCACCTTGCAAGCTCTTTTCCCTTCTGGCCACAGATGAAACAACCAAGATGAGGAAAAAGAACTCCATGAAAATGTTTCTAGGCTCTCTAATTACACTGGCCTAGAATTAATTTCTGAGCCGTTCAGCTATCTCTCAAAAAAAGAGAAAAAAGACTGACTTTCCTTTTTTGCAGCCAGGAAGCCACACCTAACAGAAACAAACAAAAACCAATCCATAAGAACACAAGCGAGCTGAACCAGACCCCATCCACCCTGCCCCTGAGAAAAGGATGTGCAATATGCTTCAGCAAGAAGTAGGAGACTAGACAAGTTTCCTCCATGTCCTTCTCCCAGCTCAGGGTGCCGGTGTAAGGCAGATTGAGCCAATATCAACACAAACACCACTGTGCTCTCCAACAATATGGACCTGCCCACCTCTTCATCAAGGCGTTGGCAAGGACCAGCGAAAGGAGATGACAGAGCAGTAACCCTACAACTGAGACTAATTGTGCTATGTTTCACAGCCCTGAAACGGCCTCAGGTGTATTCCAATGCCAATACAAGGGGGTAGTGGGCCAGGGGCAAACAGACATCTGGCTTGGATGGGGCAGGAGCACAGCAGTGTCAATGAAGTGACACTGCTGTGGCACTGTGGCCACAACTTGCACTGACATATCTCCATACACTGGTTCGGCAATCATCATTTGGACCCAAATGCATTTTTAGCCCCCACTAATAGCAGTGAGGGCCAAAACTAATTCTGCCCTGAATGAAAAGGTAGATGTCTGAAATCTGCTGCTCAATGATAGCTGTCCTCTCAACCCTCTCCCTTGCTACCTGAAGCATATCAGGGATCTCTCTATATAAATAACACATAGTGTATATAAATGTCCAGAGATCTGTAGTGTTTTTATAATTAACTTTTTAGAAATGCAAGGAATGATGCTCAGACCTCCACAAATGTACTCACGATGCAGATGAGCTATCCTTATTCACATTATCATAAAAGGCAAAATAGTAAACACCACCTTTATTTTTGTTTTCCTAATAGTCTTTCTTAATGTTCTGTCAGCTTTCTTTTAGCAGTGCTGAGCATTCAACCAATGTTTTTAGAGAACAATCCCCAGTGACTCTGGATTCTCTGCCTTGAATGGTAATGTGATGCTGATCTCACTGTGGATGTATAGACACAAAAGGTTTTCCTCAGTGCTTTACTTATGTTTGTAGATACAGAATATGATCTTCATGTTATGTTGTCTTCTGTATATTCAAATACAGATATAAGTATACGTATATGTATATTATACAGGCACACACACTTCAATGATACCATGTATAATGATTTATTAGTATATTTAACAGTGAATACCTCAGCACAGATGCCTAAGGAATTTCATTACCTTCCTCCCTTGTGAAATAAGACTCTTTATCCCTACTTCACATTTCCTAACTTTTAAATAGTTATTAACATGTAGAGGACCTTCTCCCCATCCTGCCACAACTTAATTTCTTTCAGAGAATTCAGCAAAGGACCTTGTAATAAAGTTGGGGTTTTTTTAGCAGAATATCAACTGCATTACTTTTTCAGTGTATTCAGTGATGATCAAAAAATCCAAATAGATTTGAAAAATACTAATCCCCTCCCAAAAGCTATGTCAGTTCTCCCTTTTGTCTGTTAGTCCTAGGATGTCTCCTAATAGTTCACACAACAGCAAATTTATAGATTGTCTGAATTCTCTATCATACTTTAATCTTTTTTAAAAGCTACATTTATATTTGCCATTTCACTCTTATCTAGTACCACTACTGATTTAATCAATAGACTCCATAGCATAGCTGAAGGATTTCATTTTCATATTTATGTTCCCTCAGGGAACCCAAATAAACAGCACCTGGTTCTGCTAATTTGTCTGCATTCACTCTATCTATGTCTTCTAAACCTTATTCTTTTGACATTCCATTTGAGAAAGTTCTGTTCAACTCTGATCCCTGTAATACCAAGCCCTCAGGTTTCAATGTCTTCTTGGTGGTAACATTCACTGGAAAGAATTGGTTTAATTTTTCCTCATTTTTACCCTGCTGTTAAAGAATGATCATCTACTGGCCTCACAGTCTTTCTGGCAAGCTTTTCAATATGTTTGACAAATAACTATATTTTTAATTTTTATGTCTTTAGAAAATTGTTTCCCAGAGTCTTTTTTTTCCTATCTTATTAATTTTACATTTAACTTACGTTCTTTTTCCATTTGAATGTGATGTTCATTTTAGCCTCTTAACTCCTAGTAATACCCCTTCCTCTGATGCTTAACTTTGAAGACTTGTTTGGAGTTCTTTTCCAAGTTTTCTTTTTCCATAAATAGAATACATTTATCTGATTTTCCAGTTTATTATATTTAAGCAATCACCATGCTATGCCACAAACTTTTTTTTTCTTTTGGCAGCTCGTTTTCATTTCTTTGAAGTAGTTTCTTGATTTTTATTGCAGGGAAAGAGCTACATCTGAGCCTATTGTGATAATTGTTGTGTCACAGCTATTTAGCAGTAATGTTCGGACCCAGTCCCAGATCAGGATAATTCAGGACCTGGCTCTCCTGACATTGCTCCAATGACTGCTTTAAGAAGCAGGCATTTTCAGGGCCTAAAAACTGTTCTCTGCAGAACACATCTCATCCTGATATCCACCCTTCCCTCTGGAGCTACACAGGTGAATCTTTTCCGTCAGTGTGATCTCTGCCATCTCCATGAAGATGTCTTTGTTGATGTCAAAAACTCAAGCAAAATTCAGAGGATAATTTCAGCTGTAGAGACTTTTGCAGGAAGGAAGGAAGGAAGGAAGGAAGGAAGGAAGGAAGGAAGGAAGGAAGGAAGGAAGGAAGGAAGGAAGGAAGGAAGGAAGGAAGTTATTTGCTTTTTCAGACATTAGAGGAAGCAGAATGTGGAGAGTCCATCTTCACTGCAAGAGTTAGCCTGTAAATTTGTCACTGCAGGATAGCACACAGAGAGCTGAGTCCATGAAAGGCACTACCACTGGCTGCATCTGGCACAAGATTTCTAAAGGGGATTGCACACAACTTTATCTGCTGCAATAAGCTGAGCCACAATTTTTTCTTTTCCAAGAAGGAATCAGGGAAGAAATTCAGTTTGTCTTATTGTATGGGGAAGGGGGGATTTACATCAAACCAAAACATAAATTGCTGCACCAACACAGATACAGTCCACATCTACAATGTAATCAGCTACACTTACTCGAGACAGATTCAGATGGATAGATCAGTCCAGAAGTACTAGCACATGGTTAAGTTAAGGCATTTTCCCTTTGTACAGAATTTGAGTTATAAATGGAGCTAACATCACAGAGAAAATAAGCCCTAGGCCATTTTCCTATGGAACAATGAAAAATGTGAAAAACAACTTCAAATAATAGTTATTTTATTCTAGCACCTGCATAGCCATGCTATGCAGCAAATGTTGCTGATTAATTAATGAAGTCCATCTGATGATGTCTCCCTGTGAAGAGCATACAATCTATATTTCAAATTACTTTTGAAAATCTAATCATCAGAAAGTAGAATTTGCTCATTAGTTAGTAATAATATATTAAGTTCCTCTGTCTGTCCCCAAATCAAATAGATAAAAGCCTAATTAATAAAAGGCATGCCACAGAATATGTGTAGTCCCACTGGTGGCATAAAATGTAGCAAGGGAAGCTATAAACCCTGGATGCTAAATGTGCAGCAATGTCTTAATAGAGCACTGGAGCAGATTGCTCAGAGAGGCTACGGAGTCCCTCACTGGAGATGTTCAAGAACTGTCCAGACACAATCCTGTGCCGTGTGCTCTGGGATGACCCTGCTTGAGCAGGGAGGCTGGACCACATGACCTTCCAACCTTGTCCATTCTGTGATTCTATGACAGCCCTTCATTAACAGAGATACTTTATACAAAAGTTAGAAATTACTTCAAAATATACAATCTAAATACAGATCTTCCTCATCCTAGCTCCAACATGAAATTTCTCAGTGACAGGTTTTTTTCTAGAACAGTACAGCACTCAAGCCTTTAAAAGCTCGTAAGGACATATTTCTGTTCTCACCGTACAAACATTTGAGGTGATTTCTATTGATAATAGAAAACTCTCGTGAAAAGTACCAGATATATTTAGCTGTAATCATCACTCTAATATAGCAGTCACTATCTACCTGGCAAATGTGCATTCTGAGGAATAGGTTGTGGTATTTAGCCACAACTTGAATAAGCATCATAATCACAGTGTCCTGCAGGAGGGAACAGAAGAGCTCCTCCCTCTCACCTGGAGGTGATGTCTGTGTCCTTTACTTTCAGTGGAGAAGGAAATCAAGCCTGCCCTATACAAGTGGCCGTGTGCAAACAGGGCACTGCCTTCTCAGTGACTTGCTCCTAGGAGGCACAGCCTTTGCAGCCCTGAATTAAGGACTGAATTAAGGACTGTTAAGCCCATCACAGAATGTAGGAGACTCTGCTCTGCTCTGCCTCTAGAAGGCTGAAGCTGAACCAGGATTCAAGTGAGTGAAGGTGAATTAAAATCCATAAGGGTGTTTTATGTAAATAATTTATCATGTCATGAAAGATGTTTGTATATATTTGCTTAAAATTCCTCAACATCATTCCAGTGAGTAGCACAAAAAGAACATTACTTCTGATATTTCTACTTTTGTATTATATATAATTATATATTTGAAAGCAACCAAATTTAATTTCACTTTGCAGCAATTCACATTTGGTAACCTTTCAGGGCAGCATAGTAAATTCAGATCACCATAGGAATTATATCCAAATTCTAATAGGAACCAATAGCATTTATGTGAGCACTTACAGTACATAAACCAGAAAATTAAAAGGAAAATTTTTTTTCATTGTTTTATTTTGTTATTTGAATACTGATTTCTATAGAATGTAAGGAGGCTACAGATACATGTGCTAAGCTTATTTACTTCACAGACCAATACCATATATGTTAGTCTAAAGTCAACAATTCTTACATTTTCCATTTTGCATTCATTCCATGTCTCATTCCTCTTTACAAAACACAGCATACGCATTTCTTCATTTGCGCTCTTCACACATTTCCGTCAGCCATACCTCTCACTGAAAGTGAAATACCTTTCCTTCTCAGCCACAGTATGGGATTTTTAATCATAACTGATTCTCATTTTCATTCTTATTCCCTGACACTAAACACATTTGCCTTAATTTGCATATTAAAATCATTGTCACAGTCAATCATTAGGATTTTACTGAACTCATAATAGTTGACATGGGTATTTCTGTGTCTCTTGGCTGTTGTGAAACATGAATGATCTTATAAACTTCCCATTTGCTCCTCACAGCATATCCCCTTCCTGCAGAGCAATTTAAGACATTGCATTGCAAGAAAACAGGTTCCCAAAAGATTGATTTCCAGAGGAAGACAGAATGTGCATCTCAAACACATCTACAGGAGTGGGTGGATATCAGTCAAGCCATGACAGAGTTCTCTCTGACTCCCACAGAACCCTGTGTCTTCGCATTCCAAGGTCAAATCCAGCTGCTTGCTGACTAATCTTCTCAGAGTTCAGTAATGAGTACTCATTTCTGATTCTCCATAATAATAATTTTCAACAAACAGGTTTCTCCCCCACCCCTTGGCTCTGAACGTCAAAATAAATTTACTGAACCCAGCAGGATTATGATCAAGTCCAGAAGAAGTTTTAAATCCCGAGATCTGAAAAATCTTTGGCCACATGCTCACTTCACTAGTGCTCCTTCATTAAAATTTCTCCTTTTGGAAATGCACATTGATTTTGAAGCACCTCTGTTTTGGCCAGTTCTGTTAGCATTATCTCCCATTTTCTTGTGAAAATTCATGCCTGATGTTTTTTATTCATCATCATCAAATATTCATCATTTTTTAATTTGCATGAACTTCTGTAATTACATCAAAATGTATTTCCAAAATTTTCCTAAAATCTTTTAAAATAAAAATTTTAATACTCTAAATTATGGGAGACCAATTTTGATCTCTTTTAATGATTGGTCTTATATACTGTCAGATAAAGAGCACATAGGTTCAATCTCACTCTCAGAGCTGCCTACATAAAAATATTTTCAAGATTCACACACATTTTCTACTAAGGTGAATTGATTTAAAATACAGGATAGAGATGATATCTGCAGGTATTAATTGGTCATTTCCATCCATTTGGAGCTGTTACTTACAATTCCTACATTTCCTGATAGACGGGTGCTTACTAACCAAGCACCTTTTCTCTCCATACCCAGTGTTCAAAATAATGAGTCCTCTATTTTGCTATTTAGAGCTCAAATGCTGTCTCTTTTTCACTTCCTAGTTGATTGACACGACTGATTCCAAGAAATGCTACCTATCTCCTATCAAATCTTTTGTTGTCCCTTCTTTTGCTGATTCTCTGGGCTGGGAAATGTTATTTTAAGCTTCCCTTATAACAAAACCGCTGCACACCTCCCTAACTCCTTTCTGAATTCATCACTGTTAGAAGGCCAAATACAGAAGGCATCAACGTGCAATAGCAAATGCAACTCACAAGACTGGGTTGCGTGAGAGCGAGTTCCACTTGCCAGGATGAGTTCTGTGGCTTGACATGATCCCCCTGTAACTACTGCTTCCAGCAAATGAGTTTTCCTCTGCTCACTTCTGTTGTAGCACTCCCACTCTCTTGCCTGCCCTTAAAGACACAAAAGGAAAAAATAAGGGCTTCCACCAAAACAAAAAAAGGAAAAAAAGAAACCAAACCAAATAAGCCACTCTATTTTTCTTTCTAATAGAAAAAAAAAAAAATCCATGTCTGTTATTAAAATTGCTTTCAAAAGCACTTACCATAATCATCCCACCTTATCTAGCATGGCCTGTTGTCAGTGTTCAAACTGTTACTGTTTATATAGTAAATTGTAAAGCGCGGAAATTTTTCCTCTTCTTACCTATGTCTGCTATCCTGTGGGCTAGTTTGTGCTTGGCTTCTCCAAACACCTTAAGAGATGGGGATAAAAGCCTGTTCTCCTATCACGTATCTTCAAATTCTGCCTGAAGTGCTTTGTTTTGGGCTTTTATTGATGTAGTGTAAGCTCCCAAATAAAAAGGAGAGACCTGGTCAGTTACCATATGTCTGTGGGGAATACTTGATGCCATGTAATGTGATATCACTATTTTGAGACTTTCTTCATGTAACGAGATCATTTTGTGAGGCACCAGCCAAAGTGATGCCACTGCAAGAGCTGAAAGAGTGAGTGTAAGTTTTTCAGCCCCACAAAGACTAAACCTTTTTTCAGTATTTTTAAAATATCAGTGATCACAGAGATACTATATTTATACTACTATTTTGTAAAAGTAAGATCTGAATAAAAAAAAAAAAAGCCAAGATCTAAAATAACAAAGCAAAACAGCAGAGAAACTGTTTTACTTCACATGCACATGCTCACTAGTGCAGGTTACCTCATTTTTCCATTATAACAGTGCTGACTGTTGTGCTGGGGAATTGCTGTGAGCAGGCAGACTCATAAGGGTTTTGTCAAGCAGCTGTGGGATCCTCTTGACTGCACAGAGACACAGATATTGAATATTCCAAAAGGTTCTTAAATCCCAGTTTCCCCAAACTGACTGCAAGAATCGCCTCCCCTATCTCGGAGGTCACAGCTCCATCTCCCCATGGCATGCTGCAGAGCTTGGCTTGACATCTTTCCTGCTGGCCTCAGCATTTTGATGTGTACCTGACTCTCTGTGAGCCCAGAAGGTAAGAAATACAGGAAAACAGCTTCACACAGCTTCTCTTTCAATTCCATGTGAAGGTGTCAAGAATTTGTCTTACAATGAAAACTTCTGCAAATAGCATGTGGGAGAGGATTAGGTTGGTTTCTTTGTTTTTTGTTTGGTTTTTGGTTTTTGGTTTTTTTTGTAATAAATCAATACTTCTCTTGGAACTGAAAATACTTTTTCAGTCAGTTCTATTTTTAAATTCTTAGATGACTTTCAAAGATGGGATTTATCTCCTTAGGGCAGTAATTTGCTTATGAAAACTACCTGAAATCAAGAGAATCCACCCAACCAGCCACTTCTCTGACCCTGGCAAATTAATGTAACAGAACACATGAAAGTAGAAAACATAGCAGAGCAATACTTTTTTCCTCCTAGCTCTGTGCTTGCTAAAGCACTTCAAGTAAAACATCTATTAATCTTTAAAAACATTGAATTTAATTACCCTGACTAATGTTAGCTTGTACCAAATGTTACAGATATGTTTTCCTTCATAAAGTACAAAATGTTCTTCTAATTTTAAATTTGTGTAACTAAATTCCAGTCCTCTGAGCAATTTTCTACCTAATTTTGACTGTCAATTGGCACAAAATTGCAGCTTCTCTGCAGTGATCCAATCATCTAGTTAATTTCTTCACCCAAACAAATTCATGAAATGCAGTAGTTCGATTTTCTTTTTGACAGTCCATCAGAGTAAGTTGTATGGGTTTCCATGAAATCGCTACATTTTTTTTATTGGAAACTCCCCAAATGTTCTCTCTTGCACTAATCTGGGATCTAACTTGCTTTATGTTGTCAGGTGATCCAGATTTGCTGGGGAAGGGCTACAGAACACAGTATTTGTACCCTGACAAGGTATTGCAGGGTTGAGCTGTAAGCAACTTCAGCTCTCAGGCAGGATAGCAGACTGTAAGAGGTGAAAATAAATCATTATTGGTCCTGCATTGCCTCCAGCAGATCTCCAGAAAGCCAAACTGGCTGCTGCTGCTTCTGCTACTAAGGATTCAGTGGTAAATACTGAGAGAAAACTGGTCCTGGAGAGGTACGTTTTGCAAAGACATCATCATTCAGAAACAACAGTCCCCATTCTGACCCTTCCTATTCTTCTGTTAGCTGGGGCAAAATAAAGCCAGTCTCACAGGAATTCTCCTCTTCCCTCAAGTCCCACTTGCACGCAAGTGCAAATTAGGCTGGACTGCAAAAACAGCTTTCCTGACAGAAGGAGAACAAAATGTTTTCTACTGTTTAAGCTCTCGACCAAAAAAAAACCAAAAGGACAAGCATATACACACACATACACCTATGATGTTTTAATATTATTGTTGCAGAAATGTAAGAAAATGAAAATTTTAACCCAGCACTTACAGAGTACAGGGGAAAAACAGACAAAATATAAATCAGTTTGCACAGCTAAGCACAGCTAAGATAATGTGCACTCTTTCTTGAAGCAGAGATATAGGCACAGTGGAAGGGATGAAGATTATTTTTGCTTTCTATAATCTTGGCCCTATGGTACCAAGTCCAGCTGGGATTCTGAGGCTGTCCTATAGAGGGCCGACACATTTTCTCCTCAAAGAACATGAAAGTCCTTTTAATCCAGTCATGAGATATGGAATGCAAAATGTTAATGAAATCCCTGGTTCATTAAACTTATCTTTGATCCAGTCTGAGTTATGATTATTCTGTAAAAACAAGCCACAAAACCAAAACAAAGTCAAATATTTCTGTTAGCTTACTCTCTATACTGAGAAGTGATCCCTACAATTCATTACAAAGAAAATCCACATTGGCACGTGTATTGGTTTGGCACGGCCTGGTTTTAGGTGGCACAGAGGCCACAAAGATGGAAAGGTGCTGGAAGCATCCACCATGTCTGGCAGAGCCAGTGGCTGATGGCTCTGAAGATGGACATGCTGCTGGCCAAAACTGGGCCAGTGGGAGAAGCTGGTAATGCCTCTGTAATGACATACATAAGAACAAAATCAAAACAAAATCACAGGGTTTTTTCTCCTAGTCAGAGAAGAGAAGGAGGTGAGAACATGTGAGGGAAACAACATGGAGACACCAAGGTCACTGGAGAAGGAGAGGCATGAGGTGCTCCAGGCGCCAGAGCTGAGATTCCTCTGCAGGCCGTGGTGAGACCATGGTGAAGCAGCTGAGCCCCTGCAGCCCTTGGGGATCCATGGGGGATGCAGAGATCCACCCACAGCCCTTGGGGATGCACAGGGGATGCAGAGATCTGCCCACAGCCCGTGAGGAAGGTTGCCATGCTGGAGTGGGTGGATGCCTGGAG
>VXBU01016241.1:896206-928428 GCA_013400315.1 Bombycilla garrulus
AGAGCCGCGCCACAGGAGTTTTGGGAGGACTGGGTGCCAGTGAGGGGAGTTCACGCTGCAGCAGGTGTGGTTTGGCTGCTGCTCATGGGAATGGACCCAGGCCAGTGAAGTTCACAGAGAGCTGTCTCCTATGGGAGGGACCCCACCGCCTCACAGGACAAAGGCTCCTCTCCTGGAGCAGTTGAAGAAAACCTTGGTGATGAAAGTACCAAAACCCCCACACCCTATCTCCCTGCACTGTCGGTGGGAAGGAGGGAAGGGCTGGAGGCCGAAGGTGTTTTATTTTACTTTTTTCTTCTTATTTTACTTCTCATTATCCTCCTCTGATTCTGTTACTAAAAAATTTCACTTTGCAACTAAAGCTGAGCCTGTTTTGCCCTTGAAATATTTCTACCTCTCTCATGAAGCCTTTGTTAACCTTTTTTTTCCTTTTCCCTCCTTTGCCCAGCTGTGGCAGGGGAAGGCGAGCAAGCAACTCTTGTGGGTGCCTGATGTTGGCATCAAATCACGACACCAAGAAAAATCTAAAATTCTTTATTCAGTATCTTGTGGGCACTTACCTGTTTGCTAATGTACATCTATTAGCTTTGTTTTTCTTTTTTTTCAGGAATAAGCTTCTTTGCCTGCATTGTGAAGTAATTTTATAGTATTTCTATTTTCCATTTCACATTTGTTCTTAGCTGCTGGATTCAATGGACCATTCTTAACTGCAGCCTAAACTTGTTGATTATGGCTCACACACACCCAAAGTAATACTAAACTCTGAATCAGAACAAGTAAATTCAGACATATAAACAGCTTGAAAAAGAGCCACAGAAAAAAGGAGAAAATTGCCTTTCTCAGAAATGCATGGTAATCTGCCAAGAACTATTATAGGTACAAATGAACACAAGAGAAAATAAAAACAGTTATAAATGGCAGAAAATCCTAAGATTCAAATTTACTCATGTAAAATGAATGACAGCCACAAAGAGAGAGGGAAAGCACTTGTTAGAAGGGAGAGGAATCACTTCATATATGAATGAGAAATCTTTGTTCAAGTAGCAATCCCTCATTGCATCAATATGCTTCTGGGATTCCACAAATATACAGAAGAACGAGGTACAGAGAAGGATGCAGAGAACAGTAACACCACTCAAGGCAGAAAAGGCATCTGGACAAGAAAACAGTATACAGACCAGAAGTCTTCAGCCTGGAAGAACAAAATCAAAGGATCAAATAAAGGTCTACAAAATCATAATTTAGAAACTAGGAGCATCAAATAAAAGCTTCGGAGATCAAAGAAAAAGGAGGTAGCTTTTTGAAAAAATATGCGTTTTAACTTCAGAACTCATTGTGCCTGGGTATCGTGTACAGGAAAGTTTACATAAATTAAATAAAATTTTAGACATGTTTTCTGATGAAAAAAATGCACAAAAGGTTACTAGGCATAAAAAGACACTCTATCTCAAGAGATGCCTAAGCCATGGGTGCCTGGAAGTTCAGGAGACATATCCAGGGGAAGCATGTTGGGGTTTGTTTCTTTCTCTGTTTTTTATTGGTTGATGCTAAAGGGAGAGTACTTGCTTAGGTGGACCTCATGTCTGAATCCCTCAAATTACTTCACACACTTCATGCTTCAAAAAACTTTATACATACCTTCCTGCCTGTTGTTCAGATCTTATTTTCTCATCTCTTATTTTCTACAATCTTTATCACAGTATAACTATCAAAATACTGGATTAACATCATTTCTACATTATATTGATGAAAAATGCATAGTCAGTATTTATGTGTTCTATGAAAAGGAGGACCTAGTTGCAGAATTCAATAGCTGGCTTTTAAAAATTTAAATCCACTGGTGGAACAAGTAAAATCCCAGGATTTCTAAAAATACACTTAGCTTTTTTGGTGGATTAGCAACTGAAGGGTTTTTACATGAAGAGACAAATTTCAGGGACTAATTATCTAGTGTACAGGAAAGAGAGAAGATGATAAGCCCCAAGCACAGCTAAGATAGGGGAAAGCAGACAAGAGTCAGAAATGCTACACCATTACCACAGCCATGGCAAGGATTTTGGGGGCCATAAGAACATTGCCCCAGAACATAGCCAGAAACTGCATCCAAAATCATCTACACATCCCCTGCTCAGTGAGCAAGGCCAGTCAGATACATGGCAGTGTCATAAACACTGCACAGCAGCAAGCCAACTGCATGGGTATGATCATGCGTAGTTAGCGTGTTTTGGTGACACCCAGAGTCCCTGAGCAGCTCAGTATTCAAGCTGATGACCAAAGTTGGGCTTGGAGGAAAAGATGTGACGTTGTATGTGGCTTTCATGTAGGAAAATGTCATTCATCAGTCATACTTCATAAGACAGGTGGGAAATGCTTTCACTGGCTGCTACTGGGGGTCCTTTCAAACTGGAGGATGAAGCCCCTGCCTAACATGTAGTTCTGTAGAGCCACATCTGTACACACACGAGCACAATGTTCCAGTAGCATGTCTCTGCCAAGAGACTGTGATGGAAGGTCTGATGGCAGCCTGAGCAAACAACCAAGGGGGAAAATAATGCTAAACAAAACTCCTGACCCTACACAGAGACTTGTTAGCTCATGACAGTCCAGTTCTACTCTGGAAATATTAGAGGGGGGGAAAAAGGATAAAAACTTAAACTAACTAGAAAACTCTTAAACAACAGCAGAATTAGAGAAATCTAGCACTTACTAAAGTTAGAAGACTGAATAATAACAACATAAATATGGGAAAATATTAAAAATTAATAACAAACTGGGCATTAAAAATAGAAGAGAAGAATGAAATTGATCCATCACTCTTTCCTGACCCAAAAGACAGCACAAAATTAATATACCAGACATCTTAAAATATTTAGATTCTCAGTGTTACATTGTCTTTTTTTTTTTTTTCACATCTACATGGAAATATATTTCAGTATCTCGATGTGGTTAAATGACCACACTAACTTGCTTCCCATTAGCATTTCTCACTGTTGCTATCAATCTGTTGCAGATGATACATTACCAACTTCTGAGATGAAATGCAGTCTCAGTACTGCCAGGCACACATCATGCTGTAGGATACTGATTAGACCTTAAACTGTACATTAGAAAAGCCCAGCATAATTTTCAGAAGAAACCATCAGTCTCTAATGTATGAAAGGACCCAGTCAGTAACTTCAGAGTTACATTTTGATGTAAGCATTTTCTGCCTCTATGGGATGTTCCCTTTTATTTTGATAATTTTGCTAAGAGCCTTTTGCAAACTGCCTGAACCTTGCTGAGATTTTACTTCCTATTAACTGCCACAAGCTAGACAAAATCTTTTTTTCCCTCTGATGAAAATGAGGTTGGAGAGTCCCATTCACATTTTCATCAAGGCCCTGATGATAAGCAAATGTGCAGTAAGGGGTCCCTGGGTTTCAGATCTCGGCTTTTCCCAGACCTCCGGCATTCTCAGGCTGCCTCCAGGCTGTGGGACCAGAGGGAGTCGTGCCTGAGCTCACTCATGCCCTTCCTGGGGTGTGAGGTGGATGCTCCTGGCACTGTGCTCAGGCACCCCTGGGGTGTGTGCGTGCACAGCCACACACATCTCACACACACAGGCCGTGTAAGAGCCAACAGCAACACACACCCAGCTGGCCATAAATATGTGGGCAGTGTGTGGAATGGCCTTTGCAGCCAGGAGTGTAAGCTGAACACAACGGACAACTGGTTTATTCGATTATTAAATTAACTAAATAAAACCTACCTACATTATGATATGGATTACCCCAGAGACAGTGAACCAAAAAACATCAGGGACACCCTTTTGTTAGCCAACCCACCTGACCTCTCTCCCACTTTCTATAAAAATTTCTTTTGTCCTCTAGTTTAGGCTTCAAAATACAGGCTTTATCACAACAACGTGGTTTTTATTTTTCAAACAAAACTCTGGAAACAGAAAGAAAACCCAAGAAAGCTTTAAATAATTCAGAAGCATTCTGTAGTACTGTCTTTATTCTTAAAATGGCTACACTGAACAAAAATAATATGCTTTAAATTACTTCATAAATGAAAGAGGTGTCTCACAAAAATAAATAGCAGCTGCAATACTTTCGGGTTTTAAGTTTGGGGAAATCAGAAGCTTTGGATCTCTAAAGAAATCAACCTTTCTGTTCCTTATTGGGCACAATTGTACAAAATTATGCCCTCAGCACAGGGCAAATTTAAAATGAGAGCTCAATTTAATTTATTAATACAACCTGTCAACCTGTTAATTTGGGGGAGAGTGTCCCAAACAAAGAGAAGTTGTTACGGTATGACCACACTCCTTTTCTCATAGGACCATTCCATAACATGTAAGATGGCAGGTGGGCCTTGTTTTGGCTAGTACTCAATTAGTTTTGTCACCAAAAGACAATTCTTTGGAAGCGGGATTGCTGGTTGTCAGTTGAAGTGATCATGAAGGTGCTTTGCATCACTGGGCTGGTCATTGTAGAGCGAGTATTAAGCGAACCCAACCCCCAAAGGCTAACAGGGTTTTTAATTGCTGCAGGACATCAACCTGCTCTGGGATAACAGTAACCCTGTCCTGCCCAGGTGTGATTTCACAAGATGAGCTGAGAGTGCTCTGGCCCCCTCTGTACAGCACTGTTTAGAGAGCAGGACGCAAAGGCTGCCATTGCCCATAGCTGCCACACTTTGTCCCCACAGCAGCTGGTCACATCCACCCTTGTCCCATACACCCAGGTGCTGCCATTAATGCAATTTCAATTGTTGCTACCAGTTGCTATTTAAGTCTAAAATCCAAGGCAAGAATGAACAATCTTAAAACCTACTCTAAGCAAATAATGAATCCCTGAACCGATTTTTCTGCTTTGTGGGATGAGGGGTGTGTTGTTTAACATATCAAAGTATCCGTGTTCCCATTTCTTCTGTAGGAAAGAATTTGAGTAGCATGCTGTGGAAGGGAGGCATGGAACAGGCAGGGAACTTGAGGTATGTCATGCAAATTTATGCAGAGATGACTTAAAAGAATACAAGCAGATTTTCTATATATATGCATGCCAATTACACCATATGATTTGACTTTTATTTCCTTTTCTGTGTCACTTTCCCTTCGGTTTCCTGCTTATCATTTCACACAAGCACATATGGGGGACCACACCTTTCACTTGCACAAACCAAACAAAACAAACCGGCTATTTTTAAGAATCCATCAGCAACTATTCATTCAAAGCTGTTCAGAGCAGTCATCTGGCGTTGCTAGGTGACAAACTATGTATTCACCTCTCTCTTTATTAGCAAAAGAATTTAGCAAGAAGAGTAAGAGATGTAATTGATTTAAGCACTGTCCACACAAACTGTGTCAAGCCTGCAGGAACTTGGGCTGTCGACTTGCTCATACTTCTGTGAACCTTTATCCTCCCCAGCTGCAGGGAAGTACAAGCATCAATTAGACAGAAGTTCCATCACACTCCTGAGAATGTTTTTTCATTATCCTGATTTGGAGTCTAAATATTTGGTTGTAAGTGACATTGCTTAAATGAGACATGTCAGTTTATAACTTGACGTTGCAAATGCTTCTTCTTTTTCTTTTTCTTTCGTGAAATTCATTGTTGTTACTAATACCCTGATCGTGAAAATATGAATGAATGTGAATGACTTTAGGACTGGTAACTTGCAGGATGGCAGCAGTGCTGTTTGTCATAGGTCTCTTTGTAAAACAGTCCTATCATTGCTAGAGATACCTCTTAAAACAGTTCATCGTTATACAACAGCTCTTAGTTTGACATTCAGCTACCTTAAACGTTGTGATAAAGTCCTACACATTCCACAGCCTCACGGTATCCACACAGCTCGATGTTTTATGTCCTAAAATATCTTGATAGCTAGCAAATGGGCACAGATGTTTTACTAAGCTTTTATGAGGTTTACTTCCAAGGCTGCAAGGTGCTACTACAAGAACACTGATGGTCTGAGAATGGTTCACTTAATAAGTAGAAAGGAGCACAGGGTAATGGAACTATACAGAAGAACAGCCATCATTTATCCAAAACTCCCATTGCACTCAGTGTAAAGTGAAATCACACAGTGAACTCCTCAGCATCGACCCAGTGACCTGAGCCTGTCACCTTTCCTTTTTCACACTGAAATGTGCACCAAGATGTTGTACAAGGTGCAGTGCTGCATTCATGTACCTTTCTTCTAGGCCTGTGTGGTGCTAAATCCATACTGAAAAAATAAAGAACATGATGTGTAGTTCATGATTCTCTATGCAGACAAACCAGGTTCACTCACACCACAGATATTTGCTGCTGGAATAAAAAGAGCTTGAAAAAGGAAAAGCCACATTCTGCCCAAGCCATTGCTTTGCATGTAAGGGCCCTACAAACCTCACACGAAGTCAAGGACAGATTTGGTGTGTTTGTTTCTAAATGACTGCAGTCTAGATGTTGTAGGTACACCAGGCAGGAGGGGAAAAAGGGACAAGAGATGGTTTTTCTCTCTCTGGGCTGCAAGCAATGCTTGCTCAACTTCTGGTGTTAACTGGCATCTTAAGGACAGTGGGAGGGAGGAGACGTTGGCCTCCATCCCATTCACTAAGGAGGCATAACTGTATCAACAACGGCTTGTAATTAAGTGTGTGCTTCCATGCACCCAAGGAGTACATTTAGAGGCATTCTTCAAGTGTGGGTATTGGAAAGTGACTCATGAGAAACAACATAAAAAATTAAAATCTGAATACTGATCACCCTTTTCTTTCACCTCACTGCCTTCCTAAAAGTAGGTTTTTAAAACCTTGTATATATAGTTATTCTAAGGATCATGCTTCCAGTCCTTCCATGCAGATTTACTTGAGGTCTTTTACAGGCTCTGGTTTAATAAATACATGCATGAAATTATTCACCTCCTTCCTTGCTCTGCTCCTCTTATCTGCAGATTTCTGTGACAGCACTCCTTTGTTTCTTTGTTAAAGTCATGGCATCCAGCATTCCAAATCACTGATTGTTTGAGACTTCTAAAATTAAACTGTGTTAAGTTAGGTTTGTCTTGGTTTGATTTGGTTTGGTTTTCTTTTCTGAAACCTCCCAGATTCCATGTCTCCTAAAAGAGAATATTACTGGTCTCAGTCCACAGCCTGGCTGAATCAGAAAACTCAGCACAGAAAACCAAGCAAGCAAGATGTCAAAGTTTTCAGCCTGAAAGAAAAACAGCAGCACCAACCATTGATTTTCAGGTGCCACATCTTCCTGCTCACTGACATATTCTTATTAAAGGCTTACGAGTATAAACCCAGAATGACTTCATTTAGCCTGACAGAATAACTTCAAATTTACACAGGTGAAATCAAGACCTCAGTCCAACTCTAATTTTGTAGACGATAGATCGATCTATAGCTTTTCCTAGATAGAAATAGAATTTATGAGAAACAAACAAGAGTAATCCCGGGAAGTAAAACATTTTGGAGCCTGTATCCACTCTTGTGCAGTGCTTATTTCACTGCATCAGGGATGAATTTGTCTCTTTTTGTTGGCTGCAGTAGCTCCTGGTGTTATTTTACATCGCTACATTTCTTTTTTTGTTTTCGTTCATGCCAACAAGACCATGAGTAGGCGTCATATAAGATAAATCTCACTAATTTTAAAAAAGAGAAGCTAGTGAACAGGAGGTGATAAATGCTGTGCTGCCTACTCAGGTTCTGTCACATAAGATGTCATTTTTTTATTTTAATTATATTTTCTGCCAACTCACAAAAGCCAGTGATTTCTACTGCATGTGATCCTACCTTTTGCTATGAAATTATTCTGCATAGCCAATTGCAAAAAACATGCACTTGTTTCTGTCCCAATTTTTTTCCATATTCATTTTATGGCTGCTTCCTGATGTTCTATAGAAATTGTCTCTTCAGGAAATGTTAAAACATAAATAACAGCTTGTTCATTGCAAAATGACTCAGACTGCACACAGAATTAACTCTTTTTTCAAGTGTTAGTAAAACACATAGGGAGCCTAAAAGATCGTCTGCATTTTAGATACAGTTTTGCTACTGCATGCTCACAGCTAGCTAGTTTTGATAAAAAATTCTACTTGATTAAAAAAATCGAAAGCTAAAGAACTGTGGTATCTAAAATGTACTAACAGTAAATCCTTGTCTGTTTGCATGGCAGGTAAGAATTCTTGTCATCCTAAAAGGTGAATTAAATTCAGCTTCGAGCAACACCAGCTGTTTGATCGACTGCTGACATCTGCAGATGCTCTGAGCAGAAGGGCCACCTCTCACAGACCTGGGCTGAGCAATGCCTGCAGCTGAAACAGCAGCATGTGTACATGGACCACAGGCACAGGGGTGGAATCCTACATTTCACCAAAGTAAAATTCGTTTTGGAAATGGGAATAGTTTAAAAAAAAAAGCAAAGAAGCAAACAAACAAACAAAAAAACACCCACTTGTTAAACTAGATGAAACCAAAGAAGGGTAAACCAAGACTCAAGTATAAGGATTAAGTCCTGGAGGAGTTGTTAACACAAGGTTCACACCAGATGCAGTGCTTCTGTGAGTGAAGGGGATGGAACTGTGGCTTTGACTAATTTTTGAAGTAACATATCTTATGGATTATTATTATTATTATTACTACTACTACTAACTGGAACTCAAAAGCAGGAATGGGAGAATGGATTTTAGGACAGAACCTAATCTAACCAGGAGTAGAAAAAGAAAGAACAGCACAGGAAGGTCAGATGGCTTAATCACACACTTGGGGGACCATCAGATAGCTGAATTATGCTGCAGACAACTTCAGATCCAAGCTTGGGTCGTTCAACTAAATCGAAATAGGTCAGATCACAGCCTGAATGCAAAACTACATTTCTGAAGTAATTAGTGTCATGATTTTTTTACTATAATGGCCAGCCAGATTGGTAGTATTTCTGGTCATATATCAACTTTGGACAAAGGAAGAACATAACTGCCTTTTCATTTGACCATTTATATTTCGTTAATCACAGTGTCCTTATTATGCATAAAATCAGATTGAATTAGAGATTGAACATAAAATTGAATTACATCTCAAGTAAAAATATAGATTCCCTAATAGTTTATACTTGTCAAATGAAACAACCAGAAATTCAATGATCTCTGTGATGGGCCTTCTAGTGACTCTTTGCTCAAAGATAAATTAAGTTCTCCACCCTTTAAGTGCCTGGAGCACTTCTCTGTAGAAATCCTGATCAATTCAAACTCCAGCTCTGCATAGCAAGGAAGCTTAGGGTCTTCAAAACCATAACTTGACTTGGTTTCCTGGATCATCTCTACTGCTAGATGTAGCAGAGCACTACTTGCACACTTTCACAGTCAAGTATAACTTAGACAAAAATTGCTAAGAAACCTCAGCATTTTTTTCTTGACTTGTCAAGCCTCTGTATGGTGGGGCGAGGGGGAAGCATCTGCTTTACCTGACTATAAAGCCAGTCCTTTCTCCTTCCTTTAGGAAATAAAAAATGTAATGGAACATCATTTACCTCACAGAATTCTTTAATTAATGTTTGATAACATTTATAACAGACATTTTTATAACCTTTACATTTGTACATTTTGAATTTATCACTATATCACCCATATTATCTATGTGAAAACCGTATTTGTTTACAGTACAGCATGTAAGCCTTAGGCAATATTTTTCAAAAATCATTTGTATTTCTCTGAAGAAAACTTCCTTTTACTATGGATTTATGCAAAGTTTTTTCTAAGTATAAATAAATCTTCCTGTAAGTTCTCTGTTTGTGTGAGACGAACACTGGGGCTATGCATAACTGTGAGCTGTTCGCAGATATACTTCCTCACCAGAGGGGATGTGGTTTCTTTGTCCCCCAGGAATCATGCCTTTGGGAACATACAGAGCCCTTATTTTCCACATCTCTGTTTGGATTTGGAGTCCCTTTCTCCCCTTTTTGGCTCACTGTGGGGCAAGCAGAGCCTTACTGGAGGAATTTTCCTGACTTTATACTCAGGAGTCTTGGGCTCACAGTTCGGCAGTACAGTGAACAAGATGGTGATGTGTTAATGGCTAGAGAATATGACCTTAGAGATCTTTTTGCACACTAATGGATTCTATGATTCTATTATTCTTCGCTATAAATGGCCTTCATGCAGGTCACAGTGCCACAGTATTCTGCATTCCCTGTGTATCACAGGGAACACTCTGTATGCACATCTTATCCAGCACACAACCCCTCACTTCTGGTTCTCTGTAGGGGTTCCTCCTGAAGCAATACCATGGATGAGAGGTTTGCTATCAGAGAGCTTTGAGTACCCTTCATCACTTTGAGAGGTTTATACACACTTTAACTGTACATAACTCTCATCTGCACTAAGTGCTCACTGAACGAACATGTGAGCACTGCGTGCAATGTGAATATAATATTTATTTGGGGATCTGTACAAGCTTCAGGAAGCCACTGTGAAGTTGCATCATATTTACTTTTATGTGCTAGGAAACCAGTACAATGTTGGAATGAACCAGGAGTTCCAAGGAGTGGGAGACAGCACTCAGTTGTGAAGCTCCCCTCTCCATGCAGGGAAGGTCTGATGGGGCACTATAAACTGTGCTGATATGAGAGGCAGCTGAGGAGGCATCATAAACCATCACGGACTCCTGAAGCACCCCAAGACCTGAAGCCTTCCACCTGAGGACTGCATGTGATCCAAAAGTGATGCAGCAGATCCAGAGTCTGTTCCCAGAGATGGTGTAAAACTTCCCCACCACACAAGGGACATATTTGGGTGTTCTTCCCACCCAGCCTGAGTAGTTTAACTCATCAGACCTTGGGTTTTGGGGGCTTCTTGAGGGGATGGATCAAGACAGATCAAGACCATCACTTCAACCAGCAACAACAATCAAATCTTGTTGTGGATCCATGGGTGGTGATTATGCATCTTTCAACACTTATCCTTTCTTTTTTCTTTCTTTTCCTTANTAACAAGATCCTGGGGTTTTCTCACCTTTGTGGGGGCAGATCATAACACACGATAGGTCAGAAAGTCTTCATGATGTACAGATCATCTCTTTACTCCCATTTCTTTAGTGCATGACTCTGAGATGGCTCACTCCCCTAAAAAGATTTTGTAGGGTGTAAAACCCTACTCTCTATACCTTTTAGAACTCTTCATGGGAGAAAATCCTTTTATACAGAAGTAGTAATTTATTTTCACCTTGAAAAGCCTGACTCTAGGAAACAGCTCTTCTGCAAGTCAGATCCTGGTTGCATTGCTGCTGTCAGGAGTTCAGCTTGGTAGCTCAGGCACATTCTGCCTTATTTAATGCACAAGAATTACAGCCCAATAGGCTACAGAGAACCAAAATTGCTCCTTTTACCTCAGTATCTCAATCAATTTAGCAAAAGATTAATGAGCAGCTCAGTCATCTCACCAGGGACCTCTAGGGACAAGGTGGCGAAGGAGAGCACACAGCTAGCTGGTATGTTAGGTGCTATTGCTGCTCTCTAGAGGGAAACCTGTTCTACTCTTTCATTGAAGCCTTGGGCTCCTTGTCTACATGCATGGCTTCATACACAGGATTTGATCTGTTCCACCATAGGACTGATGTTACTTTGTCCCTTTCTTTTTTTCTCCCTCTAAGTTTACAATCAAACAAAATTACCGCAATCATAGAATATGCTCAGAGGAGAGTTTGGTCAGAAAAGGGGTAAATATTGAAAGCTTAAATCCTGAATCAACCATTCCTTTCCTCTCTAATGACAAAACCACTAAACTTAAAAGAGGCAAAGGAAAGATCTAACCCAGCACCTAAACCAAAAATTCATTGCTGCCAGGTAGGTAACTCCATGCATCCCATAACCAGATCCTGTCCCAAGCAGAGCTCTGATGAGACTGATGATCTCATGATTCACTTTTTTGAAAATTCCATCTAGCATAGACAAAGCCTAGCAGGTACAGAGCATGAGAAGTTCATTTCTGGCTCACCAGTAGTCAGGAAGACCACTACAAGCTATAAAATGTGCACCTTGGTAAGCGAGACTTGTAGCTGGTGCATTATCCTCGTTCTTTCTGTTCAACAATCCTCCGTGTTAATGAGGACTCTGATCGGACAAGTGAAAAAAATTCTCACATCAAATATTCCCCTGCCTTTGTATAGCAAGAGTGTTCTCCATCATCAGTGCTACCTTCCTGTGTTGTTTGTCTGAACCAAAATTAAAGGAGCAAATGGAAGCAGGGTTCTGCTGAACTGTTACATTTTCAGGGCAGAATAGAAGAGACAGTAAAGTGCTAGCATGAGAACTGCTCTGAAGCCAGCACTGCCATATGGTGGAAAATTATGCTGGGGGTATTTTTTGGTTGGGTTTGGTTTTTCTTTCATTCTAAAAAAGAAAAAACTAAATAAAAATGTTAACATTGCACTAGAAAGGTGTAAATTTGTAATCAGCCTATTTAATTTCAAAGAAATTGACCCATTTTTTCAGGATATAGAATTATTTCTGTGATTTCATTCTCTCTGTTCTGTAAAATAATATTTTTTACCATACAACTCTTTAAATGAGTTTGCAATAATGTAGCAATATTGAGAGAGAACAAGGATATTGAATAAGAACATTGAATATGTTGATATCCTAATTGGTATTCATTACAGAAATGAGTCATTCTCAGTGATATGGCAACTGCTGCTTGGTTTACTTATTAACAGGTGGTACAGCAGGCAGTGGAATACAAGTTTGAAACTCATAATTCATGGCTAGCAATTTTCTATTAACTTTTCTTGTAATTGTATTGTTTGTATTTGTAAAAAAATACAATTAAAAAAATGCAGCAGGAATGGCATTTTAATTTTAGTTGAAATTACCAAGGTAATCAACACTTCAGTGAACACTCTGAGTCTACAAGAGTCTTCTTCTTTAACAGAAATTATGTACAATTTATTACATGTTGTATCTATCTTATGTAATGTCAAATTTCAAATGTTTAAAACTGGATTTACTCAAATCCCACAGAATTTCTCTGGAATTCAGTGTTATAAAACTAAACCCTTTGTCTGCACCAGGATATCTCAAAAAGACACTACCTGCAAAGGAGTCAAATACTTACCCTTTTTGAAGATAATCAGCAGGACTTGAACTGTTTCTTGGAGCAGATTTCCCACGTGTTCTGGAAGACCCAGTTTGGGGAAATAATCATATGACTAGGAAAATATATAGATCTTTGGACATTCATTACTACCAGACATTTGTATGAATACATCAATGAAGTCAATAAAGACTTATTTGAGCATCATTCACATTGTTCACCACTCCACTGTTCTCATCTCTATGTCTGTTCTTTCTCCTTTCTTGTCTATTTAACATCATTATAAACTGTGGATTTGTAGCAAATACCTGTAAGTTTTTTTTTTTCCAAGACTGCTTCTTGTGTTTCTTTTTACTTCTGATTTATCTATCTGCTAATAAATTCTCATATTGATAAAAGTTAAAGAGACTCAAATTTACTGTATGAGGTCAGATTCTCTTTGATGTAATTTCATTTCCCAGCCCAACTGAAAATACTGTTTCTATAAAAATACTGATGGAATACTGTTTAAGAGAAGTCACTGTGAGTGCAATTTTTTTCTGTACCATTTTTATGACCCAACTACCAGTGTAGAGCTGGGTTTGGGGCTTGTTAAATTATCTAAATTTAAGGAAACAACATGAAACTTCCACTGAATCTGCTGGTAAGTAGGAGAATGTCACTAAAAGCAGTCCAACTGATTTTCAAGGCGATTTAGACCTAATTCTTCTTCAAATGATCCATCTAGGATTTCTTTTCTGTCTGCCATTTCTAAAGATTCTTTAGCAAGAAGATTTTCAAAAATAATGTTTTCTTTTTATGATGAGAGTCTTCCTTTAGAAAGAAATGTCTGTCAGTAGATTTGTTTGCAGTGCAATTGGGATTTGGAAACAACGGTTCTATGGCTGCTCCTTCCTGCTGCTCACTGAGTGACTTTACACAAGTCTCAGCATGTCTCTGTTACCTTAGCTACCCCTTTTTGTCCTTCCTTGCTAGACTGTGCTGTCATTGTGGCAAGGACTGCGACATGCAGTCCATTTCTATGGTCCCTTACACAATGAGAACTTGGTCACAGCCGGGGTCTAGAGACACAGTGTGGCAACACAAAGAACAAAGGAGACCTTGAGTACAGGGGAGGAGCAGCAGGGCAAGCTGCCCTCACATTCTTGGATAACTTATTATCATTTCCTACAAGAAATACAATAGAAATTGACTTTTAAAAGTGTCAAAATATCTTTATCTCAAGCACAGGTCGCTGCCTGATGTACTAAGAAATTTCTGGCTTCACTTGCAGTGAGTTCACTGAGATGAAATCAAGGAAGAGCAAGCTCTGAATTGGCATGAAAGAAAGCATTTCCTCCAGATCACTATTCTACCTATGACAAGGAGGAATATCTGAAAATCAATCCTTAGGGAAGTTTTTAGGACATCTTAATAATTGGGCTCAATTATCACTGAGGTCTTTTCAAACCACAGCAATTCTAATAGTCTACATTAACATTTCACCCACCTTGCCAAAGTCTCTTGACAGTGTCAGTGCAAGCTGGAACAGAGCTATTGACAAATGTTAGTGGGGCCCATTGCATGGGACTTCAGGTGTCCAAGTGAGCTCAAGAACAGTAGGAAGATTTACAAAAATATGCATGCAATGAGTTGGCAGCAAAGCAGAAGGAACCTGAAGCCACGCTGACATCATCAGTAACAGCAAAGGAGAAACTTCCCATGATTACTGCTTTTTTAGGAAATATAAGATATTATGTACCTATAGCTCATGTGAAACCATACAAGATAAAGGTCTCTTAGTGTATATCTGATCCTGTTTACAGAACAGACACTTTTAGCTCTCAGTATGCCTGAAATATCATTAATGCAAAGCTTCTAACTTGTATTTAAATTATTGTTCAAACTCACTGGAAGATGTTCGGTTTACACAGATTTCAAGATCAATTTCAACTGAAGTGAAAGGACTGATGTGACCAGTAGAACCCACAGCTATAACACCACTGATAATGTGTCCTTCTATAGTACTTGTCTTTTGACAGACATATGAAGCAAGTGAACACTCTGTTACCATTATTGTGCTCCAGTATATTTTTTTAATGTTTAAGAACTTTGTAATGAAACAGATTTGGAAATAATTTCTTTCCCTTGTCACTCTTTCCATTATTAGAAATGCTTCAAGTCCCAATTTTTTTTCTGCAAATGAGTCACCTAAGCCATTTCTAAGTGCTGTAAAGTATCAGGAGAACAGCACCACCACAACAGACTGCTACAAAATACACTTAACCAGCTTTTCTGATGTCAAACCAAGATTCATGTGCAGTGAAGTACATGTGCTTCAACATTTCTATTTCTGCACAAAACTGTAGCAGTTTTGCACCCACGAGTATTTTAGCTTCATGAACCACAGGAGGCTCATTTTTACAATTATAGATTCACATGTGAATGCATTTTCCACCAAAACCAGAGTCTATTTTGTTATAATTTGACGGCATAAACCACAATAATATTTTTCTGAGCTAAAAGTAAAGGCTTTTCTCAGAAATCCACAGTTGTCTTTCAAACTTTCCTGCATTATACACAGGTATATGGTATAAAGCAAGTGCTTAAAGTCATGGAACAATGCATAAGTGTTTCACATGTCAGCGTTTCTCTGCAACTATAAAGAGATAAGTATTCACTTAAGAAACTCATACTATAGCCTTCCCAGCTGAAAGAATCATCTAAACCTAAGAAAATACAAATGAATTTGCTTAGAGATAAGGCTTCTAATTTTATTGGTCATATATATGGAAAAACAGCCCAACAACCCTGATAGTCACTAAATTTCAGGCCTTGCTTTTGACGCAGTGAACACAAGCAACTTCATTTCACACCTTTAGGTAATTGCAGTGCACTTAAATTATTTTTAAAACACTTCCGTATGTGTAACTGTTGGTAAACATATTTTTATTGAGAGGTCCCCCTTAAATTGAAAAGTAACAGCAACTTGTTTTCATTTAATTGACAGTAAGATATCAGTGGTTTTAGATACACAAGGGAAGCTCTCCAATAATAAGACCTTTTAAAATAAGCTTTAGCAATCTGGAAAGAACAAACTTAATCTGTCAGCGTGCAAGCCTGTACTGCTCCAGCTGTACGCAGTTCTATCTTAATATTCAGCTAGATTCAGATTGCAATGATTACATCCCATCTGTGAAAAAACAAAAGCCTCCCAGAGACCTAGCCTTTCTTCTTTTCCCCATGGTGGAAGGGAAAAGACTCCTCTATGTGTCCTGAGCAGACGTATTGCTGCCTAGATTGCTTTATGAAAAGGTGTGGGGGTTGGAAGACCATTTCCTCCTGAGGGCATGCACAGCATGTCCTCCCCACAAGGATGTTTCTCTGCACATGGATACATGTGCTCTCTCCAGCTTAATTTTCTCTCTCTCTGAACATGGTGCTTAAATAAGCAAAGCTAACCTTGAAAGCTCCCTTTAAATAAAACAAATATACACTTTTGTGATGGAGCATATAATTTCAGTGGTTTTTCAGATGGGAGAATGGAATTCAGTTTATCAATACCAAAGAACAGAGCTTCCACCTATTGTACATTTCTTTCCCTCACTGCCCAAATAAAATGCACACACATTATCACAAAGAAGGGAAGAGGCAGATGAGGGAGTGAGACCTAAGAGTACCTGCTCCTCCCAGAGATGGTTCTGACTCTTTGTCTTTTCTCTCACAAGGCTTGGAGATGTTTCCTTCCCACAATCCTACTGCACCTTGGATCAAAGCCCCCAAGGACATCAGTTCCACCTTCTCTGGCCACCTCCTCCATACAACCCTCCTGCCCAGGTTTCCAGGAGGAGCAAGGACCCAGCTCACCCAGTCAGGCTGCTGATGTGGACAGCATAAGTCCCAGCGCTGCTCATATCATGCCAACACTGACCCCAGTGACCCAGCACCGCCGGCTGCTCTCCTCTGAGCCATTGTGGGCTCCCTTGTTCAACACAACTTGTGTTTAAGGTTATCTGTTCTAAGCTGGCCAGTGAATCCAAACTGTATAAGCTACAAACCAGTTAGAAGATCTGGTTTGACACCCAGGGACTGGCTAGAAGTGTCAATTACACAGTCTTATGCACAACATGTAAAACCACATGAGGTTATAAGAATCATACCTTATAACCTAAAAAGAGGTACTGGAAGAGACCTGAAAGGGAACAGATATATCCATAGGTAGCAATCACGCTTAGAATATTCTAATTTTGCATTTTTGACAGTGTAAAAAAGTTTAGCAGTTCCTTGCTGAAATCAGAATAAACTAATTCAAATGTAAAGGGAGCAATGACAGGAAGTTAATATATTGGATTCTCTGGTTTGGAAATGCAGTCTTGGAGTGTATCACCTAAAATATCTCTCATTATTTGAGCAACTATGCAACAAAGAGCTAAAAAACAAAGTCTAACTTAGTCACCAAGCCACATCTTTCCAGCAGCCAGGAAAAGGCTTCTCTAAATTAGTCTTTTGTGTACATTTCAAAGAAAGTTAGACACCCACGTGCATGTGGGCAAGAGGAGGTGACAGCAGCAAAGGTAACATCAAATCAGCAATATTGCGAACCTTCATAAATCTTATGAGGTCTGTCACATTAATACCAGAAGGAATAGGACAAATCCAGGCTCTGGCTCAATAGTCCTGGAAGTCCTGCAGGTAACAGGATGAAGAAGAACTACCAGGTACATGGATTTTAGCTGACTCAAAGTCAGTCACCAAGGCATCCCCTAAATCATTCTGTTTTCTTCTTTGAAAATGGGAAGACTTATAGGACATGTTTTCACAATAGTGTTCAATCTTAGGTACAATACCCTAATGTGATTCCTTCCTAAAATGTTAACATCAGAAGGAGGGGTTAGAAAGCAGAGTCACCAACATGATTTCAGGTGAGCACACATAAGAAAAACTTAAGACAATTTAAAAAACAGCTTTATGACCCTAGAGCAATATTGCACACATACACACAAGAATTGCCTTAAACTCCATCTGTCGCTACTTACCGTCTCACACGCCACTAGTGCTATCCAATACCTTGCATCTGAAATAAACTGGTATTTTTCCACTTCAAGAAAGATACTAAGAAAGGGAACTCCGTTTTTACACTGTGTTGTTATAGAAACAAACTTTTCTAACAGTGCCCCTTCCACACTGCAGATCCGTAATCTGTTCCAAACAATAGAATAAAAATTATAATAAAACTCCTAGAACAGCCACCTCATTATCGGATGTTTTGTTTTAATAATTTCCATCAGACTGTGAGGAGAAAGCACTAAGCACTGGAGTTGTAAAATATCCCTGAATTGTTTCTCTACCAGTAACTAAGGGTTTGCTATTGATCCAATTTTTTTATGGATTGCTAATTTACAGGCTGGTTTAATAGAAAGAACAGAATGTAACACACAGTGGTGACAGGACCTTGTTTATCCATGATTGCACTGCTGCAATCTTGAGTGGTGTATTATGGTGTTATTTAGATTCTCTTAAGTGACAATTACTCTGCCTAGAAACACGGAACAGGCACACCAGCACGTTAACAATCCTTTCTGTCAGAGGTGATAAAGGCAATCTACGATCTGATGAGAACTCTGTACTAAAGCACCTGATGGTCAAAGCTGGGAAGCTGCTTAGGAAGTTCAAATGCCAGCAAGGAAAGGAAAGAGCCCGGCAACAAAGCAAGACGGGGAAATGACTTGTGGCACATGGGCAGTAAAGATGGGAGAACAGGAACGGTAGTCTGAACAGATTTTTAGCGACCATGTCAAGGAAACAGTCTCAGGGTCACACAAAACAAAAATGAAGAAATGAGATTGAAGACAGCAGAAACAGCACAGCATGGGACACCACATAATTGCAAAATCTTCTAGACAAAGTCCTGTTCTCCTTCAAAGAAAAGTTGATTTTCTCTGTTGTCCTGAACTTCTATATGGTGGAATAGTGACTTGGCCAACTCAAATCTCATCTCACCCACTCCCTTATTCTCCTGATGCAGGATGAATCTATCAGATACAGAGAAACTGTGCTCAGTGAGGAAGCAGAACCAGGTCACCTTCACTACCAGGATGTCACACAAAGATTCCTAATCATCAGTATTTTCCTGAACTGACATTTTATCTGAAGAACATATTCTTGCCATTATCTGTGCAAGTGCTCATTGGCCTGGGAATAATATCGGAGATACAAAAGAAGTTGTACAGGTACTCCCACTAATTCATGACTTCACATTGCAGTATTAATTCTGCTTTTAGTAAAGGAGAGGCTCCTGAGTCCTGACCCTCAAAGGGAAGAATCTCGTGTAAGGTAAATAGTTATTTGCAGGAAACTCACTTACCAATACCACATAAATGTGCTTTCTTTCACTATCCTATGTTGTTCTTTTCCATTAGAATTAAAGAAATATATAAGCAGAATATTTATTATACTCAAGGATCAGTAGTCAGTTGGTATCTTTATGCAAGCTTAAAGAAAAAAAGCTGTTTCATAGCATCTGGACAAAAAATTGAAATGCTTCTAAAAAGCTAAGATCTGCTGCTGTTCTACTACTGAATGTATTCATGCTCCTTAAAATAGATATGACGCTTAGTTTTGGTTGGTGTCCACGTCTCCCAGTCATTAGATACTGCGGTGAGAAGTCTGCATTTGTAGACATAGGGAGTATTAAATGCCTTTCCTAAAAAATGTGTAATTTTGCTACAATTTTCATTCAGATCTCAAAACTGACAAGATACAGATATGCTCAAGATCAGGAATAGAGTAGCTTGAAAATAATTATCAAGACTGGTACATTGTGATAAGTGATGAATTGTGTGTTTTAAGAAAAAATAATAATTGCAAGAAGAAGTGTATATCAAAAGAGATAAAGAATCAAAATAGAGAACATGAGTCTTCTCACTGATTTCAATACACTTTGTATCAAGGTTTGAGGATCAGTTTTAATGGTCATCTTTACCTACACTAAAGCCTACTTTCCTCCAACAATAGTTTTACTGGATTTGGTGGAATTACCACATGTATTTCATATTCTGAAAATTGGCTGCTGTTTGTCTCCCAAAAATCCTAGCCTTTTCTCATCTCATTTGCTTTCTTCTTAAGTTTGAAGGTGAACTCAAAAAGACTCCTTTCAGCTTATCATGTCAATAAGAAGAAGAACCAGGTGCTATGCAAGAATCCAAGTTATATTGGCTTTGATCTTTAAAGGTATACTATCAGGATTTTTATCAGGTAGCTTTCGAGTAATCAATTGCCTTTGCTTAATTTCATTTTAACTGTCTTTCCTTATTGCCAGTGTATTTATTTAAGATGGTCCTAGAAAGATATGCCTTTACAGTGCAAATGAAAAATTTACTCTGTCTTGGGTTCTGGATATTATCATATATTTAGATCACTGTACTGATTAGAGTTTAGTTTTTTTAGGGATTTAAATGCAACACACAGTTCATTGGATGAAATCAGTTTATCACTGATCAAGCAAATATACAATTAATTTCTAATATTTTATATGGAAATAAAAGAGAATGGAAAACATGCTCATCTGTGTTGTAGGTGCAATATATTGAAGGTTTGACAACATCTGTGACCACAGCATAATCTCCCAACCAATCAAACTAGAGGAGCACACACAGCTCTTCTGGATTTTGGTGTTAACATACAAAGGCAACAGGATTTCATTATCACAGATGGGTTTTTTGCTGTTTGTACAAATACTGAACCTGTTCCTTTGAACTGAGTAGCAGTTCTGTTATCATCTTGAGAAGAAGCAAGACTTTAGAATTAGCTGTCATAGCTTGTTGACTCTATTATCAACAATTGTTTTTTTAGAACTTAGCAAAACTCTAAGAAAAAAAAAAGAAAAATATTAATCAGACAACATGCTTTGTCTAACGATAGGAAGCCAAATGGAAAACAGCTATGATAACAAGCATCTCATAATCTCATTATAAAGAACAAACCCTCTGTTGAATGTTTGTGCTCCTTAGTCAAATGGTCTTGAGTCAAACTGGCTGAGGAACAGCAATTGAATGTCATCAAACTTTTCTGTCCCAATTCTCATAGACAGATCATTTTTCAAAGTGTCTTAAAATAAATATTTTATTTCTTAAGGGAGTTCTTTGCAGTAATTTGGGCTGATAATAGATAAGCCTCCACTTACTGTATTTAAAGACAGTAGAAAGATGTTCGCATACTGACTTAGTTATGCTTAAGCAGAATGAAGGAACAAAGCAATAAAAACACAACTACACTATTTCTTTCTTACAAATTACTTCCAAACACAGTTCCTGTATATGAAGAAGCTTGTTGATCATCTATATAGAAACTGCTAGGTGCATCAAATTTTAATTTTTATGAAAGCCTCATCAACAATTTTGTTTCATTCCAGAAGAATGAACTGAATACATCCAACTTGAGAAGAAACACTACAAACCTATTTTTTCCTTGGCACCTCATTGCACTCACACCCAGAATGGCAATAATCAGCACTCTGCCTTCTCATTCCACCTGGAAAGAACTAATTTATTGCTGCTATGTGGGGTTATTATTGGCAAAAGAAACAAGAATGACTAAACAGCCTTTAAGAGACCTTAAATACACAAGAACCACCTGCAGTAGAAGGAAAAAAGTAATGGGCCATATGAAGAAATTCGGCTTAACTACAGGCTTGTTTGAAATCTCACCAGTGTCAAGTATTCACAGTCATAAATATAGATTTATACTAAAATATTTGACTATGAACTTGTTAAATCTCTAAGAAGAAGGGAAGCTGACAGTACATATGGCAAATGAAACTTTAAATGCAGAATAACCTTGTTTTCAATAGCTAAAGAAAAACAAACACTATTTTTTTTCACCTGTGCAAACAACTATGAGAACAAGATGGAAGTTTTCTGATGAGATAAATCAACAAAGGCTATCCCCAAGCAGAACAAAAGTTGTGAGTTCTATTTTTCCCTGTGCACAGGAATTTGGGAAAGTTGAAAGGTCACATGAAATTCAGTGAGCACTCTATTGGCTCTTTCAGACCATTAGCATATATATTTTATAATATATAATTTAAATTGAATTTATACCATATTTTACTTTAGTCTCATTTGTCATGATCAAGAAACCTACAAAGTTTAGTCAACTTTGGCTTCTAGCCTATCACAAATAAAGTCTAGCTGAGATCTTGTGTCATTCCAGGAACCATGATAATACAGCTTAGTTTACAGTCCATTCATTCCCATCCTAATGGGAAGGAAAAGAATTTGCACCAACTTCCCCTTCACAGTTATATGAAGTCCATCTGTATTTTACAACGGGACTGCTTAAAATATTATAGGAGTTTCATTCCCAGAATAATCTAGGACAGGCAAGCAAGGCCTTTGACTATTCAGCAAATGGCCAAGCTTTGATGAAAATGCAAAATTACAAAGAGGAAACATTTCTGCAGAATTCAGAGGAGGATATTCAGTTGATAAATAGATAGGGACCTCGTCTACTTATCACCACAGCTGTAAGTTTTAACACAAATGAAACAGAAAAAATGGCATCAGAGAAGCCACATGAGGTAAAAGAAGTCATGCTCATCTCTTTCTCAGCACACTTCTTTTACTGATGGCCTATTCTGCAGCAACTACCCTGCACTTCCACCTTTGCTCTGGGATCTAAGTTGACACAAAGCAGAAGGCTCACTGACACTTCTTTTCTACCTCTTCTTTGAATACAATATCTTACATTCTGTATGCTTGAAAACAAGATTCAGGTAGGTTGCATGATTTATAGAAAGACAAAATTCAAGTCACAATCTGGCCTTCAAATACCATTAAATAGTCTCTGAAGCAGAGCTGTTTTATATAAGACACTTTTAATTGAATAAGATTTATCACTGGAGACTGTACTGTAGAGCAAACTTGCATCCTGATCAGACTGGGAGGAAGAAAGGAAAAAAAAAGAATGTCCCAGTTAGCAAGAATACACAATGTTTTGCAGTGACAAATAAATTTGGCATTTAATGAACAAAAGTAAGAAATTCACAAGGGAATGGCAGAGAGGCAAATATTCCAACAGTAGAGAGAAGGCAGTGGCTGTCATGCAAATTGCATGAAGGGCACATAATACTCCAGTGAATTACAGTGTGATGTATTGTGTTTCTGATCAGCACATTTCACGTGCCCTTCCTGAAAACAAAAAAGAAAAGCACTGCTCAGTCAACCACTGGAAGCCAATGAAAACAGGCAAGAGTTGAATCCTGTCATCTATGTAGAGATGCATTACAGCATGACAAGCATCCACAAGAAATTAATTTGTAATGCAAAACCAAATCATAATTCAAGGTCTGCCCCAGCATATTTCAGGTTAGAACTTGAAACTGCCAGCAAGTGAGTGGTTTAAAATTTTTCCATGCAGAAAAAAAACCAATTTTGAAATAGGGTCATAGGGATAGACAAGGCTGAGATGATGTGCTGCTCAGCTGTAAGAAGCACCTTTCACCTTAGCTTCAGAGATTTATTAGGCATCAAGGACGAAGAAAATGTGCAAGAAAAGGGATATGTAAATGAAAAGAGAAAGAATGAATAAAGGTTAGTTGTGATATTTCTCTTGGGTTAAGGCCTTATTCATAAACAAATTAGTGTAGTGTTGAACAAAACATTCTGGGCTGAAAGACAGGCAAAATATTGTCTGTGATCTGCTGTACAAACATCATGCACAACCCTGCAGTCTCTTTTGATCTACAAAGAGCTCATCTCAAGTGAAGTAACTTTCAAAAGAAAATTACAAAACGTAAAAAAACAGTTCCATAATTGCCCTTTTTGTCCATATGAAAACACTATCATAAGGAAAGGTATAAAGTACAAAATAAAAAGTTCTTCAGCATTTTGTAAAACCATTTTAACATTTGTTCTGAACAAAACTTAGTACAAGGAAAAATACATGTATAATGGAAACATACGAAAGAAGACTAGAAAAAAGTCCTTCCAATCTCCAGCTAAACAGCATGGTTACTGTGGTACCTCCAATTGAAAGTGAAGACTCATAAAAAATATTCTCTGGAGTGATTACTGGTTTTTAAAGTATCCAGTATTTAGTTCAGATTATATTTCATAATATTGATTATGTATTGTTATGTATAATTATATATATCCATAATAATTCTCTAAAGAATGCTTGAAGTGAGATACCAGAAAACATCCATTGCTTACAGATAAACACATAGGCCTATAATCAATCTCTGATCGCTAAACTTTGTTTTCTTTCTGAAGGAAACATTCTAAGAATATTGTGTGTTTCTCTTGTGAATCCCGATTCAAGATCTTTCTGACTATGCTAGTTTGCTGCAAATAGACAATTCATTCCATTTAAAAAACTAGTGTCAAAGATATCAGCAAAAGTGGTTTTATTGAAACGTGATGTTATAAAACTGTGACTTACCAACATTTGATGGCAAGGTTCACTCTGTTGAGGTACTGCACAAAGGATACAACGATTCAAAAGTACCGAGGCAGAACCAAAGTTACCAAAATAAAGATCAAAGTTACCAAGACAAAATCTTAGTTCACTTTAGTATGAGGCTATGCATGATGGCAGTCACCTGCCAAAGAAGTGTCTAAGTCTCAAGGACCAACCTTGAGAGTCTTCCCAGCTCAAGGGGAGCTCACTGTCATGCAGCCAGGTTGCTTAGCAGGGAGAGATCTCAAAGGTGGCTCCTTTAGGCTGTCATAGTTATGGGGATAAAGTGGTTGGCTCATAGTCAAATTATATGGCATGGGAAAGGTATGCAAGAGATTCCTTGTACCCACTACTTTCTTTGTCCTTTGATAAAGGAGTCTTGGAAAGCCCACACTGTTCCTGTGCAAATTGCATGGCTGGTGTTCCAGCCTCATGTGCACTGATGGTCACTGAGCCATTCTGCCTCTTGCTGGATTTTGAGAGGACAGATGGGAACAAAAGGAATTATTGGCCCATTTAGGGCTCAGGCCTTTACCTCCTTTTGAGAATGAACCAAACCACCACTAGTTTGGTTTAGGATTCAGTGCATCCATCACAATTTCCAGGCTTATTCTTCCAAAACATTCCAGACCAGGTATAAACCTTTCCCAGCTGAAGTCAGTAACAATTTTATTATTAAATTCAGTCACACAAGAACTCGAATAAAATTTTATGGGGAGGAACATTTACTATTTTTTTGGTTTATTTCTTGACTATTCAACCTGCCATCTGAAGTAAGTTATTCTTAGCATTCAATAAAAGGAAGAGTCTTTAAGACTTATTTCATCACCATTCTGCTGACAATGGAAGAAGTAATAAAGAGAACAGTTAACTCTCACAGAGACTTGGAGTGCCACAGAGTGTAAATTACTAAAAACCTGGGAGTATTTGTGTGTGGGCAGGAAAGACTGGGTTACACTAAGGAGGTTCAAGGTTGAATGCCCATAAAATTAATCTGTTGTGTAAAAAAGCAGTTGGTTTTTCGCAAACACTTTTCCCCAGAACTAACTAAAAAAAGTAAAGTATAGCTGCATTCAAGCATGGGAAATGATACTATATCTGTTGAAAACAATTATCATAAGTATATCCAGAAAGAATAATGCTTCTGTCAATTGCTGTAAGAGGATGCTGTGATGTCTCCAGAGTTATTGGCAAACATGTAATTATTGAACCAGAGTATATTTTAATAAATATATTATTAACTTCCTACTATAAACCTTTTTACCCATAGGTATCAAAATGTTGTGTCCATACGAGGCAAGACCACCTTACCTTCCCTTTGACCCAACTCGCTGTTTCATTATCTGTAGAGAGCAATGACAGAGGGTCAGACCTGCTCTGCTGGTGAAAGAATACTCTCCCTTTTTTCTGATTTTCCTTTCACCATCCTCCTTTCTCCCTAACGCCTCTCTCCTTTGTCTTGGTTTTTTTAAAGGTTCATAGATCTTAAGGAAGATTTGAAAGAGTAAATGTTGATATACAGTAATATTAAACAGTGTCCCTTTCCCTGATCCCAGAGAGCTTGCAATACAGCAGATCCACGAAGGACTCACCTCAAGGAGAACCATCTGTGACAACGCAGTGAGTCTGCTGCCTCCTGCCTGGAGCAGAAGGTTGAAACCAAGCAGGAAACAACCTGGAAAAGCCACAAACCTGAGGGGGAATGAGGAACCGTGAAGGTGCTCCTACATCATATGCCTGGCCAAGAGAACTCCAGCCCTCTCAGTGGCCCTGGTAAAACTGCACTCAGAGGGTGACAGGAATAGCAGCATACACAGTTGTTCAGCAAATGGTACCAAGAAACCAAAATAGCAATGGTAGGCAGCTGGGGAGGTTCTCTTCTCCAAAAAAAAAAAAAATACTCTTTTTGAAGGGTATTTTTGGGTGGTAAAGAATGTTTTCACCAACAGATTTCTGGCAGCCTTCAAAGCAAGACTGTAAGTAGGGCATGGGCTAAAGCATTCTTGTGTAGCAGTAACTCTCAACAGCTACAAGAGGCCTCTGGGCAATGGGCAGCTGGATCTAACATACAACAGATTGAGCCTTCAGAGGAACCTGTCTAAATTACCATTATCTGTTCGTCCATTAGCCTATTATTATCATCCCCACAGAGGCACAACCTTATTTTTCCTTTGAAATTATTCCTGTTTATGCCATTCTTTGCCCATGCTTTTTTTTTTTTTTTTTTTTTGAAAATTAAAAACTTTTTTAAATCAGTAATACTTTAAAAAAATATTAACAAAACTTCCCCAAAAGAGGTCATTTAAGCATAAGCATTAAGTATACCACAATTGAAAATTAGAACACTCAAGAGTCAAGAAGCTAGGGAACCACTATTAAAACTGCCTGGGTTTCCAAAAGTTATTAGATCTCATTGTCTTTTCCATACCGAATTTTTCCCTTCTCCAGTTACTGATTGCAAAATTACATCATAGAGGACAACAGAGTTCCTGTTATAGTTTTTTTTTGTAAGAACAAAAATAGCACAGCTACCCAAAGGAACCCAAAAACACTGTAATGACTCTGGCATGAACTGCTTCACCCTTCCACTGGCAGTGCTGTACTTGACTGAAAGGGAAGAGAGAAAGAAATACATTGAAACACATCTCTTTGTTTTTAGCATATATTTTCCCTATCTATGTGCAATAACCTCTTGTTGTCTCCCATCTTGTACTTTGATTGTAGGTTCTCCATGGCAGGCACCATTTTCGTTTCCTGCCTAGCAAAATGGGGTACTCTCCATGATGGTTCTAGTTCAGGAGCGATGGTGTAGGATTTTTAGGATCTAGAATTGGTCATTATAATCATAATCATGCTCAGAACTGTTATTATTTACTGGCAGATGCTTCTTCCTCCATGTTATTTGATGTGAAGCCTTCACTGCAGCATCATGCTGGCATTGCATAACAGGGCACCTCGTCTGGACAAGAGGCATGAGGAAGATGAAAGATAAAGGAGATTATTCATTTTCTAGTAGGTGGATGTTAACTCACAGAGATTCTATTCCCACCTGTAGGACTGCACACAGCTGCCTGAAAATGTTAACAAGTTTCAAGTCTCAGCCTAGACTTGGGCTCAGACTTGGCATTTCCAAAGGGAAGTCAGGACATGGACAGATGGGAAGAGAGGTGAGAGAGAGCCAAGAGTCCAGAGAGAGGGGAGCTGCCAGTCAGGAAACAAAACCTTGGTTTAACTACATAAGAAGAATTCTGTAATGTTTCCATCTGCCTTCCTCCATGTTTTGTAATTTTTCCACATTAATCCTTTCACCCAATAAGAGGCAATACTATTTCAGAGCTGAACTCTGGTTTTCAGTGCTCCACTGAAGAACCAAAGAAAAGAGTCAGGGATGTTGGTGATTTGGGCATTGCTTAGCAACAGTGGAAAGATCACAGCTTAATTCAGTTGCTTTTCCCTGAAAACAGACAAACAAACAAAGAACCAGAAAATACAAACACTCACACCACAGAAAGTCCACTTCTTTAAACTCTTTAGTAAAGAGTTTACCTATTTACTCTGTTGTTCTGTTCCTTCTAATCTCATGTATTGTGTTTTGCTCCCAGGCTTGTTTTGAAGTGAGCTTACTAGACCTCTCCAAGCTGCAATCCAGCTGGTTCATTCCAGCTGGAGGCCAGTGTTTGGAGAGTATGCATAATATTTTGTAGCACAGTTATTACAGTATTTAAGGCATTTGAAAGGGAGGAAAAAATTCTTATATCTTAAGACCATCTAGCCATTTTATGCTGTCCAGAAGAAAATCCAGACATGCTCAGTGTTATGGAAAGGGACATAGTTGGAACTAGGAAAAAATCCGCCAAAAGAATGTGGGTGCAGTCCTTTCTACCTCCTCCTTTTCACCAGTACAGATACAGCTACTGACACATTTGTTAAGCTCCTGCTGTCAGTTGTCATCTGGAGGAACGTCCCACTCCACTGACAGAGGGAGCTTCAGGAGACCAGTCTCCCAACATAATCATCTGATTGAATTGCCTGAAGAGGAACACTGTGAATGCTTTCTCTGTGTGACTAAACTCATGGTATTTATTCCAGTTAAAATGAACATGAGAAATCCAGACGGGATTTTGCACTGGAATATAACCAGGACATTATCCACAAGATCAGTTGAAAAAAGCACGAGGAAGATTTACAGTATTTTTTCTTTATGTTGGACATCATTAAATGTAAATTTCATCCAGCATTTTCCACTGTAGGATCTAAAAGTGTTTACAAAATAAACATTTGGGCAATTGGTGTCTAAAGAGTATATTATTGTTGCATTTAGTGCATGGCAAGGAAAAGATCACAAAGCATGTTTCAGGCTACACTGAGAGTGAGCTCTCCTGATTTCCAAAGCATACTGTTTTGGTATGAAGACCATTCTGTCTCTGATGAGCAAAACCAATGTGAACATAATACATGAATTTCCTCTCCAACAAAATATTCATGGGCAAATGAAGAGCTTTTAACATACAGTCTTTAGAAGGAAAACCAAACTTCATGGTAAATCCAAATATTTTAAGCATCATATTTTGGCTTAACCAAGGTTATGTTAGGTCTAGCAAGTTTCAGCAGCCATTTTGGCAGTTACAAAAATATTTCTGAAGAAGAGATTATTTTTTGTATTTTTTTTCCAAAAAGCCTCTGTGCCATATGGAATGGCAGTAATTCATTTAGTAATAGTGATTAGACAAGGATGTGTTTAGTTTAAGATGGAGCTGGGAAAAAGAAACAAAACAACACTTAGTTCACTGAATGTAACAGCATATATAGTTTATATTTTACCATAAGGAAATCTGTCAACACAGTGACTTCACAAGTGTCTCTGTTAGACCAAATCATTATGGTCACTTATCTCAAGAGTTTCTGGGAACAGAGTAAGAAGGACTAAGCAGAGGTAGAGCACTGAAAGAAAATTAAGGCACAACGGAATCATAAGAACATGACACGCTGGAAAGATCCAAATCTTATAAACAGTTACTGGAACTAGAAGAAGATAGAGTTTTACAGAGCTTGATGGAAGACAGGAATAAAACTCTGGAACAAAAAAGCAAAAGGAAAAGGGGCATTTCAGAAGAGTGCAAGTACTCTGAAACAGATGGGCCTTTCAAAGAGAAACAAGTCTAGGAAAAAAGAGGGTGAGCAGATGTTATTGATGCTTCATCTGAATGATTGCTACTACTAAATTCTTCACCAAAACTAGGATTGATGGGAAAAATTACATCATCATCAAGGAAAGGAATGCGTCATTAGCAGAGCACACTCACATGTCTAGACATGCACTTGGATAGCTGGAGCCAAATACAGATTTGGAACTCAGATGGAATTCAGAAAAGTCCAAATAACTGAAGCAGAATCAGCCATATGAAAGCAGATTGTTCAAGATGCTGCTGGACAGAACTGACTCCTGCGTCAATGTCATTGCAAGAGTAGAGCAGTGGGGATGCAGAAAGTGACAAATTAGAACTTCTCTGCAAGTAGATTTTTTTACCTTTCTGATGCTTCATTTCCAGAGAGAACAGTAAGTCTTAAGCCCATAGCTGGGATTCACTGTAAGGAGTTTTCAAGAAAATGAGACGTTGTAGTCTGCTTCAGTTCAAACTGCGAAACACACAGTGAAATTTTTATTCTGTCAGGGCCTAAACACTGAGAATTCCCTCCTCCTTTATTTCATTTTTCAGGATTCTTCTCTCCTCAGATTCTTGCTTTCCAAAGGCACTACTACTCCAAAGGCTTTAGTGACTGATTCAGCACTGAATTAGCTACTATTGGAAGTTCAACATGAAATGTTCTTGAAGTGACAGACACAAGTGGGACTGTCAGAAACTGTCATGTCTGGAACCCCCTTCTCTTTTTAAGCCTAAGAAGTTTCACTATCCCTAAGGCATTACTGACTGAACTCTCTGATGTCCATCCCTTACTCTCCTTCTGGCCATGAAGAGCAGCATGTGAAGCATGTGCAGACTTTTGGTCCATTCAATTCCTTAAGAAGAAGAGCCGTATCAGAAGAATCAGCTCCCTTTTTCTGGTTTGACTTTAGTCACAACTCTGAGCACAGCAAAGCACGTGCCCTGTAATTCCAGTTCTCTGCAACAAGCCTCTTAGCTCTTTAGTGAGGATTCAATCGTTTAAAGCAGAAAGTATATTTTGTTCTTCCTGAAAATCAATTATTTGGTCCCTGAAACCAACACACTTCTCATATTATTCTTCTGTTAATTAAGGAAAAATTTCAATATGACTCTAAAAGGTACACAATAGTTTCCACCCACACTAGAATTTTTTCACTAGCTGTGTTCATTTTTTGTTAATTTGAATTCTGCTCATAGAGGGCAAGAATTGCTAGGGCCCTTGGGAAATAACAACTACAGGCATTGGCTGGATTTTTTTAGGCTATAACAGGATTCAGTTCTTTGTTCTCAGAGCCTGATCTCCAGAATGTGTCACCCACTGCAGCTTTCTTTATTTGCCAAACATCTTTGCTGCAGGACCAGGTCATCACCTTGTGACTAAGCATTATTCAGACCTTCCCTCCAAACCCCCACTAGTCTGCAGCAGAAGGATCTGCAAAGAACAAGAAGGCAGTAGCCCTGTTAAGAAAAACCGCTCTACTGAACCTCAAGACACGTCACTTGACTGGTCCTAATGCCATCATCTTGTGGCAGAGGAAACCAGCCCCCAGTGCCCGGTAAGAGAAAGTGAGTGTGGCAGAGGACCACACACCTTTGAGCATGCTGTTAGCAGTCATATCACTGTATCAACTGAACCCATATTTTTTAAGAGAAAAATTATTATTTTTACAGCTATTGCTCACAACAGGCTGCAAAGCAGAATAAATGTGGGTTTAAAAGCCCTCTCAGACTCTGCTTTTAGTAGGGTTGGATCATCAACACTTGCCTCTCTGGGATCAAATTTCTCCCAGACAATTTCCCAGTCTTGTGGGATATTTATAAGGATTGTTACGTTCTCTTTCTCAAAGACATCATAAACAGAATAATGATTACAAATACTTTCAGAAGTGTCTTAACCCAGATAAACGCAGTGGGAGCTTCGCAATGGCCTTCAAATAAGGGAGGAACTTCATGAATTTTATTTTCTTTTCATTCTTTATCTAGACAGGGTGTGGAAGAGGTGGTCAGCTAAGAAACCTGAATTATCAAAATATATAAAGTTTTCTGTCTCTGCTATAGGGAATATTGGCTCTTGTAGTCTACTCATAGGGAGACTTTTTCTCCTTGTAATGGAAGATGAGGATCTGGAAAAAAAACCCATCCTCTCAGTCAAATACAGATGCTTCCTGGATGATTTCCTCAGTTTTGTTATTTAAGCATCAAGACAGAAATTATGTCGAACTTCTGCACATTTCTTCAGAACCTCTATTTTAGATATAAGTCATTGGTATAAAATTTAATTTGGATGATAAACCCACAGTAAGAAAGAGCAGTCCAAGCAAAGAGTTTTGAGAAAAGGAAATGCAACAGCTGTTGGAAAACAAGTTACGCATCCTTCCAGATGATCTTCTGTCCTTTCCATATATGCACACAGAGAAAACACAACTCACAAAAATGTAGGACTTCCATGACTGTAGAAATTAGTCTCCTCAAAAGAAGTAGGAGGGTGTAGTAGAAGGAAGGTGATAATTATTTGTACTTTCTGAATGAAGCAATGAAAAGTGAAAAAAAAATGGAAAAAAATGG
>VXBU01016241.1:928712-967527 GCA_013400315.1 Bombycilla garrulus
AAGGGAAGGGAAGGGAAGGGAAGGGAAGGGAAGGGAAAAAGATCATATACTGGGCTTATAATGGGAAGATGTTAAAACGAATGGTGGTGTCAGTTAGCACTGATTTTCAGTGAGAGGTGGCTCTCTATCATTCTTACACTCTACTGGAAGTCCAATCTGAAAAAAAGAAATTCCCAAATATTAGCTAATGCTATCTATTTTTATCTAAGTTTAAGAAGATGTCTTTAATTCTATAAGGGCAGGGTAAGGACTGTTCACTCCTCTTCATCTCTCCCCAGTTGTGTCATGCTGAGACTTTGCATATTAATGTTCACAAGACTGTTTAACTCATATTTTGAGAGTGCAGCATGAAAAATAGCAGTACAGCCATTTCAAAACATTTTCTGAATGTTCTAATATTAAGAGTTTTTAAGTTTTTAATGCCTGGTAAGATGGGGTTTTTTTTGTTCTGTTAAATTTGTACAGCCTTTCTCTGTTTTCTGCTGTAGAATAGCAGCACTGTCTAAGAGCAAACTAAACAGCTCTTCCAAAAAAAATTAGTTTTTAAGTTTCTTCATATGACTGTAAATTAAATTATTCAGGTATGTCCAAGCTTCTCAGAATTCAGAGCCACAGTATGGGTTTTAATCCTGATAGCAGAGTAGTCACCTACAAGGACCCTGGAAAACAAATGGGCATGCTAGACAACAAATAAAATGGGATTTTGCTCTGATATGTACAATCCTCCCATCTCTGTTCTTATACGGGAAGTATTTAGATTTTTTTTGGCTCGAGGCACCAGACCTAAAGAGTTGACATAACTAGAGATCTAGAAACACTGCCTGGAAAATCACAAAGGGATGAAAGGTAAAATCGAGTTTCAAACTGGATGAGAAAAATTGGCGTAAGGGCAGAAATATAGAGATTTTTAAAAATATATTATATGTCACACTGCCTGAACAACAAACTGATTTACCATAATGCTAACAGAAGTACATGCATTAAAGCAGTTTGACTTAACAAAGTAATTGGTATTAAGATGACCTGGCTTATACTACAAAATGGCATAAATTGAAAAGAAAAGGTTTAATCCTCCCACATAGATCACTTATACTTCATGCATAAAAGAGGTGGGAACAGACAAATCTAATAGAGAAGTTATCAGCTGAGAAATCTGATGACTCATGCAAGAGCTAGCTACATGGATCTTCATTAGGAAAGAAGAAAAGGTTTCGTGGTTATTTTTGGGGGTTTTTTGTTTGTTTAGCTATTTAAAAAATTATTTAAATGAGAGGAAAAGTCATGCAAGGACAGGACTTTGCTTATGAGTTTCAGTTTGATAATATATACTGGGAAAGCTTTCAAGGATGAAGCAGAAATAGTCCCAAGTGTCAGAATACTGAGTAGGAGGCAAGTGGCAATTTAGAGCTAAAATAACCCATTTTTTAGACACAGTAGGCATCTTTCATTGGGGTTCCAAAAAAGAGCTATTGTTAAGTAGTGACTTTAGTGAGTTGGTAGAACTCAGTTGTTCTTTATCTGAAATAGAGCATTTGAAGGCCATACTGTAGGCCACGAAGTCTCCCTGACTTACACATAGTTAATTTTCAATTATTGGGACTTGTAGGTTTTGAGAAGAGACAAAGAATATAGGTGTATTCAATTCAGTTGCATAGTTCAGCAACTGAAAAAATAAGTATTTCAGAAAGTCGAAACAATGAAATTATGGCCAAAACTGNCAACAGAATTGACCATCATGATTCAGGGTCAGACAGTAAAATGGGCTGATTAAGGTGTCTCGGCGTTCTGGTGTTCCACCACTGGATGTCTAAGGCTAAGATTCCTGCACAATTGTTTCCTTGGTAAAAATTAGAAAGTACTGATCATTATTTTTTATCCTGACTGGGAAGGGGTCAGAATAAAAAAAAAAAAAAAAGAGAAAACCAAAACATGAGAGACAGCTTAGGACATGAGCCCCTGCCTCAGAGCTCTCTCTCCTGCAAACCAAGTTGTTGATACACCAGTATCCATCAAACAGCAGCAACACCCCTCTCAGAATCACTGACATCCTCTTTCCCCTTCCTCAATGCCTCTCCACGAGACTTGTTCCATAATCTTACACCATAATGGTCAGAACCTTTTCCACACGAATTTATTCAGGGCCACTTTTGCAACCATTTTGGCAAACCATCCTCTAGACTACATCTTCTATTATCTTCGGCACGACGACATTTGCCAGCTGCAGCCATAAGTAGAACCATCCTGCAGGAAATCTCAGTTGTCATCCCATAACTCACCAACCTCAGCAAGAGAGCAGTAGGTACAACTCCAGCACCTGCTGTGGGCTTCCTATTTCCTTCAGCATTTGGTGGTGCCTCCCCTGAGCATCACTGTGGCAATACAATTTTTCCAAGCTGTGCAACTTTCAGTGTTCTCCTTTCAAACGCTAAGGACTTTGGGGTTGGCTTGCTTACGTCCTTTTTCAGTAGGTACAGAAATAGGATGCTGTCATGCCCTTGGATCCATCACCTCCTCCAATTCCCATATATTTTGTGCTATCTCCTTATTCCAAACTGACATTCCATCCTGCACATCAGAATACAGAGGAATTCAGTCAAAATAGGGTGAGAAGAACTTCAGCACAAAATATTATGGGATTTATTATGCTGAAAGTACACAGCATAGGTTTCTCAGTTTAAAGCATGGAACCTGCCTTAAACTGATTTAATTAACACCTTTAACTGATTATGAAATTATAGAGTAGCCTCGATCCTCCATACTGCCATCAGGCTGATCAGGACCTTTCTAACAGCTCCTTCCTACTCCGGGTACATCAGGGAGAGAATGGAAAGCCTGAACACAGTCAGGGCAGGGACCATTTGCCAGGTTTATGAAACATGATCTGTATTAACCTAATTTTAACATTATTAAGGATACAAGGCAATTATTAGGTGCCCAAATACTCTGGTTTGGACTACGCTTTCTTATCAGCTGTATGGCAAGTGGCTTAGTTGTGTGCTAAATGTAAGCAAAAGTCATTGAGCCTACAATCATTCCTGTGCTCTCACTTCCTCATAACCTCTATCTAAAGATGTAGAAAATAACATAACAATAACTCCAGATTGGCTGTATTATTAATGGCATGGATGGGGATGGATGGGAAAGTTTTCATTGTAATTTTAGTAATAAAACATAAATCATATTATCCTTAAAAGCTGCTGTTATTACAATACCTGGAGGCCCCAAGCATGGGCCAAGATTGTTTTGTGCAGGCCACTATGAAGATTCTTTAAAATGTTACTCTAAAAGAAGTCATGCACCTTCTTTTCTACTCTACCTTTCTCTATTTTCTTGTCACAGACAGTATCAGGCTGCTACAGACAATGACAAGACAGTCTAATTCACCACATAAAATTTTATATTTTAGTCTCAAAGAGTTGATTACATTTAGAGGAAAAGTTCTCTGCCTTTAAAATTTCATAATGGATAAAGAACAAATAGAAATTCAATTTACTGTTTTAAAATTAAAAGCACTAAGCTGCTTAGACTGCTTATACTTTTTCAGGATCTGCACAAGTGTGCCCAAATACCACCGTGTTCTGGATTTAATGTGTTACATATTTTTGCAATTAGCAGCAATAACCCACATGATACAGCACCAGGAGACATATTCAGGTTAAGGCCAGGAGAGAATGTGCAAAGAGAGAGCAATACAGCAAGAAGTTTTGCAAGTAATCTACTCAACAGGCAAATTTCTGTAATTTTGTCAAGGAACCTGGAAGTGAAATCTTTCTTTTTCATGTGAGCAACCTTTGCACTAGCAATACTGTAAACCTGCTTCAGTTTTCTCTTGACACAGATGACTAATCACAGCGAAAAATCTAAAAAGCACCTGAGGGAGGTAAATAAGGTTAGTTTAGTTTACTAGACAAGCAAGGGGAAATGGACAAGCAGAAAAAGCTAAAGGAGAATTAATGGCAGAAGAAATGCAAGCGATTCAGAAAAACCTGATGTTTTACTGTGAGCAGTGCCAGGGCCTTGGGGATTCCTGGTATTCAGCAGAGTTGATGCAATCCTTAAATGTAAGTCAACTTCACTTCCCCACTAATCACATACACCATTAAAAAGCAGCTAGGGGGAAAAGCCCTGAAAGCAAATTAGATTGAGGCAGGCGACAATTTTCTGTGTGTCATTTCTGAACTACTGGCGTAAATCCTACCCTCCTTCAAAGGAATGGCTACCCTTCCACCAAATCAGAAGTTCCCAAAATGATAGTTCAATGCCGCAGGAGATGACAGCTCAGTGGAGAATGATGAGAACTAAGGACAGCCAGAAATGGCTCACAAAGTGTTGCTGTTCCTGCTCTAACCTGCCACTCTGCTTTTATATTTGTATGGTCCTATACACAAAAATAAAACCTCTGAAAAGTTTTCCAAGTAGTGCCTTTCCATGTCATAAACTGTGCAAAGAAATGTTTTTCACTACACAGTCATTCCTCTTCTCTCACAGCTAGGCCTCAAAATACATTTTCCTTCTGGGGGATATATGATACAGGCCATTTGCAACAGAACAGCATGGAGTTGAACAGTTTCTCAGCCTCCTTTAACCTGAGAAATCCCAGCCCAATTCGTGGCACCGCAACTCACTGCATTGTTGCAATTGCTTCTTTATAACTAAGCAAAAATTAGAGCAAAACATGAGTGCTCATTCATTCCTTTTTTAATTTCTATCACTACTTTGAAAGAAATGAACTTTTATGTGAAGAAAATAAGCAATTCCAGACATTTAATGGACCACAGTCGATGTCTCAATGAGCATCCTTGGATCATGTGGTGGGAAGCATTGCTGGAACAAAGCTTTACAGCTATTTCTAAACCAGCAAGACAGTCTGGGGGAAGCACTATTCCCACAAAGGGGTTTCTTTATGACCACACCTAGACTGCTGCTGCTAGTCTATCTTAATTACAGCCATCTTGGCTGTCTCTCCAGTGTAAACACACTGACAGAGACCATTAACAGTGCTTCTTCCCACTAACACCTGTGGGAGATGCACAGTCATAAAGTCAGATCAGGTAAAGGTCAGAGCATGCAAGCCCTCCGGCATTCCAGACAAAAGGAAAATGTTATGCTTGAGTTGGAACCGCTACCTGTAAAAATCAACTATCCATTATCTCAGAGACTGTCTCTGCCCATCTTCTTCAGCTACACACACATATTTACATATTTATTGAGAGGGAACCGTCCTCATCAATGCACCTGCTCAGCCTGGCATCAATAATTCTGTCTGAAGTCCTAAGTAACAGTTTGTCATCTCTACTAACATACATGCTCAGTTCAGATGACATACCCTCTTCAATCACGTCCTAAGCACAGCTCTACTCCATTGGTATATTTGAAAACTAAATATATTTGGCGCAGTCTTCACTCATTGCCATGTAAAATTGAGACAAGGAGTCAACACCCACTGTAAGTAAGGATAAAGAAACCTTTGTTAAAGTTTGCTCTACACTATCTAATATTTAAGAACTTTGGATCATCTTTGGACTAATGGAGTCTGTCTGTCCGGTTTGTATTTTTGTTTCACAAGAAGTAGGAACACAAAGTATATTCTCCCTGAGGAATTTTCTCAACCAAAGCAAACAAAAAAACAAAACAACAAAAAAATTTCACATTTTAGTTAAATATTTTCATGTGCAATGTGTGGCAAGATGTCCCTCTCCCAGAGGAGAAGGGATTCTCACTAAAAAGCAGTTGTTGTTGTCTTCACTACCACAGCCACTTACCTCCTCCCCATCCTTGGCTCTTGACACTTTCTCCAACCACTTATAACCCCTATTACCAACATCCATCAGCTAGAGGAGGGTCCAAGAAAGAGAAGAGGCAGCTCATAACTCTAAGAAACTAGAAGAGAACCAGAAGGGCCAAAAAGGAAGACATTGCCTTCACTAAGTAATAAAGTCTGTAGAGAGATGGGAGAAGAGGAGTGAGACAAAGCAGAAGAGAAGACAGAGGCATATCCTCATCATCCTAGTCTCTCACTGCACTTCTGGAAGCAAATACTTAAAATCTGTTAAAGCCGTCAGTGTTAAATAGCAAACAATTTTGGCAGTCAGTTTCATCACTGCCTGCAACACACATTGTCCTAAGTGTATGGGAACTTCAGCTCTTTCAGCCCCTTCAGCCCATGCCACATGGGATCTTCATTCTCCTGCCACATGAACAGCTCCCAGAGCTCCAGGGCCAGGAAACTCCAGTTATCCAGGTCTTCAAGATCCAGGCAGATCCAACAAGAACCTCAGACCTATTCAGAATTTCCCTCTAAATTCACCAGAAGGTCATTGAACTGGTGTTGCTCTGAAACACATTCTTCTTTGCAAAGGAAGAATATTTATTCTTGACCAACTTCTCCAGCTTTATTAATTTTCCTACATGTCAGTTCTTAGACAAAAATCAGAAGCAGAGACAACACATGATGTATTTCATGCTCATTTCAATTCTCTTCCGCCTCCCTGATGAGGTTTTCTCTCAAGAGTTGCTTTGAAACAGGTAAAGCAGATGACAGGTTCTGAAGTTGCCCGAATGACCTTTTCCATTCTGTTAGCTTAAATAGGCTAGAGCAAATCAGCAACAAATAGCTGTACATTTTTTTGCTCCCTTTAGAGTGGATCAGTTGGGGGTATTGCTGTCTGCATTGTAACTTCAGCTTTAAAGACTATTTAGCTATATGAGAACTTTTTTTGGAAGAAATGTTTCTGACAATTTTTATTTTAGACATTATTAAAGATTAAGGCAGTACAATTACTGTTTAATAATTACAGTTAGTGCTAGAAGCATATCTGTTTGGTTTGAAAAGGTTGGCTCTGCTTCAGAAAGGCTAGACGTCTATTTTATAAACATCTTTGACACCACATAAAACATCTGATTACTAAAAAAGGAACTATAAAGTTGTATGATCACAGTTCAGCAGTCTCTCAGTTCATTCTTCATGGCTACTAGGGAAAATATATGAAACCTGAACCAAACATGCAGGGTGTAAAACACTTAAACAATAAGAAAACTAGGCAATACTTCTCATTTACGATTGCTTTGATTTTTCCAGTTCATCAGAGACACCAGTGAAGGGGAAGTTTTCCACTTTACTGATTTCTCTACTGTGAATGCAATAAGGAGTTTCTATTTCTGAGGCATTGGTGAGACAGTTTAGGAATCCTCTGGGGTTTTGATCCCAGATCCTCCTCTGGCATAAAGAGGAACTAATGGCTGCAATCACCTTGCCTGCAGCAGCATCAATGTTTTTAAAATACAAGCCTCTGGATTTTTTAAGGATCACTGAGTTTCTATTTGCAAGGAAGCAACTTATTAACAAGGATAGGGGCCTCGGGAGTGGATTGATCTTTCTCAGAACTGAAACATTCTTTGCAATATATTTCATTTCAAATTCATATTAGGAAAAACAATTACTGACACTTACATGCTAGAAATGATTAGTCTTCTGTCCCCTCTGGCTGAAACCTTACATCACAAAAGATTGCATAGCACCACACTACTAGCAAGGTAGAAGAGTATTTATTTACTTTGTAGTTCGAAAATAAAATTTACATGCAATTTCAGTGAGGACTGCATCTGTTTCCTTTTTTCCCCTCTGTTCAAAAACTAATGAGTGAACCACTCTTCCCAATTCTCATGTATGATGGGATCTTTCCCAGGATCTAGACTTTGTGCATCACTCTAAGTCCTCAGATTCCTGAAACACTTGAACTGTAGAGCACTTGCTCAGGCCCTGCTGAAGGACTCTCTGGCCTCAGATCATTTTATCAGTACCTACAATGAGAGTTCAGCTGCTTAAATTCCTTTTATAGTCACTGAAAGAGAACAGGCGGTTCCAAAAGGGTTGTTCACACGAGCTCCTCAAACCTGCTTGTTTCTCACATCAGTGACCAAAGGAATCTATTGCTATGTTCTGTATCACTAAGACAGTACATATTACTAGACAAAGGTGTGCTGTCCCAGTTTTTAGGGGCCACACATACACCTTGGTTGTCTCATGTTGGGAGTAGGGCTGACTGCACATTGGCCCAGTTCTATTCTTTAGTTCATGCTTTGTTTTCCATGCAATGGAAGGCCAGGCAAAACAGTGGGAAGGAGTGTGGCACCATGCTACATTCCAAGACGTTCCCAGAAAAATCCAGGAAGAACTTGCCTCACTAAAAGAAATGCCTCTGGTGCCATCCAAGCAACAGATGCAGTTACATGCAGCTTCCTTCTTTCTTTTCATTTTTCTGTTCTGACATAATGTATTCCCCCTACAAACAGTTTACTTGTGTACTGTAAAAGAGAAATTGGAATGGCTTTATTCACCTCCTTGAAGATAAAAGCACTTCAGGTTTCATCAAGGGTAGAAGATAGCTCAGGATCTACATCCTGAAACTCCATTTAAAACTACAACAGAAGCTGTGAATGGAATCTCACACGGTCACAGCCATGACAACATCTCCAAGGGGCAATTCCAAGCTCCCCTCCAGAAAGCTCAGTGAGGTGTGCTCACTGTCATAGGGGTCAGCACAGTGTTAACTCACAGCCTCCCCTTCTTGGGAATCTGCAGCCAACAGTCCCCGTCATTCTGGCAGAACCAGGGCTTGCTTAGGTCAGTGTGAGCTCAGGTATGTTCACCAACTGTACACAGTGAAGGCTACAGTGCACACAGCTCCTAAGCAGAACAGCCTTTATTCTCTCTCTTTGTTTAAAGAGAATGCAAAACCAGCTGGCTCCTTGAAGCAGACTGTGTTTTAACTCTGTTCCAGTTTGAGGCAAACAAACCAGAGCATTACTCATACTCATTATGAGTGTTGAGATGCTCTTAACAAAATGAGCTCCTTAAAAATGTATTAAAAGTAGTGGGGAAAATGCCCTGGAAAATGATTAAAGATCATGTTAACTTCCCACAGGCAGAGGTTTAGGAACACTGAGCTGATTTTCTTCAAGGATAGAATTCCTTCCAAGATACTCTGAGGACTGTTGCTGAAAATGGTTTTCAAGACAACATATTTAAGTTTAAATGGAGCTCAATTAAACTAAATGGGACTTACATAGATAATGATCAGCAGACACTATTCCAGGGACTTCAAAGTTAATTTCTAGACTTCCCCTATAAGGAAAGAAGGAATGTATACTGACAGCTACTAAGAAGCATGTCTGCAAATGACACAGAGGGGAAAAAGATAGGCACTTAGAAGAAATTTTTTATCCCAAATTCAAAAATTTGTTTTTTAGTTAACTGGACTGGGCCAGGGGAAGCAGCACAGGGCATGCAGACCATGTAGACTGGTCAGGGTCAAGGTTATGCAATGACCATACACTCTATCTGGCATTTTCATCAAATATCAATTTTTTTGAGGTCTTTGCACCTTTTTATTCTCCATTATCATTTTAAATCCTTGCTCACTTGCAATATTGAATTTTGATGGGTATGAAAATTTGTATGATTTATAAATCCTTGGTGGGCAAAAGCACAAACATAACCTTATGTTAAAATACATCCACATAAAACACTTCTCAAAGAAAAAAGCCCAAATTGTACATCAAATAAATGAATCAATATTCTCCTGCAGAACCATTATAATTACTTTTTTTCTGTGCTGCAATAGGGCCATATTGTGCTTCATTATCATAATGAATTATTAAAGTATTTTTCTGCACTAGTGTGCACCCATACATAGCACCTGCTATATAAATTTTGGGTCTTTTCCGGTCAGAGTGTTTCCCATTGACTTGTGTCTGTCTCATGGCTCTCTGTCTCAGCCCTCCAGGACTCCCCTGGGATTGTCAGCAAATGCTCTATGATGTTTTCCTGGCTCATTGTTCAGGCTTTCTGCAAATTCCTTGAGTCTTTCACAATCAAGACCAACCTGCCTACACTTTATAAAGAAATGCCGGAGAGTTTCAGCCATGTTTATGAACGAGAACAGCTGTGCTTTCCTCCAGTTATACAAGCACCGCTACTGGCAAAGAATTTTAATACAACAAGACTTCAAGATACACACACGCCTTGTCACCAGTGGGACCCCACTCAAACCAGTTTGTGGCAGTGCCTGCCCTACACACAGATGTTTGTAAGCATGTTTTAGCTGGCTACCATGAGTATTGCTGAGTGGCCTGAGGGCCATATTTTCTTGAGCTCCCAGCATCCAAGACATACAAAAATCAAAGCTGTGAATTCTCCCAAGATGAGCAGTCCTTCATTTTCAGGGCTACCAAAAGATAAATTCGCTTTTCAAATGATAGTGGAAAGGTAATTTGGTGTGTGATTTTGTTCAAGCAATTTTTATAACAATTTTTTTAATATAAACTCACATCTTTTCATCTCAGTTTTTGTAACTGTTATAGAAATTACCTTTCTGTTTGATTTTCCACTTTTAAGTGCTTTCTCTTTGCAGCTGCTGTCTGGCCATCTCCTATCTACAGTGAGAGGAACAGCCTCCATTTTTTAAGATCATTTTTTTCGTATCTAGCTGGCTGCTTCTCATTCTTATTAACTTGGCCATGATTCTTCATAACAACAGTTCCAAGAGATCTTCAGCATTTCAGTAGGGATAATAAGATCGAGATACTGGTTTTTACACAGAAATTGTAGACACACATATGAAGCATTTTAATTTGTATTTATGATTTTCTCAGTGCTCGATGCTACCTATCTTTAAGAATTAAACTCATGTAAAAGAGAATTTCTGAAGAGTCTGCAATAATTTTACAAATTATACAATTTTTAATAAAATTATAAGGCAATAATTTAATTATTTCACATTATTAATGTCAGGGGCATTTGTCCATATTGGATCCTAAATCACCTGCTTTGAATTTGTGTACATCCCTCCAAGTAATGCAGGTAAGTCCCACATCACTTGTCCTTATTCCTCTCTGACTCAACAGATTTTTATCCCAAAGGAAGAATTCCTGAAAAAATAATAAGCTAGAAAAAGCAGGGCTCATTTTAGAACCACGGTTTTATTAGCCACCTCCACTGTTCTGCAATTATCACATCCCCAATTCCCCACTGGGGTGAAATATAAGAAGCACTTAAGAGTACCTAGCAACGGTACAGAACAGGTCAGGACAGAGCGGGGAACAACTACTACAGGAGAAACTAAAGTAGCTGGTAAATAATTGTTTATGTCATAGGTCACAATACTGGGTTTACCACTTCCAGCCCCATGCAAAGACCACAAAGTCTTTAAGCACCCTAATAAGCCAGTCATTGGCTTTTACACTTCTCTGCTCTGACTGTCGCATCACTCAGGATGAACCCACTAATCACCTCAAATTTGATTGGTTTACCTGAGGTCTCCCATTATGAAGCTGTTAGGAGTGATTCTGCTTTACAAAATTCCATGGGGAAGATCCTGATCACTTTTCATTGCAATATTGTTGAAAAACATTGCATGAATTCCTTCACTAGACCAGCTTAAAAAGAAAATCAAAGAATCAAAGCTTCTTTTTTGTCGGAACCCAGGGGGTTCCTGTGACATTCCTGAATGACTTGAACCCTGGCCAGGAGGCTTTTTAGCCCTGGCAAGAGGGTCAGAGACCTTGGTTTGCCACCGAGAGTGCCTGTGACTTTGATTTTAATCCATGGGACAAAATACCAACTTTATATTAAGAACTGCAAGTCACCAAAGTTTAAATAGTAAAATGATGGTGATTATAGATTAAAAGAAAAAAGTTTGGGGTTTTGTACAGGGGGGTCTGAGGTTCTGTGCAGAGGGGTCTGAGAGACAAGATGGAGGACTTTTACATGTGGTATGTGGTTTCTTCTTCTCCTTCTTGCCATCCATCTTTGAGCCAGGGTGGCATTTCTGGATTGGTTTGTCAGAAAACTGGACAATGTAATGTAAGGGTCACAGATTGGAAATTAGCAGTAAACATTAATTACGTAGTTGATAGTATAAAAAGACAGCTCAGGCTCGGGAGAAGGCAGGGTGCCTCAACTCTCTTGCTGGGCAGCTTGCAGCAGGGCAGAAAAGAAACTGTGATAACAATAAAACAGCCTTGAAAACAACAGCCGAAGACTCCGGACTGATTCTTCAGCAGGTGGGCTGGAAACAAAGACTTTTGACACATCTGGGATCGCTCTGGACAGGGTGAATTCCCAGACCTTTTCAGCCTAAAACCCACGTGTTTAAACACAGCCTGATTCTTGAGTGCATTGGCCCCCACGCACAGTAGCCCACAGCTGTACAAAAGTGAGTGCAGAACATCTGTACAGATTGCTCAGTGTGCTTTGGGCACATCTTGTACTCAGTAGTGGACATCCTAAATACTGAGACATTGAGAGAGCTGAAACCACTGCAAACAAGGTGTAAGATGACACAACAACATATTTGCCCTCTCTTTCTCTTGCCTTGTTTTTGTTTGGTTTTGGTTTTGTAGTTTTGTTTGGTTTGGTTTTTTTAGTGGTAGTTTTAATTTAATTAGACTTTGCATTGCTAGGTTTCCACTCAGGTTACAACAGCTACAGAAATTCTAAGCTCCCCAGACCTCCAGCAAATGCTCTGGCTGCTTGAAATAGTAATGGGAAAGACTTCCTAAATATTACCTTTTTCCTCTGTGTCTGCTAGAGGCCTGGATATAACTATATGGAGGAAATTCCTATATATAGCCAGGTACATTAACGAGAGAATATTGAAAAGGATGAACCACTCATGTAACAATTTAATAAGAGCATAGTACGAACTACAACCTGCAGCAAATACAATGCTGCTTTCATGTGCTGTTTTGTAAGACACCTTACCTTGACTTTCTTGTTCCCTAACTGGCACTGAGAAAAATAAAATCTACTCCACCACAATTGTCAGAGATTTTTTTAACCTACTTACCATTGTTATTAGACTGTTGATACTAATCCATTCAGGCTTTCCAGCAATATTACCAAATAAAGTAAAATTATAGAAAGTTACATAAAAAACTCTGTGGAGTATAAATTTAAAGTAATTTCCTGTCCCTGCTCAGGAGAAGTCATCACCTCAAAATGCAGCCTAGGTCTGAGATTTTTACTGCTCAGGAGTGTGCATATTTCAAAAACTCAGCATGTGCATGTAGCCGTTCTCTTGGTCCCAAAGGCTAAGTTAGCAAGCCTTCCACTTGGGACAATCGCTACAAGGATGAGGAAAGAAGGACGCTCAATTCTTTCTGCAGAGTTCTGGTTTAATCCAAAACTTTATCCCTAAGCAGAGCATGGGGGAAGGGAGTGAGCAGTTTACCCGCCTGGAAGCAGAGAGAAAAGAGATCCAAGTCACGTGTCCCAGGAAGTTTTATCCCCTCAGGGAACAGGGGGACGCTGGGAAGAGGGACCACCAGCCAATGGGACAGGGGGAGAAACTACATCCCAGAGATAGTGTGGGGAAGAGCACAACTAGAAACCTTAGTGCAGACATCGCATACATCCAGTGCATCCAAAAAGCCAGTGTAAACATCAAATGTAGTTCACCACAACATGTGCATATTTCAAAAGCTCAGAACAGTTAGAGTCTATGAAAATGAGGGCTGTAATATAAAACTGATGAGCTCAAATCCCATGAGGCTGCAATCAATGACAGGAAGTATTCATAGGGTCAAATCTTTACAAAAACTGTTTAAAAGCCTTCAGGTTACCATTCCTAAGACACAGTGACAAAACTCATCAAGTAAATGTGTTTAAGACATGGCAAAGATATGATTTGCTTGGTTATCTTATATCAGCTCAAATATCTTATTTGCTCTGAGTAAAACTCAACATGTTGGTTTACAGCAACAAGAGACTCAGCAAAGTTTCTTCCATTCTGAAACCTGCAACAGTTTGCAAAATACTGCCCATACTGAAAACAGGGAATATAAAATTCTTGAGCAGAGCCACTTATTTTTGCATATGAGCATATTGTGACATTAATTTCTGTTTCAAACCAGCAGCTGCTGCTGTCTCAGCATGTGAAAGCATAAGAAAATGGATGGGTTTTTCACCTGCAGACTTGCTGGTCATATTATCAGAGAGATGATACTCTGAGAAATGTTCCTATTTGTGCTCCATCATTACTGGGTGAGTGATAGCAAAAAGCTAGAGCTTTTGATGTCTCTGGCTACAGAAACTCTGCAGTACTGAAGGTGCCTGAAGCTGATCTATGCACAGACTCTGTACTTTGATGAATACTCTTCACTGGGAAACAGTACACTAAAAAAAAATATCTTAAAATTCTTCTTTTTCTAAGGACAGGTATCTGATAAAACCTGCAAAGTTCTTTGAGTAATTCCTAGAGAATTAGAAGGTATGACACCAGTACAGAGCAGTCACAAAGCTAAAACATTCATTTTACTTATACTAATATAGGCCATATTCCCACTGTATCCCCAGGGCCCTCATAATCTTCAGTGTTTCATCATGGCATTGTCTCTGGAAAAAAGGGAAGAGTGAATAAACCTTGTGCACACATGTACAACTTCAACCCAACAAGTCAAGGTCATAGTTTTTTTAAACTCATTATCAGTTTTGAATTCCTTGAGGTTTTTTTGTTTACCACTGAAGACTTGAAAAATTATTCTGGATTTGAGAGTGATAAGCACCTTGCAAGCTGGTATAGCCCAGCTCATGACCAGTGTAGTGAAATTGTCCACAACAGAAGCAGTCTCCTACAGCTCAGGCAAGATACCTACCTACCCCATTCCCATTGCCTTCCACCTTTCTTTGTGATTTCCCTGGGGTGGCTACAGTGTCTAGTACTGAAGAATACACCTCAATTTACAGGTAAATGAAAGCATGGATATTTACAGTGTATGTAGCAGTAAATCACTTGGACATAGTTTCCACAGCCCTACTTCTCACCCTTCCTTTCAATCATTTTTACTACCATTTTACTAGCACAAGTCAAGGTCACATTGAAATTACAGCTGGTTGCCTTGGATTTTCTCTGTATATAATCCATATAAATTCCAAATATACCAACCTACAAGAGCATGACAGGAATTTATTAATAAATAAAATTATTCATAGAAGGAGCATCACTTGTTTTCTTTCTTATAAAATGCCATCAGCTGTACATGCTAACCCCCAATATAAAATAATTTCTTCAAACAGTTAAAGACTATGTATTACTTACTTTACACAGTTAATGTACTTCCCTTGCATATTTGGATTTTTTTTTTTAGTAAGAGGTTAAGGAAAAAAAACCTGTATTTTTTTTTTCAGTTGGTATTACTCTTTTTTAAGATGTTTAAGTTTGCGATGGGTTTTCCATTCTTCATAACAGATTAATATTTATAATCTATGCAAGAGGTGCCAAAAGCCAGGCAGCTTTATTTAAAATGCAGCTTTTTTGGAGACGAACTGTCACCTAGACTGGGTGTTGAGGAACTTGAAACTTCTAGAAGACGATATTTAGAAATTCAGGGTTCCCTCCTGATGTGTCATCCATGAAACCACTTTAATGTAAATCTCCTGAATTGACAACAGGAAACACCATTCTCACCTGAAAGCCATACCACATAACTACGGAGTAATGTTCATTTGTAATAATTTAAGTTAAATTGAAAAAAAATTACAAACATAATTTCTCTGACTAGTCATATCACTGATGAATGCTGATGCTTTGAATTAAATCAAGCAAGCTTTTCAGGGTCTTCTTTTGGGTTAAAAATCACAAAGATAGAAGTTCTAACAATCACCATCTAAGCTCTGCTGGCACAAAGTATGTTGTCAAAGAATTTGCTAAAAACTTCAGGTATTTTACAAATAAAGATATTTTGCTTTGGCTTCACTAACACCACCTTCACCATATACTTCCTTCCACATGGCAATCTGTGCTAACAGTCTCCAGTCTCAGAAATCACATTCAGATAGATTTCTCAAAAGTCACAGATATCTACTGTGAAATTGTTATCTGCCTCTCTCTGGCTGCCACAAACAACTGTGCTATATAATCTCAGCTGTAAATTAACCAAGCTCCATCTTAGGACAGGGCAATGCGCTGCTGCCCTTGGCATCAGTGGCACCTGTTCCTCCACTCTTTAAAAGGGACTTGGAAAGCACAGAAGGATTAAAAGTGTGCAGCTGTGTAACCCATTCATGCTGGACTAAGATACCTGTTGCATTATTTAGAGAGAAGGCATTTGGATTGTGAAGGGTAGAGATGAAAATATGTATGTCTAGTGTGGAAGACTGTTAAAATATGTCTGGTTTCCCATTGAGGTTTTTCTCTTTTTTTAGTGCTATGGTAGAAAGAATTTTCCTCATTCTGCATCACCCTGGACACTATGTCTTATCCAAACTTAGTAGGAGAGCTCAAAGGTAAGGGATTCTTTGCATCAGCCTAGCTTCTCTAATAAAGATTCTTGGAAGAAAGGTTATTGAAGAGATGTTTGATATGTTTGCTATCAAAGATGGACACATAAACACAGAGAGAAAGCATAACACTCTCCTTTCTTTCCCTGCAATTTTCCACATCTCTAGCTTGTTAATTGCTCTCCCATTACCAATTTAATTAATCAATGTAGTTCACTGTGTGAGTAGTAGATGATTAATGAAAAAAAGTTAAGGCATTTGGAGAGGCATTGTGCTTTTAGAGAAGAATAGACAGTTTTCTGAGACATAAAAGGAAGTTTCTGAAAAAATAGCTTGTAAGAAAATACTTTAGTTGCCTATAAAAGGTAAGTTTGCAGCTCGCAGATAAGGCCAGCAACTTTGGATGTGGTGGTTGACATCCAATAGCAAAAATATTTAATACAAATGACCTCATCGTATAGAACACAGACAAAATAAGCATTTTAAAATAGGGTAAAACAAATTGTTTTCAAAAATGTAGAAGAGTGGAGTATACTGCAGACATGATTCTCCTTCTTACTTCAAAATTTGTGACTACATAAAGTTTATTCTGGTCTTCAGAAAAGGGATGTGACCTTATTACATAAAAAGTTTTCTTCATAAAACTACAAGATATTTGAAAGACAGTCCTTTTTTTTTCTTTTTTTTTTGCAAGACAAATAACCTCACTCTCTTCCTTATCCAGTATTGTAAAAATGAAAAATGCACTTGATTAAATCACTTCAGCTGTCCAGCTGTCATACAAAGGGAAAACTGACTATGTCTTCATGCTTCTATAGAAGTCAGATCATTTTTATTTAAATATAACTCCACTTGCATTAAAAATAAAAACTGTGTTTCTCTAAATCATGACATTTAAACTCCTGACACGGAAAACTTATTGGAGAAAATATATGCCTTTTCAAAAATGTGTTTTTGAAGCTGAAAATATTATTTTGAAATTAATCAAATGTAAACGTAGTACAATGGTAAACATTACCTACCAAAGATTCCTACCATTTTAATCGGACAATCACGATGTTACATAATTTATATAAATGTTGGTACCAATTGACAAGTATAAATCTAAACGTTAATACTGAAATTGAATGAAATACAATCATATTTGAAAAGGAACCACAAATTAATAAATCATGTATGGAGAAGACAACTGATTCAGCACTAATAAATACAGGAAGCTGGAACAAATGCTTGCCACTGGACACCACTGCTTCACTTACCCCACTGGAAGTCCTCTGTTATCACTCCATCAAACACAACTTCTTAGTTCAGAAAAGGAGAATAGTTTTAATCCCACTTTTTAAACATCATTTGAAAGATCATGTTCAGTTGGGACACTAGTGGAAAGCAGTTCAGAATTCAGGATATTAAATGAATTTTCATTACAGAAGAGGGATATTTTGTAGAAATGTTTTTGTCATTAAGACAATCACTCTCCCTTCTCTAGCCTTTTATTACAAATTCAAGTGGATTTTTAGGACTTCATCTACCAATGCCAAACAAAATTTTGCTGCTGTATACTGCTCTGTCAGTCCCAAATGACGAACTGTAGGGATCTGGGGAAGAACCAGGTGTGTTTGTTATTCAAGTATGAATATGTGCTTTTTAGTTCAGAGGCTACATATTTTGTTTGCATTCCCCAGCCTAAATATCAAGTCAGGTCTATCAGTAATCACAGCCATTATCAAGTTACTGCTTAAACAATCTTTAAGTAGAGCATGAGAATATGAACAAATCTTGTCCCAGGGCTTTTGTTAGATGAGAAACTGATGAATCCAAGGATCACCATTGAGCAAGACCTCCAGTGACCCGCATAGCTCCCAATTTCAACCATCAGTTTACAAAACAAAAACCACCTAGTGTCACAAATGGAACAACACAGGACAGTGCGCGATGCTGAGACTTTTGGCTGAAAAGCAGGATGGATTTGTATTTGGTTTCTCCTAAGAGGTGGAGCAGGATATGAGGTAGGAAGTTTATGGCTTTCAAAGGAAAGTGGAAAAACAAGGTGAGAGTTTACCTTTTTTCCTGCAAAGCCCCATAGTCAGCTCCTTTGCAACAAGAAGGTGTGGTCAATAACTACTCACCTTTTACTAGCTGTGTGCTGAAACCATCCTACAGCAGTCATCTCTGATTCCTAAAAATGCAAATTAAAATTCCCTTTGTTTTTTCTCCTATATGTTGGATTTTGTTTTGGATTTTGTTTGGTTGGATTTTGATTTATATTTTTGCAGTAGATATTTTTTTCTAATTATTTTCCTGGGCTTTGGCTGAATTTATTGTAGTCTTAGTTTTAAAACTGGTTTCATTACAGCATGCATACTAATGGATTTATTTTTGCGTTTTTGCAGTACACCCCTTTTCACATACCAGCTAAGCACAGCGGTTATATAATACCACATTACATACACACAGCACTTAAAGTATGATGCTTTTATTCTGTTTTGCTGTCTGGCAGATATTCTTACAGGCATTTTCCTATAGACTGTGGACAGCATCAATACGGCTGGAATGAAAGTTTATGTGTATTGCTTTATGTGGAAAAGTTTTGGTGGTGGGAGGAGCTACAGAAATGGATTCTATGAGAAGAAACCAGAAGCTGCTCTGATGTCAAACAGAATCATTTCCAGCTGGCTTCAAGACAAACCAAAGCTGAGAAAGAGAAGTGAGAATGTGTGAGAGAAACATAAGCTCTGCAGACTCCAGGGTCACTGGCGAAGGAGGGGCAGAAGATGCTCCAGGTACCAGGGCAGAGATTCCCCTGCGGCCCATGATGAGCGCCATGGTGTAGTAGGCTGGTCACTCCTACAGAAGGGAGCCCATGGAGGTCCACAGGAGAGCAGATATCGAGCTGCAGCCCCTGCAGGACCCACACCAGAGCAGGTGGATGCACCTGAAGCAGGCTGTGACCCCATGGAGAGTTCATGCTGGAGCAGGTTTTCTGTCAGGACTTGTGATCCATGCTGGAGCAGTCTGTTCCTGAAGAACTGCACCCCATGGAAAAGATCCACATAGGAGAAGTTCATGAAGGACAATGTACCATGGACATGATTCCACACTGAAGCAAGGGAAGGAGGAAGGCAGAGAAAAAGTATTATCATCTGACTGAAAACTCTATTCCCTGTTTCCCTGAGCTGCTAAGTGGGAAGGAGGTAGAGAAGTCAGGAGTAAAGTTTAACCTGGAAAGGAAGGAAGGAGTGGGGGGAAAGTGTATTGAGGGGTATTTTTAATTTGTTGTTGTCCCACTCTGTTATTAATTGTTATTAATTATCACTTACCTGATTCGAGGTTTTTATTCTTATGTCGACAATTGTTAAATGAGCTCCCTAACCTTATCTTGTAATAGTTTTTTATATTTTCTGTCCCTGTCCTACTGAGAATGATGCTTTTGTTCCATCTTGCTATCTGGCAGATATTCTTACAGGCATTTTCCTATGGTCTGTGGACAACACCAATACGGATGGAATGAAAGTCAACATATATTGGTTTATGTGGTTTATCGGTTTATATTTATGTGGTATATTGGTTTATGTGGCAAAGTTTTGGTAGCAGGGGGAGCCACGGAACTGGGTGATTACTAGAGCAACTTGGTGCATAGCAACCCACCACATAAGTTTAACAGCAAGAATAAAAAAAATATCATTTTCTAGAGTGTTCCTATGTCCTGGGTTGTTCAGATAGATGCCTGGCACAGACATATGACTAAGTGCCAGATATACATGATAACAGCCAGAGCTGATTAATGGCTCTTTGAACATGAATTTCTTTTTGACTAGTTGCTCTGTTCTTTAGGTCAGTTGAATAAAACCACAGGTATGATGTGTGTATCCTATTTTTTGTTAAGTAAAATGGAGGAGAGGGAAAATGTTATGTTCAGTGCTACCTGGAACAGTTCAAGAATATTTCAACCCATTGACAAAAAAACAAAAAGGAAACGCAGCATAAAGTTTTTGATTTTGCTGAAACAAATATACTTGACATGAAATCTCAAATTCTCTCCTAACCTCCTTCAAATGCACTTCATGTGAAGTTTATTCTTTTTTTCTCTGAATGACATTTTAGGGACAGGCTGCCAAGCCCATTTTTCCCTCCATTTGCAGTTAAGTTGTGTTTGCATGAGGTTTCAACATGCTGCTCTGTTTTCTGGTAGAGAACAGTTCGTTTCCTTTCTTCAGTGGGTTTCCTTTCTGAGAACATGCTGCACTCCCACAATTAGACGAGCTGCAACCCTCAAAATACCAAAATGAATACTCAGTACAACTCAAAAAGTTATAACTAGCGTAATTGGGCAATTGGGCCTCTTACAACAGAAGCTTAAAAAGTCAGAAGGCAGTTTTGGGCTATGATCTTGAATTACATGTGTAGAGTTTTGTCAACTGCCTAATTAATCCCATCACTACATTTGCAAGCAACAGCTCCACTACATATTATCTGAAAAAATGCTTCAAGCCCTAAAAAGCTATTTAACAGATACAGCCACTAATTTAGTTCTGATGACACTGTTAACCATAAGAGGGGGAGACCTCAACCCTCCAAATACTCTCTTGAGTCATACTGCTGTATAATTTTAGTTTTTATAACTTTGTCTTTAAAATCTTCTATTATAACAAAATTAAGATTTTTTTAAATGGGAAAAAAAAAAAAAAGCAGACTAATTTTGTGTTTCCACTGTCACAAGATCTGAGCTATAGCTTTCTAAGGAAAACACAGGAGCAATAAAATCAGGCACTATCATATTCAAAAGATACTCTGATTCACATAGAAGAAAGGAAATAGCAACAGCTGAAATATGTCCTTTAGAATAACAATTAGAATTAATCTTTGCCATAAGACTTTGTAATATATCCTCATTGTCCTCAGTGAAATATGCTGTTATCTTAGTATATGAAATACCTAATAATTGTAAATTACTAGATTTTCACAATGCATTTACTTTGAGCAGATTTATTAATAATCTATTTTGTATATGGGACAAGTCACTGACACTATTTCAGAAAATTATCCAGATCTATTACTTTCTGTTCTAATCAATTTCTTCTTTTATTTTCCGTTTCATTTCCCCCTACCGCCCCTTCCCCCCCTTTTATCTCTTGGCTATTATACACTAATAGACAAGTCAGAGTTTTATTTTATGAAGATTGTGTATGTCAGGTTTCAACCCTGAAGGAATTCCTATAGGCAAGCTATCTGCATATTCAAACTTTTAATTTCCAGCATGCAAAAAGAGAGATGGTGTTCTTCACTATTGACGGGAGTCCAGGATGGCCTCTTTCTGGAACTGAAAAACTCTTTATCCAAATACAAATGCATCTTTAAAAGTGCAGTAATAAGACAAATAAAATGAGGAAACAGTTTGAAGTAAAATGGCCCAAACCAGAAGTTTTCTGCATTGCCATTTAAACTTTGGGTTGGAAGAGGTATGAATTAAGAATGACTAATAAGTTCAGACTGACATTCTTTATAAATAAAAAAGAGTTTTTTACACTTAACCTAATTAGAAGAGGAACTGAGTGTCTTCAGGTCCTTCAATCTTCAACTGAAGATGAAAGATTCACCGTTCTCTGTATCCATAAAGAGCAACTACACCAATGTTCTAGCAAATTGACAGAAAATAAAACAACTCTAATAAAATTCTCTTTCCTTATTTACCACCTTTGTCAATGTAAAGTGGATGAGACTAAAAATCACTAAAAATTAGACACTGAGGAACAAGCAACCTACAGGTCATGTGATCAGAATTTTAACAAAAATTGAAAATACTAAATATCATTAATTGTGTTTTACAAAACAACAGAGCTAACATGAAAATAAAAGAAATGCGCTAACATTGTACAATATTTCAGGTACTAATAAAGTTTTTCTAGCTTTAAAATAGTTTAATTTAATCATCTTTCCCCCTTCAGTTTCTGGAGTTCAAATTAAGAGATTATACCTTCTATCTCCAAATGAAAACTATCATCCTTCACTAAACATAAGCTGACACTTTGTTCTGATGAGGATCATCGAGACCTGTCAGTTGTTCCTTGACACATTCTTTTGAGAAACAGTTTTGTTTACTTTTGTTTTGTTTTTAAAGACATCACTGAATTTGATCACTATTTAATGACAAAGATGCTCATTAAAAATCTGCTCTAGTTTTAGGATAAAAGCTCTCTCTAATCCTTCCAGACTGGCTTCTTGGAGGGAAGGAGCAGGGCCAAAAAAACAACAGTGCAATTCCACACAGAGCGTCTTCGTGGTGTGGAGAAGAGGCAAGACACAGTGTACAGCAGTGTGATAGAAAATTAATCAGTTTTTAGCTATGAAGCTTACAGGTATTGTCATATGGTTTGTCTATGAGCTATATGTGTGCTGTACAGCACATGGAGTTCAGGGTACCCTTCCTGGACACTAATTACATCCATGGAAATGCTTCCTCCTTTTGAAAGCACATAAACGTCAGCTAAATAAATGTGAGAAACCTTACGTGGACTTCAGTTCTACTTTTTGAGGTGAACTGATATCTTGTGCACTTTACCTGGGCCAAGTTAACCAAACACATTCAACTCATAACATGGACATTGAATCAAGGATTAGAAGGTTTGAAAGTTAGAAATGAAGTTAGCAAGATTAAAGGAGTATATTTTGATTAAGGGGTTTAACAAGGGGACTAGAAGAAGCTAGAGTTTAATTATTAGCAGATGGGTAGAATTGGAGTAGCTAGAGCGAAGACAATATATCATGCATTTGATCCAGTTATGTTTTTTAGAAGCAATAGGGAGTACACCTAGTATTGTGAAGAACCAAGAACCGAAAACGCACCTGGCCTCTGAGATAAATGGAACCATGAGAGGGAGCCTGGACCATGACTTGGAGGGTCAAGAAGCCCTGGCAATGGGACAAGGTAAAGAGGAAGAGGACTGACTTCATCTTCAGAGAATCACTGACCCATTTCCAGAGACCACCAACCCAATTAAGAAGAGGCACTATGCAGCTGTAATGGACATTCATCTCATTCTAATATGAAATGGGGAGAGGTGGGGCCAGGAAATGAATATTTATGGATGTTTTGGGGACTTTTATGAATATGTAAGGCTTTTATGGATATAAGGGCGAGCTAATGCTTCGAGAATTTGCACATGGTTTTGGGAGGATTACCTCATGTGTGCCCAGCGCTGCAATAAACATACCACTTTTCAACTTCAATGAGTTGAAGAGTTCCTTTGTCCTGGCACTTTTGTGCATCAGACATAAACCCAGTATTAGACATAAAACTACCTATAGGCACACTGCTAGGAATACTAGGCATGTTAAGGTGTGAGTTCACAGACACAGCACTGAGGTAACCAGGATTAGATGTTTGTATCTGAAGGAATCTAATCTTCTTTCGCCCTATGGAGAGAGGAATTTCTGGAACACAATTCACTTCAGCCCAAGATAGATATATAATACATGACATGAACCCTGCCCTCAAACTACCTGCTCATTTGCACTGACTGCAGACAGCTCAGAGTGATCTAGCTCAAGCAAAGTTTAATGTTATAGATGTCTATGGTTAAGTAAAATGAATCCACACCACTTGATGTCTGAAACATAATCCGAGACATGAGCTTGTCTTTGTTAATTTATAAAGATACAAAGTCAAAGACAAAATCCAAGCACAAAACTCAGGACAATATCATCCACCTTAAATGAACTTTGAATACATTCCATTTTTGGTAGTATTTAGGATATGAAATAAACGTAATTTAGTAGAAAATAGGTGCATGGGTCACACTGGCACTTTTTGTGGCAATATCACAGAATCCCAGAATCCCAGAAAATGCTGAGTTGGAAGGGACTCATAAGGATCATCAAGTCCAACTCTTAGCCCTGCAAGAAATCCCCAGTAATCACACCATATGCCTGACAGCATTGTCCAAACACTTCTTAAACTGTCAGGCTTGGTGCTGTGACCATTTCCCTGAGGCGCCTGTTCCAGTGCCCAAGCACACTCTTAGTGAAGAACCTTTCAGTAATATCCAAACTAAACCACTCCTGACATAACTGCAGGCCATTCCCTCAAATCCTGTCACTGGGCATCACAAAAGGCTGATATCAGCAGGGAAGATGTGTTCCAACACTATTTGAAAAGACAGCATTCCACAAAAAAAATTTAAAAAGCTTTCTGACACACATCTTAGCCTAACCTGAGGACCTGCACCCTAGAAGATCCTGTTCTCAGAGAAATTGCAAACTACTGCAGAGAGTGTGAAAGTCTGTGTCACCCTTGATCACTGTGAGTGCCAGCAATGTCAATGGACACATCTACAGAATTAAGGGTGCTATATATGGCTCTGACAAACAGAGCTACCATTTCAACTTTACCTTTAGCAATACTGTGATGCTGTTTCTTTTATTATTCCCAGTAAGGGGCACAGTACAGAAAAGACCTCCAACTAGGGAAGGAGCTAGGGACCTTCAACCAAGCTCTCTTGTTACCATGATTTCTAATGCACAAGCCCTTCAGGGAACATCTGACTATACCTGCTGATTCATTCTGACAGATGCTATCAATTCACTGCACTTTTCCAAGGGAAGTGTTGCAGGAGTAGCTTTAGGCAAGCAGGAGTCATAAAGAGTTCTATGTTCAGTGGAGCCAGGATAAGTTGTTCTCTCTTAAGTGATTCATTCTTGAGTACTCCCCTCACACAGATCCCTATTGTTGCCTACATATATATGTGTACATCCACCTCACTAGACCACCTTAAAAGGTATTACTCTGCTCCTTGTGTGACCCAGGCACCCCATCCCAGCATGTGCTGCAGAGTCAATCGTCCTCTTTAATAATAGGTCAAGTGTTAAATAAACATAACAATATCACTTCTGTCCAAAGGCTGCAGTACAGGCAGCGTCTCTCCAGAGACACAAAAGACTGTAAGGAAAGCCAAGGGGAACTTTTAACTTTAAGAATAAAATTGGGATATAGCTATTAGATTTTTTTAAAAAAAAGCTGCAGCATTCTTGAACACTAAGAATAGAAAGTCTTTCTCTTAAGAGCAACACAAAAAAGGAATCCAAGTCCTCTATCGACGGTAGCCACAATTTAATTACTGCATCCCATGCCTTGTGGATTAAGCACATAAAAATAAGCACAAATATATCACTCTGGTTAGTGGTGTGTAGGAGTTTTAACCACCACATCTAATTTGCTTTGCATTTCCTCATGGCACACATTTCCTCCTTCTTTGCCTGACTGTAAAAGGGAAATGTCTTTGCCCATATGTGGTGGCCCTTAATTATTTTGCTTCCGTGTATAATGGATGTGCCCTACCTCCCCCTGTTAATTTTTAAAACTTGGTCTCTCCCTACAGTTACTCCTCCCCTAATGCTGTTCCCCTCACTGTCTGTCAGCCCAACTCCTCCCCTTGCTCCAGACCCTTCCCTGTCACTCCCCACTCGGGCCAGTCCCTGAAGAGTCCACCCCTTTGGAAATCCCCTAAACCTCGACGCCCCATTGGCCCATGTGACCCCTTTCTCTCCTCCCCTCATCCCTGTTGGCTTCCAAGTGATTATGTAACCCCTTCGCTCCTCCCTTACTCCTCCCCTCGATATCCCTCATTGGATCATTGCTTGTACCCGCCCCTTAATTTGTAGCAGTCTGAAACCCCCTGCACAGCAGTGCTCGGGGCTCTTCTGTTCTCCCCCCTTCAGTGGAATAAATCCTGTTGCTGGAACCCGAGAACCTTGGAGCCTCCTCTCTTCCCTTTATCTCGCCCCTGACGCACCGCATTCCTGTAGAGCCTGAGCTCTAAGGTTCCGCCCCGACAGCCTCACTTGTCAGGGCGGTTCCCCACACTTGGCATGGCCCCTCGGAGCCACAGAGTAGTGGTCAGAGCTAGCCAGGATTCTGAGGGGCCACGTCACCCATACTCAGAACAGACCCAAACATCCTGCTCAATTTGCAGACAAGAATATTGCAAAAATAACACTTACCACAGTTTTTCAATAGCTGGGCACAGTGTGGATAAAACAGGTGTGTTCAAAGGATTACAACATATGGAGGAAGTCTAAATTGAGTTCTTCAAGAAAAATTGAGTTCTTCAAGTCAAAGCATAGGCAAAACATCAGTTCCTAAACTATAGAAACAGGCTGCAATCCCTGCTGTGACAATCAGGAAGTGCAGGCAGTTCCAGATAGGGACTCCTTGCCATTAGCTCTACAACAGCTCTACAGCAGCATTCCAGCTGTGGCAACACAAGGCACAGCCTGGCTCCCCTGACACATATCCTCTTCTAAGCTACAGTCAGACAGCTACCAGTGCCTGAGCCTTCTTGTTCAAAACTAGCACAACTCTGTTTTTACTAGATTCCCACTCACAGCTCTGCCTGTAGGATTAAAGCTTTGTCACAGCAAAGGAGAGGGGGAATCCTGTGACATTTAAACAATGAGCAAAACAATGAAGAATACCTAGTAAGTAATAATCCTACACCAGCTGGGGAGATAGCTCTCAGGTACATACTACGATGCAACATCAATTTTTATGGACAAAATACTTTTTTTTTCCTGATTCAACAAATAATTCTGTGACACCCTCTTCCCCAACTGAATTACCATTACATGGTGTGCTGGTTTGAGATTGATTGACATTTTGGTGGGCAGGAAAATAACCACCCCTGGAAGTGAGGTGTGCCTGTGGATTTCCCATGAGCCCAGTGCAACACCAATTGTGGGCCAAATTTAAAGACAGAAAGGGAAATGAGCCAATCAAAAGTGAAATGTGTCTCAGTAGGATATACATTTGCACAGGACTGCCTGGGAATCACTCTCTTTTGTTTCCGGCCTTGAACAGGTACAGACGGGCCGTGCCCTCGGCCCAGCTTTCCCCCCCCACCTAAGGCCACGGAGGCCTGCGGGAGGGGAAAGGCCGGGCCAGGCCGTGCCGGGAGCCCCTCCTGAGGGAGATATCCCAGACAGTGGTGGGGAGGATGGAAAGAGCGATGCCCCGTGCCCTGGCCCAGTTTCCCTCCCCAGTGTCCTGTGGGGGGGGAGAGTCAGTCGTGCCAGGCCAGGCCGAGAGAGAGCCCCACCCAGAGGGAAACCATCCCAGCAGGGAGCAGAGGGACGGAGGGACGGGCTGGCCCCAGGCTGGCAGAGAAGAATTTCTTCCCCTCTTCCCGATGTGGAGAATCTCCCGTTTCTCCCAGCTGCGGTCCCAAGGTCATCTTATCGGAAGAGACAAGATACTGGCAGAAGTCCCAGAAAGTGAGGTTTTAACTGCTTCTTGCCCAGATGGACCTTTTTAAGGCATGCATCCTGCTCAACTGAAAAGGGAACAGCTTGAAGGAGATGAAGAGACAGGGCTTGAGACCTGATGTCAAGGAAAAGACAGGAAAGAATCCAAAGTGGGAAGGAAGAATGAAGGAGTGGGCCAGGTTTGGCATGGACTTCTCTTGCAAAGCCATAGAACTGGACTGGATTGCTTCTATAACATGTAGAATGCTTTTTAGGGGGATGTCCTAGTCCTGTGGGGGGTGCTAACGAAGCACTGAATTTTTGTCGTCCTCGGCCCCAGGGACGACCAGAGATGGGGAATGCTGGAGCATTGATTGTTGACGTCCTCGGCCCCAGGGACAGCCAGAAATGGAGAGTGTTGGAGCATTGATTGTTGATGTCCCCAGCCCAGGGACAACCAGAGATGGGGAGTGCTGAAGCACTGATGTAATGAAATCCCCGGCCCCAAGGATGACTGTTCCTTGGGATGAAGATGGAGCTGATGAGAAGAGGTTTCGTTTGGACTAGGAAAAAGACATTCTTAAACTGCACCCTAAAAGCTGATACAGCCCATGGGCAGTTGTGAGAGGACTGTCCCATGGGGGGTGATGTTGCACAATGGCAAATACGCGGGCGAGCCATTTGTGAACTGTGTGGCCACAAGAGGACTGGTATTCTTGTGGGGGGATCTATGGCAAAGGCAGGAGGAACTCTGCTCTTCCTGTTGGGTTGGGGAAATGATTGTTCGAGGGGTGGATTGACTGAAAATCCTAGGTTTTGTCTTTTCATGTGGTCAGTGGGAGAGTGAACCATAGGTGGGGGGAGGATGGATGTTTTGAAAGTTTCCTTCTGGTTTCTGGGGTTTTTTTCTTTCTTTTTAGTGTTAGTTAATAAAATTTCTTCTCTATGCTTTAAGGTGGGTGATTGTGCTCTTTTTTTCTTGGTCCTACCTCACAGCAGAAATTGAGAAAAATATATTTTCATGGGTGCACTGGCCGTTGGCCGGTGTCAAACCATGACATTCTTGGTTCCCTGACCGGGAATCGAAATTTGGTAAATAAACCCATGACACATGTGTATTCTGTGAAATATGGAAACATATTTTAAATAATTTTTTAATACTTATGAAACAACTGAAATCATGTTGTTTCTAATCCAAATATAATATTCTTTAACACAGCCCTGGATTTGCACAGCAGAATGTCAAAGCTTTTTTATTGCTAATCTGACAGGTAATATATTTTAACTAAATGACCTACCAATACATATTACAAATTATTAGTCGTCAATTAGATACACCAGTAATAAAGGTAATTATATGTTTCAAGTAACAAACCTGTACTTTGATTTGCATTTATAGATTAATTAGCACTTCTGGAAAGTTTCTAGAAATTAAGCATTCAAAGTAGAAGTAACAAAGTAGTTTCAATCCAGTTCTTTCTCTTTTATCCTGTAACTTTTATTCTCCACAAATCTATGTTCCACCTTAATGAGGAGTATTTATCCTCCCAGAAACACATTTTTCCTTATGGAGAGTTCTGAAAATAATTTCTTTTGCATCATAAAAATACAGCAAAATAATCCAAAAATTTTCTCATCTCCATGAACTTATATTTTCAAGATAACAACTCATCCTGCTCCTAGGACCTGGTTGTGAAGAGCAGAACTCTTTGGTGGCCTTGTTAAAAATGGGTTGCTTTATAGGCATATGAAAGATGTCATTAGAAAAAGAGTTTGAATCCAGTGCAGACCAAGAGAGAGCAACTAGTGAAATGTAATAAATATTCCTCCATTAAATGGCCCTAGCTTCAAACCAAAATGCAAAATCAGAATTCTGTTCCCACACAGCACTTTGAGGGCTTTGGTTATGCATTAATTACAACATGCATTAAAAAGAAAACAAAATGCAAACCCTTGAAAGTCATTAAGAGTGAATTCTTGCCCTCTGGACACCTCTATGGCAAAGATCACCTCTTTTTCTGGGAGAGCAGTGACAAAGAACATAATTTTTACCCATGACTGACAACATACAAGAATGTTTTTTGGTCTGTTTTCATAAACTCTAGAAAAAGGCTTCTAGAGATGACTGTGCAGAGATGAGAAGAAGGAATGCTGTTCTCTGAAATCCTAAAAGAAAGAGTTTTTAATGACTTCTGCTGATGAAAATCCTAACACTCAGTTACATCTCAAGACCTACAACAACAGGTAAAATAGGAACTGGGAGTCTTACAATACATGGGAATTCATGGATGTTTGTGGTGTCTAGTTTTTTTATTATGTAAGGGTATAGGACCAATTGCAATTTTAAAAAGCAAGAAAATCGTTACTAAGGAATCAGATCATACAAATTGCATCCTTCATACCAATAGTGTGGGCTTCACCAAGAGCTTTTTTTTAAGTTTATGAATGAAGTTATCTTAATATAAGGTAAGGTTTCCCTATTTAATTTGGCATGACCTATTTACTTAAGGGAATATTCAACCAGTATTGGAATGAAACATAAATCTATCCATAGCTTACCAGCAGCCCCTCCTTCATCCATTAGCCACGAAAGGCACTGTAACTATTTAATGTTCTATTCTCTTTATTAAAACCAGAGACAGAGTTATATAGTGAGATACAAGATAAATCAGAACTCATAGCATACATACCTAAGTCACCTATGACAGAGGGTTTTATCCTCAGAGCATTTTTCTAGCTGGGAAATATAGAAATTCAACAAAGCCATTTGTTTTGTGCTCCTTTCTACAATGAATGCCCTTCTCCTGTTCTGAAATGCCTTTCAGAAGGGTAGTACAAGCAAAACTGAATAGCAACATTTGAATTAAATAAGATACTTGTAAAAAAATTGTGTCTCCTGTACACTGAGGGCAGCCCTAGAATGGCTTTGTGCAGCAAAAAATAAATAGTACTTATCATTCACTCTTATTTTACAATGTTTAGCCAATATTCCATGGAGGCAAGCCAATGATTTTCCCAAACAGAAACTTCAAAAGAAAATCATAACATTGCGTAAGTCAAACTTTCTGTTAAAATATCAGAGTTTGATGAGTGTTTGTGCAGCTTTTGCGATGCCTTCTAAAGGGCTGATAAGGGAGAAAACTGAAAAAAAAAGATAAGCTGTAATCCACTGTGCTTCATATATGACTCCTTTTGGAATGCATCTGACTGTTCAAGAACACACTATGACAGAAGGAGAGAGCACAAATTCCAGCTTAAATTCACTCTCGAGCTTTGGCTGTCATGAGCAGCAGCATCACCATTTGCTTGCTGTGCTGTGCACCACATCAATACAGAGTAAGGAAAAGAGCCCCATGAAGTTTCCATTTCTAACTTAAAAGTGTCCTTTTCATGTCATTTCCCAGAAGACATTTTCTCCTCTGTTTGCAGAGCAGGATTGTGGAACAGTCTTGATTTACAGGGTGCCCTGCATAATACACATGCAGCTGGAGTTCCACAAGATTACAGAGACAAGCTATCCAACAGTACTCAAAAATCAGGATGTGCCAGAGCACTCTGGAGAGCACCCTCTCTCCTTTCCTTCATCACTCACTGACACCCAGCACTCCAGACTCTGAGGAGGAGAAAGAAATACAAGTCTTTAGTTCAAATAATAGTGAGATTTAAAACACAGTCAACACACAACACATCTCTATGTCAAAAACCACTATCCATTTGATACAATGTTAGATTACCTTACATGATATTGAACGGGGATTTTGTGATCCCTTATCTAATATAACAAAGTTTCCATTTAAGGCCATGCCAGAACAAACTATGGTTCCCTCCTAGATTTGTCACCCTTCCCAACACAATTCAGTTCTCAATTCTCTTCCTTTGGACTCTAAATCTCTAACTAGAAAGCCCCCAGATGGGCGAACAGCACAAAACATAAGTGGATTTTATAAAATCATTCATTTTTTAACTTACTTTAATTTAAAAACTTGTTAATGACCTGTTACTAATCAGCACAGAAGTGCCTACACCATTAGCTAAAACAGGAAAACTGCATTCCTTTGCAAGTTCATTACTTCATAGTACTTTTGCAGCATATCTTTGTCTCCTCTATTCTCATTTGAGAATTTCTGTCTGCCCTTTGTGACCGCAGCAAATACAAGGCAATTTTTAACAGTATTTTTTTTGCAAGGTACTGTAAATATATATGTTTCAAGAACCTTGAAGTTGTTAAACTGGGGGAAAAAAAAAGGCATGTAATTTTATACAATTAAATAACAACTGTTCTGCCACGAGTCTGCCTTTTCTTGGGGCACTGTTTGATACAACATAAATAGAGCAGACTCGGAGGGGTTTTCAGAAGGAATTGCTCCCTGGGAGGGTGGGCAGGCCCTGGCAGAGGGTGACCACCCCTGGACCCTTGGAAGTTTTCCAGGCCAGCTTGGACATTGGGGCTTGGAGTCACCTGGGACAGTGGAAGGTGTCCCTGCCCACACGGCACAATGCAAAGAAAGAGAGATTCCTCCACCCCAGTTAAGGGGCAAATGAGACCATAGGATGGCAACAGAGGGATTTTATTCAACAACAACATGGATTTGATTGTGCAACAGCTGTGAGGCAGGGAGAGAGAAAGAGGAAACACCTGTAAGAGAGACACAGAGACAGAGCAGGAGCTAATCAGCTGGATCTACAGGAGCTTTAAGGACCCTGCCAACCCCAACCATTCTGTCACTGCAGAAGTTGCAGGGACTCCAGCAGTGACTCCACAGCTGCTTTCTGCTGAGTAGGCCCTGGGCAGGGACAGGGGAGTAGAGGCTGCAAGGCTTTAGCCACAGGCTCAGCTGCAAGTTCCTTCTGCTGGATGTTTCGTGTGCAAACGAGAAGTGCAAATGGTGAGCAGAGCCTTTGCAGCACCTTTAGAGCCACAGCCAGCCTGGCAAGGAGCAGCCCTCGCTCCTGGGCCACGCCAAACCAGCACTGCCTTTCTAAGCCAGCCTGTCTCCCTGACCATGGGCAGCGTCAGAGCGGGGCTCTGGGGGCTTCGCTGTCCCGGCTGCACAGCCCTGCTGCAAAGGCCTTGCCAGCACAGTTCTCTCTGCGCTGGGCTCAGCCATCGCCTTTCCTTTGCCTGCAGAGAGCAGCGCCAGCCCTGCCCTGCCGGCCCAGCCAGGAACTCTCCCGCTGCCGCCGGGGCTGAGCACTCACTGCCCACAGGGGACTCAGGGACACGGAGTGGGAAAAGACATCAGCATTTCTGAGAGAGAAGCAGCAAATGAAATCTTCACACTCTTTTCTTCGACTTACAAACTTCATTAGAAAATACACCAATTCTTCGTTAATTGGAACAGTTCTGTCTGTCTTGGGGTATTTTCTGGGAAATTATGATGTAGCATAATGACTGCGCATTGTATATGTATGTTTTTGTATCATAGACTGTAATGTAAATACACAATATGTTATAAACGCAAATTATTTGGTAATTTTATTTATTCATTAGATCTCTTTTTCATTTATGGCTTCTTAACTACTCTTCTACGCTCCTTACTACTCTTCTTTTTCTTACTTTCTGTGCATTGTAAAATTCAAATACTTACTCTTACTAATCTTCTACGCATTTTTAAATTCAAATTCTTATTCTCATTACTCTTCTAGTTCTCTATTTAAAAATTCTTACTCCTATTCTTATTCTTATTCTTATTCTTACTCCTATTCTTATTCTAATTCCTCTACTTCTACTTCTATGTACTTGTAAAATTCCTATTCTTATTACTATTCTTTGTCTTGTATTCATCTTTAAAGTATTCTATCTCTTCTTCGTCTTGTTTTCTTCGTCTTCCTCTTTGCCATTGTCTTTTTCATCTTCTGCATCTTCTTTGTCCTCTTAATCATCATTTTCTTTGTCTTCTTCATCTTTGGCATCTTCATCTTTGTGTTCTTTGTCTTTGTTGTTTTCTTCATCATCTTTGTCTTCGTCTTCATTGTCTTCATCTTCTTTGTTTTTTTCATGGTCTTCTTCTTCTTCTTGGTCGTCTTCTCTTCCTCTGCCTTCTTGTGCCCCAACTCCCAGGGTGTTGGCAGCCTGGTGTGAGCTGCAGCCCTGCAGGGAGGGAGGCTCTGGGAGCAATCCCTGCTGTCCGTGCCCCGTCTGTTTCACTCGTCCAGCCAGGGACTCAGGCAGGAACAGCGCAACAGTCCCTGCAGCGCCCACAGTGCCCACCTGAAGCAGGATGGATGTTTCCTGGGGGCAGCCGGCTGCTCTCGATGGGCCTGGGCTCCCAGCTGGGCAGGCCAGCGGCTGGGGGTCCAGTGTGGGGCAGGGGCCCAGCTCTCTTTCCTGCTTGCTGGGACTGCTGCTCCCCTTCTGGCAGCAATCCAGTGCTCTGAGGCATCCTGTCCCTCCTGCCGGTGCCTCAGTTCCCAGATCTCCAGCGGAGCCCTGCTCAGCGTCTGCCTCGCCTGGTTCTGCATCAGGTACCGCTGAGCCTGGCTGCTGGCTGGAGTGATGAACTGGAGGAGTGGGTACCTTGTCCTCCGTGATACCCACTCCTCACTGAGAACAGAAGGAGCTGCTGAGTTTTCATCCTCTGGAGGCAGAGACTCAAGGGACTCCTCCTCCTCAGCCGCTCTGGCTGCGGGAGCAGCCGCCAGCTCCCTGTCCTCAGGACTCCACAGGCCAGGAGAGATGCTGGGCAGGGCACGGGCTGCCTCTGCTGCCACCGCTGTGCCCACACGCCTGGGACAGCTGGGTCCATCCAGGTGGTCCTCGTCATTTAGCAAGCCCACGTCCTCCAGTTCTAGAAGTTCTCGTGAGGAGCTTGCATGGGTCTCCATGCCACCGACCACGGCCCTCCTTGGCAGCTCTTTGGCCTCAGTTTCTTCCCACTGGGAGAGCTCTTCTTCCTCATCCTGTTCCCAGTGGGAGAACTCTTTGCCGCTGTCACTCTCGACTGGGGACAGCTCTTTCTGATCCTTTTCTTTACCTGAAGACAGCTCCTTGTCACTTGTGCTGTCCTTTGGAGCAACCTCGACAGCCTCTTCCACTGAGGGCAGCTGCACACCAGTTGGGCTGTTCTCTGAAAGGACCACAATGGCCTCTTCCAATGAGGACAGCTCCTGGTCACTTGTGCCGTCCCCTGAAGGGACCTCGAGGGCGTCTTCCCCTTGGGACAGCTCTGTCTCACTGTTGCGGTCCCCAGGAGAGAGTTCACAGTCATCTTCCAATGGGGACAGTTTCTGCTCACTGCCATCTTCCTCTTGGGACAGCTTGCTGTCATCATCTGTCCTTGGCAATGTGCCTGTGGGGCTGCGCTCCATGGAACGAGCCCCCGAGGGGATGGGCGGCAGAGGCTTCAGCTGCCAGACTGGGGACACACGGGCTGTGTCCTCCGGGTTCACCCAGAGCCAGGGCAAGACAACCCTGGGCACGGGGGTATATGGCTTGCGATGACAGGGCCTGCAAGGCTGAGGCCCCTTCTTCCCTGCCCTCCCCAGCTCTGTGCCCTGGCTCTCAGTGTCCCTGGGGCTCTTCAGGCAGGGCAGTGGTGGCAGCGGTGGTGGCAGTGGTGGCAGCGGTGGCAGCGGTGGCCGCAGTGGCAGAGGTGACAGTGGTGCCAGTGGTCGTCGCGGTGGCAGCGGTGGTGGTGGTGACAGCGGTGACAGTGATGGCGGTGATGACCACGGTAACACCAGTGGCGATGGTGGCAGCGGTGGCAGTGGTGGCCGCAGTGGCAGAGGTGACAGTGGTGCCAGTGGTCGTCGCGGTGGCAGCGGTGGTGGTGGTGACAGCGGTGACAGCGGTGGCCATGGTGGCAGCTTATCCCCGCAGAGGGACAGGGCCTGGCTCCAGCTGCCCTGCAGCGCTGCCTGCGGCTGCCCAAGATCCACCAATGGGACCTTGAGTGGCCGGAACATTCTGGGTCCCACCTTTATCTGCCCAAGGCGCTCTGGTGGCAGCTTGACAACCATCAGCGTGGAGAAGGAGAACGAGGATGAGGTGTGGAATGGAGATGGTTCCCTTGGCAGAAGAAAGGTGCCAGCCCTGTCCATCCACTGGCCTTTCCTTCCTCCATCATCGATTACACTTGGCCACCTCCACAGGCTTTGCTGGCTGGGCTGGGAGTTGGGCTTCTCCTTATGGCTGTTCATTCTGTCAAAAACTTCTCCCGTGCACTTGCAAACACAGACACAGGGAGCTGCTTCCTACTCAGACAGCGGCTCTCCTGCGACTGGGCACTCCAGGGCTCCGTATCCTTTAGATACCTTCAGCCAGGCTCCCTGATGTCACAAGAGTCTCTGGCCTCCACCATGTCCCACATCACAAATGGCCCTGACACCAAGCGCCCGTGTCACAAAAGGCCACCCTGGCACCCCAACAGGAGTGGAGCAGACAGCAAGTGGCACGGAACAGCCCCTGCACTTGTGGCCTTGTGGCCCCTGCTGTGCCCTGAGCCCTCAGAGGCAGCCTCACTGAAGGAGCCCATTCCTGAAGGACTGCCCCCTTAGAAGGGACCTATGCTGGAGCAATTTGTGAAGAACTGCAGCCCATGGGAAGGATTCACCTTGGATAGTTGATGGAGGACTGTCTCCTACTGAAGATATCCCATGATGGAGCAGGGGAAGAGTGAGGAGTTCTTCCTCTGAGGAGGAAGGAACAGCAGAGACATGTGAGGAACTGACCAAGTCCCAATTCCCCAGCCCCCTAAGTCACTGCAGAGGAGGAGGCAGAGAAACCAAGGCTAAAGTTAAGCACAAGAAAAAGGGAGGGGTGGAAGGAAGGTATTTTTAAGATTTGTTTTTATTTTCTCATTAACTTACTCTGATTTTATTGGGACTGAGGACAATAAGGGTCTTATCTAAATCCCATTAGACACTAGAGGAACCTTGGCAGTTCTGATTGTGAAATTATAAGCAAGCCTTGAGTCTTGTTTTTCATCACAATAAATAGACTTTCAGCCACAAAGCTGAGTACTGTCTTTTACTGTTTGTTTCAGTCATTTACTAGGGGATAGAGTATTTTGTATCTGATTGTCCAACTAGAAATTAAGACAGCATACTATTCATGTGGCATATGAATAGTCTTTAGGATCCTAATATATGCTTGACGTGGCCCCTCAGAATCCCGGCTAGCTCTGCCCACTACTCTGTGGCTCCGAGGGGCCACGCCAAGAGTGGGGAACCACCCTGACAGGTGAGGCTGTCAGGGCGGAACCTTAGAGCTCAGGCTCTACAGGAATGCTGCCATCAAGGGAGAGACGAAGGGGAGAGAGGAGGCTCTTCTGCCCTTGGGTTCCAAAGGCACAGTTTATTGTCCATGAAGGGAGGAGAAAAAAAGAGCCCCGAGTACTCTTGTGCATGAGGTTTTATAGGGTTACAAATTAAGGGGTGGGCAAGAACGGTAAACCAATCAGGGAAGCATAGGGGAGGATCATAGGGTGGGGTTTACAGAACACAATCCAATGGGGACAAGGGGAGGAGAAAAGGGGTCACATGGGCCAATGGGGTGTCGAGGTTTAGGGGATTTCCAAGGGGGTGGATATTTCAGGGATTGGCCCATGTGGGGATTGACAAGCGAAGGTCTGGAAGGAGGGGCAAGGTTTGGGTGATGGATGGGGAAGGTACTGGAATAAGGGGAGGAGACAAATTGAAGGACAGTTTAGGGGAGAATACAACTGAGGAAGAAACCATTGGGATAAGCAAACAGGGGGAACATAGGAACAAACTACAATAACAATTAACAATGAAATCAGGAAAAAACATGTGCCGCAACATATGCTCAGCTCTGTACCAATGGAGGACAAATCCTTGTCTCTAATATAACTGGAAGAAATTGTAAGCAGTTAGGGAACAAGTAATTCCAGGCATGAGAATGAAATAGTTCTTAGACTCTGAATGTGGGTAGTTTCAGGCAGATAACTGGAGAGCAGTATGATGAATATGTCATCTCATGTAAAGCTTCTATGTACTGTCAGTGTCAAAATAGTCATTCTAAACTCACTTCTCACACCAAGCTTATTTTAGGTAGCTCTATGAAAAGTCAGTTGCCGATTATCCTTCCCTGTAAGTCCAGTTTCAATGCAACCAGGGCAAACTTTGAGCTATCAGATTTGCTTCCTTAGCAGAAATTCTACATATCCACTGCATGAGTAAGTGTAAACCTCTATCAAAATGCATTCCCATCATCCACAATTATGTCCTTGAGTCAGAGAACTGCAAGTACAGTACATTCTGCTGTTTCTCTTACTGCATCCATGCTGTTTATTCTCCCACCACAAAAGTTTTCAAGAGCACCAAGCTGTTGTTATGACTCATAGTAAACACCAACGCAAAGCAAGCAGCTCGATTTTCTTCTTTCCTGATTTCACTAACACACATTCAGCTAGAAGAGAGAAGAAAAAAAAAAGGGGGGGGGAAAGGAGAAAATAACAAAGGTTCAGTTCTTATAAGCTTATAAATCCATGTTGAGAAAAGAGAGGGCTGGAGAGGACTAGACAAGAGATGAACAAAAATACCATAGCAATTCAACACATGGTGAGGGGGTGGAGTAGGATAACGCTACAGAAATGAATGCTTATGACTCTCACATCATCACTTCCAAAATAATCAGCCAAGCTTCAGTATATATATGTGTGTGTGTACATGCAGAAAGGAACAGAACGAAAGGAACTGATCAAAACCTCCATCTCAAATGAGACAGGTTATTACTTAGCAGCGAAACATAAGCTCTAGGTGAGATCAAGCTCTAAATCTGAGTCACAAGATTTCTGACAGCAGTGTCCATCTTAACAAAATGAAGTGACAGGGTATGGTACAGATACAACCTAAATCACAGGACCCTAAAACTGTTTATAAAAATTCTCAAATAGGACTTCTGAACATAAAAGGTTAAGAAGTTCATTGCAACCCAAGATTCAGCCAATTCATGAGCTTAACATAGTGGGGTTTTCGCTGTAGAGTGCTGATGGGATCTACCTCAGAACCGAAGGCAAAGACCCAGACTTCTCCACAAGACCAATCAACACCTGCTACTGCAGATATTCCTTCATAGAGTATCTTAAATTATATGGATGACAAAATCTGTGGCTATAACTGCTGCTCATCACCTTTGACAGTCAGACTATCTTTTCTTCTGAAGCTGTGTTTAGGAACGTAATCTGAGGGTTTTGTATTTGGCATTAACTTTGAACCATTTTGTGAAACTGAACACTTCTGCATTTTCAGCATGCAAGCAAGTAAAAAATAAAATGCAAAATAAATTAAATTACATATAAAAACTGTTATTTGGTCTCTGATTGAATATCATAAGCTGTTAAA
>VXBU01016241.1:967547-1065806 GCA_013400315.1 Bombycilla garrulus
AAAAAGATGGTCTAAAGAAAGGCTGGTAAATGTACTCTGTAAACAAAACAAAAAATACAAATTCTCTCAAAAGAATTTTCTAATTCAGAGTGATCATTGCTAATTTTAAAAAAATCAATGAAAGGATGCAGCTATGTGAAACATTATGTTTTGTTATATTTTAAACAATTTCTAAGCCATTATTCTCTATTTTCAGTTAGAGAACAACATTCAAGTGATGCTGAAATATTCATCATCACACTTACTCTCAAGCTAATTCAACTTTGAGATTATTTTTCACATGAATGTTCCCTTAAGGAATGTGAAAGAAGATGTGGGTAACTTTGGGGGATTTAAATAAATACAGAAGCCCATATCATGGTATGTTTTTATAGTAAGTTTTTATCTGGGCATTTTTTTAAGATTACTGTTATTCAGATTAAACTTTGCTGTTATTCAGATTAAAATTTGGTCTTACACATCCAAGTTGGCACAATGATTTACTCCTTGAGTGGGCCAATACCTTTCACAAAGTCAACAAGATCCCCAATTGAGTACAAATTCCAGGGTGACTTTTAGACTGGTCAACCATCTCCTCTATAAGGAACATGAAAATAAGGAGCTATGTTGCTTGTACTGCCAGAGAAATGCTGAAGTCCTGAACGAAGAATTCACAGAATTCACAGAAGCATATAACAGGTAATGTTGAGAAAAGAGATGACTGGAAATCATCTGCTCAAACCTCCCTGCTCAAGCAGGGTTCCCTAGAGTACATGGGGAGCGTGTGTCCAGGCAACTTTTCAATATCTGCACCTACAGATCAAGTCTGGCGGTTATTAAACTTCCATTCTGGTTTTCTATTGCTCAATGTTCTATTTCTATAATAGAAATTTTAATTTGGGAGAATTTGGAAACCATATTTGGCAGTGCAGATTATTTTTTCCCCAAGGACAAAATATAAGATTGAGTTCACTGCCCCAGAAACATATTTGAAAATTTCTGTGTTCAGAATATCAAGATTAAAGAATAAATTATATTTATTGTGTTTACAATTCCATACTCTTTCTGAAAAGAATTTTGGTTTTAGCATTTTCTCCCCTGTAAAAAACCACATTTTTAAAAAAGCCCCATTATGATTGGTCCCATCAGCAATAAATTTCTTCCTAGTAGTGTTCCAATCAATACCAAGACTTTCTGCAACAGTTTTAGGGACTCAAAACAGCAGTAGGTGGGCCACATGCAACCACTAAAAATGTCATTCTTAGTTAACATTTCATAGCAAGCATTGAGCTACACAGCAGGAGTAACTATAGCCACAGAGGAGAATGGAAAAATGATGGACAACTTCCTCTAGCTTAAGGAAAGCATGAGGACAAGTTTCAAATGGAGAGGAACTGAAAATCGAAGAATAATAAAAATTACTCATAAATAGTCCTACACAGAAAAAGTAAGGTTAAAAAAATCTTGTCATGGGACGTAATGGGGCCATCTATACAGATTTAGGGATCATGACCTGGAAGAATGCTAAGAGTTCCTGTGTAAGGCAAAGAAGATTTAATGTAGCCATGGGAGCTATCACAGTCAGGAGTGACCTCATTTCGTTTCAGAGTGGGTGTTCTTGCAAAATTCAGATAAGTTTTATCCAGAATTAATCAATTCTAACATATTTCCACTTATTACCTTGTCTGTGCTATTACCTTGTCACCAAACTGTAAGCGTGAAAAAGCTCCAGAGTCTACAAGGTGCTGTAAGAAGAGAATGGGCTCAGCAAAGAACTGAGTGCCTGCAGCACAAGAAAAGAGACTGTTGGGAAAAGCAGGGGAGCTGATGCTCCAAGCTCTGAAGTAATAGAAGAGAAACTTTCCATGGATCAGAGAGGACTTCACAGAGTTGTCATAACCCACAAAGCTACTGAGCTGCATGGCACTGCCAAAAGGCTAGGTGAATTTGAGTTCTTTCAATAGCACTGCCTGTGGTGCTGCACAGCTCACCCGCTCTACCAGCCATTCAGATCAGGACACTGCTTAAACACCAGTCAGGAAATACAAGTGGAGGACACAACCTGCAGTAACTGTATAGGATTTCTATCATGTCCTAGGCACATATTCTTTACTGTCATATTGCTCCAACTAACAAAAAAACCTGACTATTTCTGCCACTTTCACAGTCAGCTATGAGTAGCTGTAGCAGCATCTTCTGGAAGGAAGAAAATTAGATAAAAGGAAGCCAGCAAGAAGAAAAGTTTGGAATCACACAGTAGCTAACTTGATTTTAATCAATTGCCTTACGAGGCTAAGAAAGAGATCTGGCATGTGGCCTGTGCTGCAGAGACTGCAGTGGCATGCATCCAGTTACATAAATCTGGCATCTAAGTTTTTCTCCTCTCTGCTCCTCATACCACAGCTAAATGTGTAATAGAGGATGATCCCTCTCTTTCTCTTCTCATATACAAGCACAAGTGAGGGATGAGGTCTACTGAGCAATTAAATGAGCTGGCACTGCTTTGAGAATGCAGAAGGGCATGCCTTTTGAAAATATTTAGCTGTTAACCAAAGGTTCACATCTCTCTGCAGCTAATGTCATCCCAAGGCAGGGGTATTTCAGAGAAAACATAAACATCTCCAAATACTCTTCTAAATAAATTATAACCCAAGAGTAATAAAATCTTAAAAACAAATGAACAAACAAACAACAACAAAAAAAAAGCAACAAAAATAAACAAACAAAAATACCCAACCAAACCCAGAAGTGAGGAGGCTGGAAAGAAAACAGATATAACTGGTGCCAACTATGAAAACTATCTCCAGTGCTTATAAAATAGGTAGAAATCAAACATGCTGATGATCTCAATGCCTTATTTTGTTGCCATTTTGGCAGCTTTTGATACATACACATATTAGCTGCTCATCTAAATGAAGGCATGGAAGAGTTTATTCTCTAATTGCTGACTCCTTAAAAGGCTGTTCATTTGCACTTCTGTCTCGGAGTGACTTTATGATGTAGAATAGTATCCCCATTCGCCTGTTTAGCCCAGAAATAAGTTTTGTGCCTTTAAAACTAGATCTGAGAGTGAAGTGGGGGAGAGGAAAAAGCTCTGGAATTTTTTCGCGGCTGTATTCAAAAACACAGAGATAAGAGCTTCAGCTCTCCCCCACAGACTGTGTTGTCTGCAGCACGGACAGNACGGAGAGAAAACCGAGGAGACAGCCACGGAAAGGACTCTCGCTCTCTCCGATCCACAGGAGGCCCTTCTGCATTTGCCATCTCTTCAGAATAACGAGAGGTTCCATTGTTTAATATTATTAATTTTCTCATGTTTGTGAGTACTTTGCTTGTTAAATACACAGGTTTTTTCCACTTCTCTCGGAGGAGATTTGTCTCCCGAACCGGTGGGGGGAGGAGCCGCTTGAATTTGCTTTCAAGCAAGGAGGGTCCCCTTCGGAGGTTTCCTCCCAAATTTGCCATAAATCAGAACAACTTCACAAGAGGTTTGACAAAGCCCTGCACACAGTAGTCCCACATACTTGTCTCTACTCAGTGTCACAAATGTGCAGGCCTTGCATCAGCACTGGCTTCTGGCAGCGCCTACACAAAGCAACACATGAATGCTATTAAAAGACACATGTATTATTCAGTGGGACACTGCCCAGATTTCACCCACTAAACTGAAGGTAAGCAGCACAGAAAATGCACAGGTCAAACCAGAGCAGTCTTATGAGTGCTTATATACAGAGAGAATCAGACAGTGCACTTTATTGTTTGAGTAACCTTGTATATAAATTGAGAAAGAGATCCAGGTAATATACCATGCACTTACAGCATTTCTGTAATCCAGTGGTTGACTTATAAAGGGTCCTATGAACTCTCTGATCCTGTACTCTTACTTTTTTCCTCTCAGTTATTTTTTACTTTCTTTCTCTGAGCCTTAAATTCAGACACTATTAAGAAAAACAGAAGAGGGAGTTCAAACAAATTAGCCAGCTAAGATCTGAAGAGAAGCTAAAGGGTCTGGATAACAATTTTCTGTAAATGACCCTGCAAATACGAGCTGGGAGGTTTCGTGATCCTCTTACAGCCCATTACATAACTGTGCCAAGAGAAGAAAAAAATACCTGAGCAGACTCTCACCATACTTTACCAAGCCTATAACTGTGCCAAGAGGAAAAATAATAGCTGAGCAGATTCTCAGCACACTTTGCAGTGTAGAACTGAGCAGAGCTGAGCATCTTTGCACAGACTGTCCTCTACACCGGCATCTGGGAACGTACTCTGGGAACATCCAGCTCTACTCTCCTCTTTAGCCTCAGTTCCAGTATTTGTGGGAAAATAATGGAAGATTAGTGAGGAGGATTCTAAATACACTCAATAACTTGCAGCTGGGGTGCCAAAACCACATATATCATACTAATTTCTCTTTGGCTCTGTGTGTTGGACAAGAAGAATATCTGTGTTTGGATAACACAGACCTGTGATAGACTTAGAGGCAGCCTATCAAACATGTTTGAGATTCCAGCCTTGGTGTGGGAAAGACCAAAGCACAGTGGTAAATTACACCTTCAGGAATCCAGAAGGGCAGGTTTGGTCATCATCCAGAATGGACAGTGCTCCGTGGTGCATCCTTGCCTGTGCCTCTGGCCAAGTGCTGCTTCAGGGATCCCCTGGTTGGGGAGGTAATAAAACTGATTTACTCTTTGCATTTCATACATGGTTTTGTGTTTTTTCCTGTGGCCTGCCTGTGCCAGCTCACACAATATTTCAATTTGCTGTGGGTTTGAGCTGTTTCTTAAGTTTTGAAGCTAACACATGCTTCACAAGACTGCTACTCTATAGGGCCTCTCTCTATAAGGAGAAGAAAAGGACATAGAAACTAGCCAGTCCTGCGTCAAAGAAGGAATCAGAAACCATATCTTGGCATTCCACCTCACTCAACAAATAATTCACCCATAGTGCTTTCCAGGAAAATCACTGCTTGTGCATAAGCAGTCACTTCCAAAAATTTGTCACGTATATAGTGTACCATTTTTAAACTACCAAAATACAGGCAAAGTGATTCATTCCATCTTTTTACTGAAAGACAGACTACTACAAAATATATTTTTTACAAGTGGTTTGCAAGACGGTTTTCAAAGCATAGCTTTGTGCAGTTCTCTGTAGTCCTTTGATCTATGTCTTCTTCAGTGTCAATATGTTGAATTCAGCACAAACATTTTTCTCTATCTATTTATTTTCACCATCTGTGTGATATCTTTGACACTGCTGAGTGTTGGCTATCAGCCATCTATTACGATCTTACTGTGTTCAGAACAAAACAGGTTAAAGGGTTTCATTATTGCAGCCCCTGAAGCAGTTGCTTTTGCTTCTGGTCTTCTCCAAACTTAGTTATATTAACACTGCGTTATGAAAGACACCAGATGGACAGTACTGGAAAAACCACATCCTTGTTTTCAACAATACATGCCTTAGGTCATCACATCTCTTCCTCCCTATATGAGGAAACATTATTACATTTCTTAGAAAAGGTCTACAGGATGTAGCATGTGGAATTTTTCCCAGTTTCTATAAGCAGACAGTTACATCAAACCACAAAATGGTTTCCAAAATAAAGGTGTTTCATACTGCTAGCTAATACCAGTGGGTTGGAGTAGTCTGCTGTAAATATGTCAAAGCTCTCCATTTCTTCAGACTTATACTCAGCAGCTCCCATTCTGTTTAGACAGACATTTCTTGTGTCTGTTATTTGTCATATGTTAAATGTTGTTGTTTTTTTCCATAAGAAAGACAAAATTTTTTTTCAATATGAAACTTGGAAAGCTTCTTGCTCATTTCCTCTGGATCTTGAAATTAAGGTATAAGAAACAGGATTGAAGAAAGATATTAATAACATTCACGAAATGAGACAGCCATATTCATATGCATGGAGGAAATTCCCTGTGCCCAGTATTCTGTTTACTCCATGTTTTTTGGCATGACTGCTGTTGTTTCAGGCTGACATACCATAGTTTAAGTGCATGAAACAGTGAGGGAAACAGTGAAATAGGTCTGATACTTGGCTGACATGATTCCAGTGGGTTTTTCCCAGTGAAGAAGAGTGAGAATAGTAAAGTGACAGCATAGGTAGGAGAAAAAACCAAAAAAACAAACCACCCAACCCCTGAGAAGATGTGTTAAATTCAGTTGCTGAAAACTGAATTTCTCTCCCAGTTTCTAGCACTTGGAACAGGCAATCTCTCATCTGAGCACTCAAGTGGAGCATTTTCTGTTCAATAGTGTCCTCTAGTGACAGGGAAAGACTCTTCAAATAGGAGGTGAACATTTTCCAGTGGGTAAAAACGAGGTGCAAGAAAGTCTTGAAACTACATGAGTCAATTTGGTAATGATCTTATTGCCACCACGGGACTTTAGTTTTAATGTACACCTGTGCTGCACTGCAGCTAAAAAGATGCCTTATTGTTGCAGCTGCTCCTGAAAACCGAGCCGAAAATTTGAGTCTAGGGCATGGCATTGTAAGGCAGGCTCACCTGAATGGGATGAAAGGAACATCCAGCAGTTGCATACATTTTTTGAACTCTAGGACTACAACCTCTACTATGGAAAAAAATGTATTTCTGATTCTGTCAGAGAAGATAATGACTGATACTGTATTGGAGCAAATTCTTGCATCTTTCCACAGGCAGCCTCTAGGCCTACAGAAAGATGGGATCCTCTAAACTCCATGGTCAATACCATAACTTACTATAACTGTCAGCTGAGAAGTCTAAAGTAATCTTACCAAGTTTATTTTTAAGGAACTTTATTGATAATTTTATAATGTAGCCATAACAGACAGCTTTTTTTTTTTTCTTTATTTTTGAACTGTCATGAGAGGAATAAGCTAAAACACAAAAAAAAAAGTAATGCAGATTACTACACGTTTTTATGGACAGCTGAAAACATAAATCACTAATCTGACTTTACTGAAGTCTATTTAGGTAAATCTGGCCATTTTTTTCCTCATGTTGTGTCCTTTTAAACATATTATTCAAGCACATGGAATAGTGCATAGACATGAAACACAAGACTCATTTTAAAGCAGCTATTTTCTAGCCAGATTTATACAAAACAGATGAAACTCTGGAAATTAGAGCCAATTAAAATGTTACCCTTATTTAAATTCCCTCCCTCCTGATACATTGGGCTGCTCTTAAAGATTAGTTTCCTACTGATAATTCCCTTTTAGCTGTGTCATAGAAACAAACCTTTACTCTGAAGTTTATTTTTTAAAGTGAAAAGTCTCACCCTCCTTACCATGCTGGCTGACATTTTAAAGATTTTCATGCAGAACCAGGAAAAGATAAATCTCATTTTTCCCCTTATCTAACATGGTTAGCCAATTTCAAGTCTGCTGAGAGGTTATGGAAAACCAGCAGCAATGTCACTAACACTTATTAGTCTTTGACAAGGACAATATGGCTGAACTCCTCCGCTGAGAGGACAGAGAAACTGACAAACAGGTATCAGCAGGTTACCTTCTGCAAAGCCTTGGGGTGATAACATGAACTCCTTGCTAGTTTCTTCTAGGGTCAGGGTCAGCAGAATCTGACTGCAGCACCATCAGCAGCAGATCTCAGCTTCCCTGGACCAGCTTCCACATGAAGTCTTGAAATGTCAGTGTAAATACACACCGGGTCCCGTCTGGCACACAGCTGGTGCCAGCGGGAAAACTCAACACCAAGCAGTCCAAGTGCCATTTGCAGCAAAAGACACATTAAAGCATCTCCAGATGAATCCAAGCCCTGTGGAGGCGGGCAGCTCTGACAGGGACCCTTCTGCAAGTTCATCCCCATACTGAATCCACTACAGTTTTATTGAGCACCCAGGCCAATGTCACAGGACTTGTTTTCTGCTTCCTTGGCATTCTCAAAGCACATCCCCAGCTGAAACTAGTCCTAATACACAGAAACACCCACAAATGACATAAAGTTCTTGTCAGGAACTGCAATGATAGTGATGCCTTGGAAAAACAAAGATTAGTGAGTAAAAATTGAAAGAGGAGAAATTTAGGTTACGTATTAGAAAGAAATTCTTTACTGCAAGGGTGGTGAGATTACTGTAACAGGTTGCCCAGAGAAGCTGAGGGTGCCCCAGCCCCGGCAGTGTTCAAGGCCGGGTGGGATAAGGCCTTGAGCAGCCTAATTTAGTGGGAGGTGTCCCTGCCCAGGCCAGGGGCGTTGGGACTGGATGGTCTCTGAGGCCATTTCCAATCCTTAACCTTCTATGACTCTACAATTCTGTGAGAGATGGAAGAGAGGGCATTGGGAGGAAGAGGGAAGAATTTCCTGGTGCTGACTTCATGGCCACCCTGCTTGCTTTTAACTTTAATTTTCTCAAGTCCGTCTGGAGGCTTTTTCTCTCCCTCACCTTTGCACGGTGTGAGGAAACAAAACGGACAAATGGCGGCCGCGCCCGCGGGCCTGCCTCACAGCGCCGCCTGCCGGCGGGGCCGGCGTGAGGCGCTGAGGGCGGCCGGGGCTGGGGAGAGAGAGGCCCCGGTCGGTATCGGAGGGGGGCCCCGGTCGGTATCAAAGGAGTCCCCGGGCGGGGTGGAGGAGGCCCCGGCGGAGGCTGTGGGCGTTCCGCGCCACCTCGTGCGGGAAAAGCCGCCGAGCGCCGCCATCGTTCCCGGCTCCGCGGCTCCCCCCGGAGCGCCTGCCCGCTGCAGAAGGGATGGCGCCGGCAGCGCCGGCAGCGGGCAGCACGGCGCCTTTCCTCGGCAGCGCTGCTGAAGGCTCAGCCCTTTTCTCCAGCGCACGTTTCACACAGTGTTGCTGCCATACACCTTTCATATGTCTTTTTTCTTCTCCCGTTTGTGGTGAGAGCAGGGAATGATGTGGAGAATGACGGGGTAAGAGCGAGCGTCTGCAGGGACAGCTGGGACGGGAAGGCACAAGTGACCGTGTGTGCAAGGAGGTTGTGACAACAGGAGGCAGAGATTGTCAGTCCCGCAGGGAAGATTTCAAGGGCGGACAGGGAAGAGAAAATCTCACAGACAGTCTTTTTCTAGGTACTGTTTCCTTCCACAGATGAAACAGTTTCATCAGTCTGAAACTGAAACCTTTCTAAATCCCCATAGCTCTTCTCTACCGCGCTAACACCCAAATCTCATTTAAGAGAGAATGCCCTGCTTCTAGACAATGTTCCCATTCTACCTCAACAGTGAACTGAATTTCCAGATCCTCTATTCAGTTCCCTTATAATTTTCTCTTATCTTTTCTATCAGAAACCAGTTTGGTGTGCCTTTTCACTCCCTAACTGATTTCTTCACAGGTAGCGTTGCACAAAAGATAATACAATCCTGGCAAAGTGCTTTCTAAACCCAAGGTGAATTTTCCAGTGTTGGCTTTAAGGATTCACAGCTGAGGTGGAAGCATGTGTACTTTTTACCTGACATTGCTGTTTTTGCAAGTGGTTGATACATATTATTTTACACATATCAACAGATAGTTTCCCCTACTCAAAGAAAGCAAATCATAAAATCCAGTCTTTGATCCCATTTTGCCATATGCTTCTCATACCTTAGATGGAGTGATTCTATGGGGTGATTCTAAGTCTCTTGAGTCTCTGCATCTTCATGATTTCAACACAGTTCACAAATAATACAGGTCTACTATTAAACTGTCCATGTCATACTGGGTTGTTGGGTTTTGGGTTTTTTTCAACAGCCATATTTGCAACAAGAGATAGGAGACAGTGGAAGAACAGTTAAAGAAAAAGTGAAACTGAAGTTGTAGAAGAAAATTAAGTCCCCTGTTTGGTACTGACAGAGCATGTTTTGTAACCTATGGATTCACTAAACTCCGAATCTGTTGGTGGGGATCACAGTACCTGTTTCTCCCGCATTCCTCCTTGCTGTTTCACAATATTGCCATAACTAATCCAACTTCTGGTATCTCCACGCTCATTTATAGCCTCATATGCAAATGAGATTCATTTTAATAACATAGAAAGTTATATATATTTAATAACATAAAGTGAGGTGTCAGCTTCAATAAAGTTAGAGGCCTGGAAGAAGCCATACTTCTGGAAGAAGTCCCCTTCAACTCCAGAAGGAAACCCAGCCAGTGCCATGCAGAGTAGATTGCTAACAGTGTGCTATCCTACTTCTCTGCATATGCAGAGGAGACTACTTCCCTTCTTTATGCAAGGGAGTAGTTACACACTCATCCTTGCTTGGTTTTTACTTTGCAGTGATAACACCTTCTACGTATGATCCAAAGATGAGATTCGAAATGTCTAGGATTTGCTGCTATTTCCAGTTGAAATGTGGTTACACAACAAAGGATTCAAGATTAATCTGCTTGAAACTCTAGAGATGTTTAAGTGAAAAGAAGCTGGGAACAATGATTTAGAAATGGCAGCTCAATTATGCAGCTTGTAGAAAAACAAGCAAAGACTGAAATTGAGATTAAATGCCTTTAATTCATTCTATTTTGGACCAAAATTTGGATAACATTCACTTTCTGGTGAACAGCCAGGCTCAGCTGCAAATAGTGCTATCTAATGAGCAGTCTGAAGGCAGTTAACAAAGGAGATGGAGCACTCACTGCTTCATAGGCTTTAGGCATTTACAAGAGGGAGACAGGAGGGGAAGAACACTCGCCTTGAGAGATTCTCCACATATGTTTGACCAATTGAGCAAGTCCAAATGTTCCCAGGAAGCAGGAGTTAAGTGAGAATTTCCTCCTTTCTGTTTGTTCAGGAAGGAGGCCATATCACGGCCATAGACCATGAATAGTCGTGATAAATGACCATGTCAAATTAGTTCCCTCTACATTTGAGAGGACAAGTTCATAGTTCATAGTGTGCCTGCTGAGTCTGTTTGCTCATTCTTCAAGGTTATGCCTGAACAGCTTTGTCTTTTTCAGCTTTGCCAAGGCTGCCCTCAAGAGGAGATTCATATTCCATAAGCAGAGAAAGCATCTGAATGCAGGCCACCTGTGTAGCCTGCCCATACTCAGATGGTTTGGGCAACCAAACCAAAAGCTCTAGGTCACCCTATTTGAACAGAGACCTTGAACTAGATGTCTTCCATTTGTGCCTTCCAACCTCAACTGTTATTCTATACCTCAAGCACGAATTACAGAATCACAGAATCACTACTAGGTCAAGTTGGAAGGGACCACAGTGGATCATCTGGTCCAACCTCACTGCTCAAACAGTCATCCCAAAGCACATGGCACAGGGTTGTGTCCAGACAGCTCCTGAATACCTCCAGGGAGGGACGCTCCATACTCTCTCTGGGAAATCTGTTCCAGTGCTTGATCACCTGCATGGTAAAGAAATCCTTCCTCATATTCCTATGTGTCATTTTCTGCCTGTTGCCTCTTGTCCTATTGCTTGGCACCCCCGAAAAGATCGTGGCTGCATCCTCTTGACACCCTCCCTTCAGGTACTTATTGTAGTGGGCTGACAATGGCTGGATACCAGACACCCACCAAAGCCACTCTCACTCCCCTCCATAGATGGACAGGGGAGAGAAAATATAACAAAGAGTTCATGAGTTGAGATAAGGACTGGGAGAGATCACTCACCAAATACCATTGTGGACAAAACAGGCTTGAATTAGAGGTATTAGAGCAGAAAAATGAGAAGTAAAATAAGACCTTAAAAAACTTTCCCCCACCTCTCCCTTCTTCCCAGCTCTACTTCCTCCCCTGCAGCAACTCAGAGAGACAGGGAATGAGTGTTGTAGTCAGTTCATCACACATTGTTTCTACCACTGCTCAGGAAGAAAAGTCCTCCCCCTGCTCTGCAATTACATCTGCACAATAACTTTATAAAATTCTTCTTCTTAAGAATGTTGTCACAGAGGTGTTATAATTTCGAATTGGCCCAGCCTTTTCCAGCACCACATCTGTCTTGGAGCCACCAGAGATTGGTTCTGCCAGACAGGAAGGAAGCTTTCAGCCTCTTCTCACAGAAGCCACCTGTAGACGCCCTGCTACCAAACCTGGCCATGCAAACTCAATACTCTTACATTCACTGATGAAGTCCCCTCTCAGTCGTCTCTTCTCGAGGCTGAACAGGCCCAGCTCTTTCAGCCTTTGCTCATAAGAGAGATGCACCAGTCCCTTAATCATCCATTGGTCCCACTCCAGGATCTCCATGTCTCTCTTGTCCTGAGGAGTCAGAACTGGACACAGCACTCCAGATGCAGCCTCACCAGAGCTGAATAGAAGGGCAGGATCACCTCCCTCAAACTGCTGGCAATGCTTTTACTAAGGCACCCAAATCCAGTGCCTATTTCCCCATTGCTTTTATAGTTCTCATAAATTACTAAAAGCAGTATTCAGAGCAAGCATGCGCACATTAAGAAAGAAACACAACTCATACTGTTACATTTTTTCTTTTTGATGGAAATCACTATCCCAAGATATTCTACATTTGCATATTTTATCCCATTTACAAACAAGCCAGCCACCTTCTCCCCGGGAGTACTTTACTTCTCTAATGTAAGATAGTATTTTCACTTTCTTTCAAGATAGCCTAGAACAGGAACAGTATTTGAACACATCAAATTACAGTGCCTCAGAACACGGAGAAGTAGTACCTTGGTGGTTTGATTTAAGGAGCTGCCTCCTGATGGAAGCACATCAATGATTAGCTGAGGTATTCCTAATAAATCTATTACCTTAACACAACAGCAAAAATAGATGTTCCTCATTTCACGAATGGCGAAACTGAAGCATTGAAAACCCATTAGTAATGTGTAATCAATGAGCCAGAATAAAGAAAAGGAAAGGAAGGATATCAGGAAAATCTATATGGCTGAAAAGAGTGAGAGAACAAAGAGATGGGAAAAGTTTGACTGAAAGGCTTATAGTGATCTTAATGTGTACTTACCCATTTAAATGCACAGAAATTGCACACTTAGAGATGTAACATTTTGTACCTACATTTTTAACTGACTGAAAAGAAGTAATTCTGTTTCCCTTGAGTCACTGCTAAATTATTTTGTTTGAATATATGTGGAGGAAACAAACAAACAAACAGAAAATAACTCCACAAAACATGTAAGTTTGATATCATGTAGCACCCAGAAAAACAGCTGTTCATGGTTCTTAGCTAAATTCACTGAGAATGGTCCTGATTTTTGTTCCTGTTTTTGTTTCTGTTCCTTCCTACATAACTGCAGCCAGATTTTTAACCCTTGGAGTTCAACGTGTTCCAGCAGTAATATGAATCTAAGACTTCTATTTATAACATTCTTATGCATTTCAGAGAAAGTGTGCAAAATCAGTATTCAGTCAGAATTCCCCATCTGCAGGTGCCAATAGCAGCATGTAACCATCGTTTTACACAGAATGAAATAGTCACAGAAAACCATAGAGACAAGGAACAAATTGAAAGTATCAACAAGATCGTGAATAAGGAGGAAACCAAACTGATACCTCTTGGAGTCCTTTGTTTTTAAAATCAGAAAGATATAGGACTTATGACCAGGAGCACAGGAATATGGAAAATATTTTACCACATTTAGGAGGTAGACCATGGAGCTACAAAAAAAGAAAATTATCAAGGAGACACACAATCAGTAAAGCTGCACAAAAAAACTGTTCCCCTTTTATGAAAATTCCAAAGATTTTTTTTTTCAGTTTCCCTTACTAAATCACAAGAAGTCAAAATCTAAAATTCATTCATAAATTAAGCAAATGCAAAAAAAAACCGTCTAGACAAAGAGATTCTGTTTTGATAATTTTGAAGGTTGTGTTTTTAGAAGTGGCTTAATTTTATATAAAGGAAAAATTAGTTGTCAGAAAGAAATTGGATTTGTGTATTTCTTTCAGAAGACTTAAGAAAGGTGTCAAAGTTCACCTAAAAAATGAGATGAAACTTTTTCCACAAACGGGCTTTTTCTGAAAAAAAAAAAAAAAAAAAATAAAATTTTGAGTGAGAAAAAGAGCCACTGAAAATTCTTAAGCAGCCATAGCAGTCTGATTAACCTCTTCCACATCTCAGACTATTGTAAAGAGATGTTATGAACCTGTAGATGAACTGTTCTCTCTTTCCCCTTTTAACTACAACACATTTCTTCTATAATAGATGTTGTGAAGGCATTTCTGGACATTCACACACTTGAAAGAGAGGAAAAAAGAGGCAGAATTTACTCCGTTTTTCCTTCCAAATCTGGCATCAATGAAATGAAGTCTAATAAGAAGGTAATGCAACTTTGGTAACAACTACAACGCAGATTGCAAAAGATTAGTGAATATGGTAACAAAAAAAAAAAACAACTTGGAGCCAAAGTAAAAAACTCAGCTGGAATCATCTAGTGCTTGAGAGACATAGACCCTCTAAATGCCAGTGGTCTCTGTCCTTCTTAGTTTAAATGTGAACAATGAATGTATAACCCTACAGCTTGAATACATTCCATGTGTGGATTGTAGTCTCGTAAAACAGTTCCATCAGCTTCATGACGTCTTTGTTCTGGTGTAGCCAGAATAAACGGTACTCAGAAAAAGACACTGGACTACTCATTAAACTACTCTCAATCTGTTTTATGTTGTAATAATGCAATTCCTCCAAGAAAACATGTTTGTCTTCATTGCAAGTGTTCATCAGAAAGGAGCAGACAGTAGCTGAAATGCAATTTACAATAAAAGAATCAAAGTGGTTAATTAGGGTATGCATCAACCCTCTAGTGGATGTAATAAAGAAACAAGCACAGCAAACTAATAAAAAATTCCTAGGTCGAGGCATATAACTCCTTGTTAAATTTTAAAGCTGTACATGAAATATGGGGAACTGTAGTTGAAATTGCATTAGCAATTCAAACTCAAGTCACAAACTGTAGCCCAGCTGCCTACAAGAGGCAGGAAGGATTTCAGTTTGCATTGTCAGATTTTCTTTAGAGGCTAGAAAAGCATAAAATGTGATCTTTCTCATGGTCATCAGAACCAGCAAACTACTCAACAGATTGGTTATTTTGATCCTTATGAGCAGCAGGCAGTCTGAAAACATAGTAGCAGGATGACAATTCAAAGCCAGCAGAGTAGAAAATAAACTGCTCAAAATGACAAAAAATAGAATAATTGTGTTGTCTAACCCGGTCTTCTGTTAGAAAGTTACCTTAGTGGATAAGAGAAAGGCTATGGGTGTTGTCTACATAGACTTCAGTAAAGCCTTTGATGCCCTTTCCCACCACATTTCCCTGGAGGAACTGGCTGTTCATGGCCTGGATGGGTTCTCTTTGCTGGGTAAAAACCTGGCTGGATGGCCAGGCCCAGAAAATGGTGGTAAATGGAGCTAAATCCAGCTGGTGGCCCATCACAAGGGGTGTTCCCCAAGGGTCCCTTTCCAAGGGGCCTTTCCAATATCTTTATTGAGGATCTGGATGAGGAGACTGATGCAACCTCAGTCCGTTTGTCGTCGACCCTGAGCTGGCTGGGAGTGTTGATTTGCTGGAGGGCAGAAAGGCTCTGCAGAGGGATCTGGACAGCCTGGATTGATGAGCTGAGGCCAGTTATATGAGGTGCAACAAGGCCAAGTCCCAGGTCTTGTACTTGGGCCATAACAGCCCTAGGCATCACTGGAGGCTTGGGGGAAAGTGGCTGGAAAGCAGCCTGGTGGGAAAAGACCTGGGGGTGCTGGTTGACAGCGGGAGAACATGAGTCAGGGTGTGCCCAGCTGACCACAAAGGCCAATGACGTCCTGGCCTGGAGCAGCACCAGTGTGGCCAGCAGGACCAGGGCAGTGACCTTCTCCATGTATTCAGCACTAGCAAGGTCAGTTTTGAGGCCCCTCATTACAATGTGTTTTGACATTGAAGTGCTGGAACATTTCCGAAGGCAACAAAGCTGGAGAAAAGTCTAGAGTACAAGTCTAATGAGGAGTGGCTGAAGGAGCTGGGGTTTTCCAACTTGTGGAAAAGGAGTGTGGGAGGGGTGAGGGCCAGATCTTATTGCTCTCTACAGCTAAGGTGGTTGTAGTGAGTTAAAGTCAGTCTCTCAGTTCAATTTATAAGCAACAGGAGACAGGACAAAGGAAATGTCCTAAAATTGTACCAGGGAAGGTTTAAATTGGATATTAGGAAGAAATTCTTCACTGAAAGTGTTGTCAAACATTGGAACAGGCTTCCTAGGTAAGTAGTTGAGTCCTCCTTCTGGAGGTGTTTGAAAAGATATGTCGTGGCACTTAGGGACATGGTTTTGTGGTGGACTTGGCATTGTTGGGTTAATGGTTGAACTCCATGATTTTCTTTTTCAATCAAAATGATTTTATGTTTCTATGTTCCATATTTTGCTTATTTATGGCTAAATCTAAAGATATATCAATGATTCCTTTAACTTCCTTAGCATTTTCTAACCCAAGCATTTAGGAGAAGGACTGATAAAATATTGCGCTATAGGGTTATATAACAAAGAGATGTTTAGATGTTTTAGTCCAGAGCCCTTCTGTTGTAGTGCATGGTGTAACAAGCATTTACCCAAGACAGCCCACAGATCTACCTGTTCTGCACAACATGACACAAGCTGAAGGCAGTAGCAGAAGATCAAAAGTCACCTGCAACACATCACAAGAAGAAAAAGATGAAACGCCCAGGTTGCCTTAGGATGTACGTGACACCCTTCTGTTACCCAGGAAAACATAAACCGCATTCAACAATCCCTGACCTTCTGACCTGGGAAAACTTCCTCCTGCCTTCAGATCTAGTGATTAATTTAATCCTGACTCTATAAATTCAGTACGTCAGCCAGACACTTCCCAGCATCCTGTCTTGCAACCACATCAGAAAGCTGACTTAATTTCCAGGGAAAAGGAGGGGAATGCCTCCTTGCCCTGCCAGCTGTGCCCTGACATACTGGATTGCTGTGGTGCAAATGGAATGCCAACAAATAGCAGTGACACATCCTTCCAGAACATCTGAGGCTTCACCTGCTAGCTCCTATAATTACATTAACCTTCCTTGCAAATACCTCATACTGGTGACTCAGTGCTATTTTACAGTCAGACAAAACCTTCAAGTGTCTTTTTGTCACCTTCTCCTATTAATGGTCAAAAGTTTACTGCGGAAGTTTCCATATGAAGTCCCTAAGAACATGTCTTTGAACAATTCACCCTCACATTTCTGTTCTTTTCATAACATGATGCTGCCTCTGTTTTTACTGTTCCAGGAGGGAAAGGCATCTGTTTATTTCTCATTACTGATGGAGCCATGCTTTGACTGTCAAGAGCTTTAGTGTCTGTGGCCTCCATAAACACAGAGCTGTCCCTTTCTGCAGGGATGCTAATGGATATTGTGTCCCATAGCTTTTTCCCTCATTCAAACAATAGCTCCCTGCAAGCAATAGTAATTGGAGAGAAACAACAGAAAAGTGAGAAGAAATGAGAAATAAATTGTTTATATTAGCAGAGGGGTTAGTTGGGGGGAGGCTTCTTAAAATTATTACTTTGTGACTATTCCTCATTAAGTTTCCCAAAGTCCACATTAAATTTTCCAAAACTAAAAAGGCAGCACATTTCAGCCATTTGTGGAGGGGTTAAAATCAAATAAAATGTAGTAATTATCTTTTCACAGCATGGTGTATTGCCATCTTGTGGCTGGTTTACCTATACCATGCTGAAAATGTGAATAAATGCAGTTTTCTTTTTGCAATCTTGTGTAAGCATAACCATTTAAGAAATGTGAGGTTGATTACAAGTGAATGAAGTATCACAGAAACTGACAAAAAGCTCCAATAACATTAGTACCATTCCATCAAACTATTCCTCCTTTGTGTGTGGTTGCTTTTTTTCTCAACTGTAATGTGTATATTAATTGTTTCACTTATGTCCTTCTTTCTTATTTTTTGCATTATGCTTAATTAAATGTAGTACAGTGACATTTTTCTTATTTTTACCTTTTAATACATTTTGCATTTGATTCTGAAAATAAAAACTCCTCTAATCAGATTCTGTGAAATTGTTGAAGTAAATTCAGCAGGAACATTGATGTTACCAATGAGTAAATAATTAGCTAAACAGGCATCAACAAAATGCAAAGATGAAAGCTATATTGCAACAGAAGTGTATCAGTTACATGTTTATATATCCTGCTCAATGGAATGATTCTTTCTTTAGGTATATCTCCAGAATATCCACATAATGAACATCTGCACAGAAAATTAAATACAGAAAAGGGAAGGGATCTCTGCTCAGTAATATACGTCAGCCCAAGACATATCCTCCTAAGCATCAGTAGTTTTGGGCTGGCACTTTAATGCTTTCCTGGATTAATGCCCATAAAGAGATCTGTGTTGATTGTGAAACTGTCCTGCTTTAGTGACAGTGAGAAAAATAAAATACAAAGTGACTGTTAGTACTTTCATCATTCCTTTGATCTCACTCTCTTTCATAAAGATGTAAATCAGATACAACAAAATCAAGAGAAAAAACAGTGGAATCAAGTGAAGTTACACTGGTAATAGATAAACTTAAAACAAAATAATCGCTCTCAGTTACCATTTAACAATCTCCCCTAGAAAATCTTCTCTATTTTTAAGCCTTTTACACTTATTCTTATGTTGCCTGGATTTGAGTGCTCAATATTTAAGAAACCTGAAGTTTCTTCAGTCTAAAGAAGGTGACACCCTCAGTTGACCTGCTTCTTCCAAAGGTGGCTGAAGCAACTTCTCTGCAAAAGAGTTGTGAGCAATTGCATATCTTCAGCGTGTGCATGGGGATTTCCGGGAAAAAAAAAAAAAACAAACAACTAACTGGAAAACACTTCTCAGATCCAAGCTCCCTCTTTCCTGTGGTGCCCTCCACAGTTGTGGCCAAATGTTTCACAGCAGAAACAAGAAGAACAAATTTTCACAGGCTTCCACATGGGAAAGATGAACAAACAGATGAACAAGCAGAACATGACCCTGGCATCAACTACTGTTCCCCATTAATAACTGTTGATACCAGCATGTACTTCCTAGAGCAGTTCTTAGACAGTCCTGCAGCTTCAGAACACAAAGCTCACACTGAGCAAAAGATCATCCAGAAAAACACTGATCTTCAAAGGAAGCAGAGATGAATCACTTCCTTTTTATAGTCCACTCCATTTTGCTTCTATGGAAGATCGGAGCAGAGAAACAATCACAATGTTAATTTGCTGGGAAGGAGAGAAAAAGCATAGAACTGATTCCAGTCATAGTTTCTCATTCAACTATGTCACTTACAGCAGTTTAAACGATCCCAGGCCTCCTTTCTCACACCCTCTTCTCTATGTTTGTGATGCAATGCAAGTGGTTTTGCCCCAAACTAACAAACAACTGTCCTGTCTGAAAAACAACCTGACAAAATGAACTTGGCTGTTTTGTACCTGGTCCCTTACATAGTTCATTGTTCACCTACATGGGCAGTAGGAGAGACAGAAGAGGTAATGCGTCAGCAATTAGCCATGGTAACAGTAAGTTTGCAACAGGTCGAACCTGCTTGCTTTCATGCTGAGCTCCTAAAATGTACATCAAGTTTCATCTATAGAGTCCTTCTTCCTTTTTTCAGGAAGCATTACCATTTTCAGAAAGCATTAAGCTTTCAGAAAGCTGTCTCTTGAAGAGCTCAGGCCAATTAGGACTGTGTACTGCAATTTGGACAATACAGAGATAAAAAATATCTATCCATAAATAGGAATCTCAAAATTGCCTTGGCACTTTTCTCTAATAGATTTGAACATCCATTTTGAAGTTTAACTGTACTTGTGTAACAATTCCCAGCGTACCAACCCTATTGCCTGAACAGAGCAAATCCAGGTCCGTCCATGCTAAAAACATAAGTCCCACAGGATTGCCAGTTTTCCCTGGATAAGCAATTAATTCAGCAGGTAGCCGCGGCAGACACTGATGTGCCCATACAGTGGGTTGTGTTCTACATAACCAACCTCTAAATTTCACTCTCAACACTTTAGATGATGAGAAGGGGAGGTGAAGCAGTTGGAGGGACTGAATTAACTTCTCTGTGTTCCAGGTGAAGCCCTGATTGCTGGTGTTAATGAAACATGCAGCAGAAGGTAGCCATCACATTTTAACTTTATTTATTTATTGCAAGTAGAAGGGCCCTGATCTAGGCATGAAGAAGACACAGCAGCCTCAAAAACAAGCTAAACTATGGTTCATAATTTTTTTTCAGCTATGCTTTGAAATCCAAACCACTTGGCAAAATGGATCAGCCACTAGAGTTGAACAGAGCATGGCTGGGGCCCTGCAGTTATGTTCAGTTTAGCTATGAGTTGTGCTGGGAGGCAATATGTGTGTGAGGTCCATGTACAAGATGATGACACTTGGCATTTCCTAGAAGCTGATAGCTGCAGGCAGTGGCAGAGCAACTGTCTGTGATGCAGCAGTACTGTCAGTGCTGCCAGTCTTAATGCAGGGTGACTGCAAGTGCCCAGAGGTTTGTTCCTGTTCAATTTCTGCGTTTCTGTTTGCATTTAGAGCAAACACTCCTCCCTAGATAACTGCAAGCAGGATGTCCCAGGAGCTGCAGGGAGCCCTAGCAGGAGTATCTTGGGGCACACATGAATTGTCATCAATGACAGAAGGTACCATTCAAAGGAAAATGTGAAGTACATGTTATTTAAAAATATCTCATTGGAAAAAAAATGTGCCTTTATCTGGAGTTACTGATTTCTATTCAGAGAGTTAATCACTACATACTATGTCTGGATAATATAAATGCCTTTCTTGATAAATCAAGCCCTTGAGTGCTGTTTTTGTTGTTGGTGGTGGTGGTTTTCTTACTTTGAACCATATTAAAGGAAAAGAGGTTATTAATTTGACCTGGCAGGTGATAAAGGAATTTATCCAGGCTGCAACCTGTTCATGTCCAGCCAGTTTCAGCTTTCCTATTTCAAAAGCCTTAACCATTTGCTCTATGCCTGGTAGTCAGGGAAGAGAAATCATGGAATGAAATGAAGTTACTTCTTGGGAGGCAAGTGGAAGAAGACGAGGGTTTTAGTAATGACTTCAAAGTTGTTACCACATCGTCTCTGATGCATATATGAAGTTAAGCACCTTGGAAAATGCTGTACATATCCTCCGCAGAATGCGGTGCTGACACTCTCTCGAGAAAATTGCCTACACCGAAATCAGACCTGAAGAGCATCCAAATCACATAGACTGGGAGAGGAAATATCATGTAAGGAAAATAGAAGAAAAAGCACCTAAATGAGAGGTTTAATTCAAAAACATTCTTGAAAAGTAAAGCTACTGGAAAACAAGGAAGGGCATCATAGACTGCAATCTCAAGGTTTTCATTAAAAGCAAATTCGAGATCCTGAAAACAGTTTTTAGGAGTCAGAGAATATCTGTGTTAGTAGTACTGTTAAAACCTTGAAGATGAAAATAATTAACAATTACCAGCATTTATAATGTTGTACTTATATCTAATACTTTGTAGAAACAATGAAACTGATTTTATGTGCATTAACCTGCGCATCTGAAATGCCCTTGCACCACTTCCTGAATGCTGTGGGTGGTTTCTGAGCTTCCTCAAATGTTACTTCAGCCATGAAAAGAAAATCCTGAAAACAGCAGAATATTTTATATATAAAGATTGTTGAATCAAGGCGTCACAGTGTTTTGGGCTTAAGTGTAGAAATTCAGTTTCTCAAGATCAAGTCTGGCAAGGCAGCTGTAAAACTCTGTTGCTTCTAACAAACTCCCCTGATATCTCCAAGGAAAAGTTCTTAATTATTCAACATTTTCTTGATGTATACTTTATCCTAATGTTCTGCTGATAAAATGGTTGCATAACAGAGGCAGATTTGCTCATGGTACACTGGAAGGCAAGAAGTGACAACACACTGGTTCCCACAAAGATTTTGCACCCAAATGGTGTTTGTCACTTTATATTCCATATTCTTCATCCCACCACTCCTGCCTAGATGATGGATTGGACTCGACTCCTGCTACAATGAAGTGTCTGATGGCTCTAACTGCAATGCAGAAGTAAGACTCCACGAGCACCTGTCACTTTTCTGAGGTTACCATTGCAAAATCAAAGGTGTAACCTAACCACAAAACAAAACTACCATGTTACATGGCCTTGATTGTCATTCAGTGTGAGCAGAACTCCATTATTATATATATTTACAATTATTATAATTTGGTTATGATAAACAAAGCTGTTAAATAAAGGGTTAGCTTTACATTATTTGTCTGCTTCTTGAAACGACACTTACTGCTCTGGAATTCCATGTTTATCACATCCCACAGGCTGCCAAACCAAATCTGCCCTAGTTTGAAAGAAATTATAAATTCAAATTGGTTTATGCCAGTCCTGACAACTTCACCAGGAATCTAAAAGCCGATGTGGTTGGCAGCATCACCAGGAAGTGAGGTTTTGAAAGGTTTGGAAAAGGAATCAAGTGAACAGGTCTGTAGGTACTAGATAATGCAGAAAGGACACCCATTCTTCCTCTGCTGAATGTTAATGGAGGGGGAGAATCATGGAAGGATGTTAATGACTGGAAGCTGCAGATGTGATTCTGGAGAGATAAATGGATTTTGATTAAATATCAGGATGCATTTTCTCTTTTTTTTTTTTCATCTTACTGTTCAACACGGAATGACCCTTTGGGTGCAATCCCAAACCCTGCTGGAGACTTCCATCAATTCATTAAACTTAGTACAACACTTTCTAAATTACTTTATTCCCTTCAGAAGAATGCAGGCAGTAAGAGCACTTTTTGACACCTTGGTGAAGTCATGAGCATCTCTAGTCACACTCGAATGCAGCAGCTTGAGATCGTATGTCCATTTCATTTTAGCAAAACAAATTGATTTCCTGAATGCAATAGGAAGAGGTTAAGACTTAGTTCCAGCTCTGCATGCTAATAGCAGGCAAAGAAAAATCCATGTCTGTAGACAAAATGTAAACAATAGAAGAATTGAGGGTTTTTTAAATCACATCATTAAGTCATCCTAATTATATCATTATAATGTAACCAACATTTATGGAATAAGCAATTCAGGACACAATAGATCTGAAGCCTTTCCACTGTCTCCAGTCACAGTCAGGGAGAAAAGTTAGACAGGTGATCTAACTCCCCTGAAGATATCATGATCCACTGCCCAGCTATCCTACTAGAAAACTGCATTTCTGCCTTCAGATTTCTAGGGTTTCTTACCTTAGTTTTTAACAAACTGCACCCTTAGGAAAGGAATAAATCTGCATCTGCTGTATAGTCTTCAGCCTTTAAATGTCCAGGACGGTGCATAGTGACTGTGGGAGGAGAGAGAGGGGAAGTCTATCCTGCAGTCCTTGGGAAGTAATCCTCCAGTTGATTTGCAATACAGCCCCAGCTGTCCTCGTTGCTCTGAGCTCTTTGTGCCCCAAGTGGGCACAAAGTCAACCAAGTCCAGTGGTTTTGATATCATACCTAAGCAGGGCCACTAATCCAGAGCACACCTCAGCTAAAGCTAACATCTCTGCCTTCACAGTAACGTTGAACTAAAAAAGAACAATAAATTATACCTGTTTCCCCAGGTCATATGGCTTCTCCCATGATAGAAATCTATGTTGCTACATCTTTGTGGCCTTTCAGTGGAGTTCTCTGCCATCAAGTATGCCAGGCTTACATCCAAGGAAATTGACAATTGCTCCCTACTCAGCTCAGACTTCCTAGCCCATGGTACAAACATCCTCCATGGTGTTCACCTCCTCCAATGTGTTTCTTTTTGGCTACTCAGTCTCTTATTGCACTTAGAAACTGCCACACTGCATCAGGTTAAATTCCAGTTTAGCCCAGAACATAGCCATTATTAGCCAGTATTTCAGGAAACAGGTATCCCATGATATAATAGAAGTACAGTGAAAAAATAAATGCAGCTTTCTAGCAGTTAGCTGTTTAAGAGCTGATATTTGTGAACTTTTACTGGACCACAATGTTTACTACTCATAAAGTTGGTTGGTACTTTTTATTTAATCCAATATCTACTTTTTTATCCTTTTGGCCTTTTCTGGCAATGAGTGCCATGACAATTTTGAATATTGTAAAAAATACTTCCTTTTTTGTTTTAGTCTGGTTTTTCTTATTCACTGTTAATAATACGATTGGATATCTCCTCAACCCCAAGGACAAGAAAATTGCATGTAAGGATTCTCAATTCACCTTCCCTAAACCATTTTTAGTACTAAAGGCTTTCATCATATTACCTTCTCATCCATCTCTTTTTCAGACTGGAGAGCCCAAGTCTGTCTTTGCTGCTGTGTATCTTTGATCACCTTGCAGTTTCTCATCTCCAGCTTTCTTATATCTGCCTTGAGGCTGCTGAGGAAGAACTGTACACTCCTTCAAGCTGTGGAAGCACTGTGAGTTTATGCAGTGACATAAGAATGTTTTCTGGGTTTACTCCATCCCTTTCTCAATAATTCCTAGTGTTTCTTTTGTTCTTTTGACCTCCCATGAGTATGGATCAGATGTTTCCAGAAATCTATTCACAGTCACTACAAAATTTATTTTCTGGATAGTAATAGCTGATTTAGAGCCTGTTAATAAGTAAAAATAGTTTGAGCTGTTTTTATTCCATTTGCATTACTTTGCACTCATGAGCATTAATTTTCGTTTGTCATTTTATTATCTAGTTACACAGGAATATGAGATTCTGCTACAGTTCTTTGCAGTGAGCTTTAGATTAGACTGTTCCAAATATTTTTATAAGCTGCCATCGTCTCAATGCAGTATTTATCCTCTTTTCCAGCTCCTTCCAGTGCTCATACTTTCCGTTCTCTGCAGATTTTTCTAGAATATGGTCATCGCCCCCTTCTTGGTCCTTTTCTAGGCTTCCTCCTCAGAATGCCATGAAAAAAAAAGATGCTCCTGAGTCTCCCATTCAGTTAGCACATCTACAACAGGCTGTCTGTGTGGGATTCATCCCACCTAACTTTAGATGGTGACATCTATTTCTGAGCCAAGTTTTCTCCATAGAAAATAGAGAGGAAATAGGCAGTGCAACAGTGGAAGTGATCCAGCTCTAATGTAAATGTCTAAAATGCATCAGATGATTCATGTCCTGAAAGTATTTATTCCTCCTCATTGACTCCAAGGGAGTCTACAATGAGTGGAACAGATGCAGATTATCTACGTCAGAGGCAGAGACATCAGAAATTAGGTGAGAAGAATCCTGCTTTTCCCACGCAGATCTTACTGGGCTCACATAATTTTTTTGATGGATTAAAAATCCAAGAATCACATTTTTAAAGACCTCAAAGCTGGAATAGGGGAAGATTTTGCTTAGCAGAAGTCTATAGGACAGCATCTTTGTGATTTCCCACACAGAGAAAATGCAACTCCCTTTGCCCTGTATGCCACACAGCGAGGGCCCGTGGCATAGCTGTACACAGGCAAGATTTCACATGTCCTGTCCCCTATTCCTGCATTATCCTGGCTCCAGAATACCTCATGTCACCAAAGTTACTGCCAGAATGCTTTGATTTCTGCTTTTTCCTTGGAATCACGATTTGCATCATTGCGTCATTTCTGTAGCATTGCATCTTCCAGAGAAGGAGCAGGCTTATAATGGACATGTGTACTTCAGCCTCTCTGCCCCATCTTGCTCACCATCCTTTCCATTCCAAATCACTTGTCACAGCAATCAAGAGTCATGCCTGGCAGGCCATCACTCACAGCTTTCAGTTTGTTCCCTCCAGAAGTTAATGGCAAAAGCTGCATAAAAAAGCAATGTTCCTACAACAGTGCAGCGAAGTAGCTAATATAATCCTGAGACACTTACTGAAGTTACCTCAGAGATCTGTTTAACAGACAATAATACAAAGGAAAAGTGCTGAACTCAGAGTGTACAAAAAAAAAGGAAATTATTCTAGAAATATCTAATTCCTTTTCCTTCATGCAATATTCACCAGAGCACAAATATCCAGGGAGAATCTTGTTCTAAAGCTTTAAAATGTTACTGCAAATTAATGTGCACTGGCTAATACCCTTAAGCAACTGAACTACTCTGAAAACATAGCTTATAAAAATACTCGTTCCTTTGTCAAGGAAATATTCACAAAACACAGCCTATAGAAAGTCATTAAAATTAGAATTGTTTCTTTTATCTCCAATTAGACTACAAGGCAATCTTCTGACTTTAGCTTGGATTAAATACTGTCTGAGATAAGAGCAATGAAGCAATCAGATAAAGTATAGTAGACAGACAATACTACTGCTTACCTCAGGAGAAACAGAAATATTGAAGATGGTAACAACACAATCTTTTATTCATTTTTATTTTATTGTAATCCTCTTCACTGCAGCTGAATGTGGAAGACCCATGTCCTCTCCAGACAGAAACCACTGGACGTGGTGTTTGGTGTGGAATTCTTGCCCAGAGCCTGGTGAGCAATGACAGCCCAGGAATGGCAAAGGAGAGCAGCTACTCTCCCAAAAGAAAGCTTGAACCAAGAGAGGAGAAAGCAAAGGATTATTTAAGACTATTCCATGATGAAAATGACTGAATGTCATTAATCTAATTACCTAATTTTTAATCTAACATTTAACACACCCATTTAACACACGAGTAATGGGAGAAACTTTGCAAAATCACTTATATACTCCCAGAAACCATCAGAGCAATGAGACAGAAAGCACTGGATTTCAATGTAAAGCTTACCAAATGCCTGATAACTAAGACTTTAAGAAACTGTGACTGGGAGATGAAGGTTAAGCTGATTTAATGAGGTATAAAAATAAGAAAAATATGTGCTTTCTGAAATGAACTGTTACTGCATGAAGGTCAAGTTCTTCTGTGTCCTGTGGCACAATATGGATGTCCCAGCTGAGTGCTAACCTCTTGTTCATTGTGCAGTCAGTGGAGAAAATACAGATTTTCTGGGGTATAATTAAATTTTTTCTTAAATTAGACCCTTAAATTAGGACACAGCTCTGGAAACCCCACATCCAGAATCCTGTCTTGTGAGCAGGCTACCATCCCTGTATTCCTAATGCTCATTTTTATTAAGGTATTTTCTAGCTATTATTGAATGCAAATGATGTGTCTCAAGAGCCTTTTTTTATCTACTCATTCAGAAAATCTGATTGAGCTGCATTCTTCTGTATCTGCTTAGGACCTGCACAAATGCTAATGGAACACTCTTATGCTTGTCTGAAATTGATTCCTCTCTGCTATGTAAAAGGGTTTTCCATAGCGCTTCATCTTCCCAGAGTTATTCATAGAGCTTGTTCTTCCCCCAAAATTATTTTTTATCATAGGAAGTCAACAGACTTGCAGTTACAAACTTGAATTTTGGCATTATGTATATTCTATATGCCATATTTAGCATAAAATATATATAATAAATACTCTCCCTCATTAGAGGCTGTTTCAGCAGACTGAGGCCTGGCGCTTTTGGCAGCCCACATGTGCCATCAGTATTAACAACTTTGATTTATGTAAATACAAAAAAAAAATATAATTTTTCCTTGTTTCAAGGGAGGCAAATGAAATCTAAATTAAAGGCGTATAAGACAAATTTTAGGAATCATTCTTTTGAGTTTTTGAAGATTCCACTGATGCTGCTTTTTTTTCCCCCAATCACACAGATGCTGCTTTTCAGATATTGTAATGCAGTTTACAAAAGTGGCTATAAGTTTTCTCTATTTTGCCTTGGAGTGCAAAGAATTTTGCCTTGGAATGCATTAATCTCATTTTAAGCACTTAATTCTTGAGTGTTCAGAATTAGTTACATCAGATGAAGTCTTGGAAACGTTCCTTTTAACTACAGCAGTTCCAAATTTCACCCCGGGCTAGATTTTCAGAACTGCTGGTTCCTGACTCTGAGAGAGATCTGTGGAAGTGCTCAAGTCCTCGGAGAAGCAAAAAATCTGGGTCTAGATATAGGAACCTCAGGTTGAGCAAAAGAAGAGGCCTCTCAGTTCAAGCACTGCTTTTGAAAATCTGCCTTCACATACAGGAATTTATCACTCCCAATGATCTACTCATGATCTGCCCACTGGGCTGCAGAGCCTAACCCGGGAGATTTCTGTCACACTTACAGCTAAGGTAAAACGCCAAAAATGGCTTTTTAATCAATACAGCTCTTGTAATTTGAGTGCTTTGGGTTGCTCATTGCAGCTTTGCCTCACTCAGGCCAGACACAGAGGGAGGCAGAGGATCTTGACAGAGATCAATAATGTAGTTTAGACGAGGCATTACGGGAGCGTCTGTCTGCTTTGGTATCTCCCAATGCTTTTCCAGAGGGGATAATGGGCTTTGACATCTTGCCAGCCCTGCCATCCTAGAGAAGAGTTCATTGCTAGTTCAGCCCTGAGTGTCTCCTGTTTATCCACCATCAACCACAGCACTCTTAGGAAATTATTTCTGTCTGGTATTTCCATCCTGAAAAGCTACCTTACAATGCACAAAACAGTGTTCTTACTTGCACAGCTCATGGTGATCTCCCAGGAAATAACTCCTGCATTTTTCCCCTATGCATAGGGCAAACAAGTAGGAAACTTTCTACCTATTCTGAGTATGATGCATATTTTTATTTTACCTCGAAGTTGGTTTTTTTTTAATTTTTGTGTCCTTGAATGTTATATATTATGCAGCAGTCTTCTGAAACAGCTACTTCCTGGCAAAGGGAAATCAGAATCCATTGAATCAATCCCTGATGAAGAAAAATGCTGAATTTTCTGTATTATCTCCTCGAAACGGTTTTCAGTGAGCTTGAGAGCAAAATAGTATCAATAAAATTAACAACAGATGAAGAAAAAAGCTAAGAGGTGAAGTAAAGAAATGAGAGAGATTTTTTTTCTGGTAAAGTTTGCAGACAGCGAATTAAATGGAAAATCAGGAAAACTTTGTTTCACAGCGTGTGCAGGAGGAAAACATTCTTAAAGGTGATGGTAAAAAAGAGAATGAAGGCAAATTCCACAAGAATGGGAAAAGTAAATGAAGAAAAATGGGAGCAAGTTTGGACACCTAGGTTCAGATGCCCAAACAGGTTGAAGATGCCACGTTATCAGTGACATGCTACTGTGAAATCTGTTTTCTCTGCCCTCCCCAATGCTCTTCACATCTTATGTCTTGTGACCACTTCCAGCACCTCACTGTAATAATCCCCAGGACCCCTTTGTCCTGCTTTGCCATTTCACCTGTTCCTGATATTCCCAGGAACCCTGGGAGCTGTAAATGCCCTCCCCAGGCAGGCCTGCTGCAGCACCAGCAGGACCCTGGCACATACCTGCAGCTGCAGCTCCCCCACCAGCCTGTTTCCTCCGTGCTCTGTCCCGTGCTCAGAACATCCTGTGTAAGGCAGCGTGCTGCTCCATTCCATCATACTTTTTCCATATTGATCCACTTCTATTTCAAGCCCCCAAGAAAATTGCAAGGGGAAAAAATTCTGCTTTTACAGTTTTTCTAAAGATCTTTTTCTTCTGTCTGTCCCCTGCTATACAAGGCCTTTGCTAAGTGGCTGATGTTCTTCTGAATATGGCTTTATACTTCCTCGGTTTATGCATAACTTTGTCAAAACTAGTGCATGCTTCCTCCCAAAAACTCCTTGTTCTATTCTGGTCTGTTACCCATCTCCTTCATGGCATTGCAACTGAAGTGAGTTATTTAGGGCAGGGACACTGTGTTTCCATTTCCATTACAGAAAGCTTACTAAGTTTTCCATGACTATGAAATAACAATTTTCCCAGCACCAAGGTCAGGGGGATCCGGAGAGGGCTGGTTGTTTCAAGTCCTGCAAGCCCTTCTTCTGGATGTTGTCATTCCACAAAGCATTCCTTCAAATGAGAATTTCTGTGGCTGGGTGCCAGAAAATTATGCAATGTCTGTAAAATGTGAGGCACGGATTAATACTTTGTCTGTCAGCTGAAAATTTGGGTTATTTTCATGTTCAGGGATAAAGGTGGTTCAAAGAAATTGTGAAGCTGCCACAAACATTCTGGTTTTCTGTCTGTTCTGAGCTATCACTGAAATATCTGCAGCAGTACTGCTTCTGTTCCACCACTGTGGAGGCAAAGGATCATTGCAGGAGATGTGAAAGTGGGACACACGATCTGCAGCACACTTAAACCCAGGAAGTTGTGCAATTAGTTTAATTCAAAGTGATAATTGACCAACTCATTGCTATTCCTAGGATTAAAAGAGCAGGAAAGATGGTTTGATGCTAACTGTCTCAGCCACTTCAGGCTTTCTGGTTATCTTCTTTATATATTTAATTAAATACATTTGAAGGACAAATCTAGAGACTAATGAGCTTTTACAACTCCCATTGAAATTATAAGCAGTTGCACATGTTCCTGAGGTTTTGAAAGAAATATATTCATCTCATAAAAAATACATTAGATGACCATTAAAGTTCTAAAACACGACAATAAAAGCAAATACGTTTATAATTAGTGCTACCCCTCATTCCTTAGACACAGGCTGGCGTCTCCACTACTCAATCAATGCTTTGCTCTTACTTTGTACTTTCTTAATTTTGCCTTCATGTTAGCATTCAGAGTTCTTCTGGATGAAAAGTGCTATAAATAAGCAAGTTGCTATTACTGCTGACTGCAGTCTATGACATCCTCCCAAAGCTTCTTGTTTTCCTGGGTGTCAGACTGATTTGAAAGGAGTTGGTTACATGAGTGATGCGTGCTTGTCCTCATCTGTGCAAGTTGCTCTAGAATAAGTAATTTGAGACAAAAGTTTCATCCTCTCCATTTAGGGACTTGCAAATGCAAAACTATTTCATGTCAAAGGTAGAGAATGGTGATGGTGCCAGATGATGGGACAAAACCCAGTAGTACATGTCTGATTGCTTTGGGAGACAAAAGGTAGATTATAAAAAGTGTTGGCAGCTCACCCCTGAATATACACTCCATTTCATGTGACTGTAATTCCAGTAAAATGTGTCATATTAAGGGAATTAAAAGTTGATGATTATATTGACAGGGGCACAGGAAATAAATAGATTATTTTAGTGCGCACAAAGATTAGTTATCTTGCCAATCTAGACAAAGTACATTGAGTTAGTGTTAACAACATAAGTATTTTCATATAAATAGTGATAAATAATGTTGTAATATAGCAGTTGCACAAACTAATGTGTCTCTGCAGACCTTGAATAGACCTATAGGATAAACCTGTTTGAGCAAGCATATGTTTTATCACAGTCATAAACACTGAGTGTGGATTCTGAGACGTAGACTGAGATTTTGGAAAGGATGGATGCTATAAATATTGTAGAGGTCCCAACATGTAACCAGCTAAATGTGTGTTGCCTTGTATCAGCAAAAAGGAACTTCTATTGCTGTGGCTAAGGCAGTGAGTATTATCATTGTTTGAGATCAAGGGAATTTCAAGTGCTTGTATCTGCACATCAAAGAGATATTGACAGATGGGATCGAGCTCAATGAAAGATTCAAGATGCAGAAAATGTATTTTCTTGTCTCTCTCAGGATAAGTGGCAAGTTCCAGTTTTGCTTGTTGTGAACCAATAGTGTCAGCAAGGAGCTAGAGACTGAAGGAAATTGTCACTCTTTAGGATTTCCTGATTTCCTATTGCAGGCATTAAAGTACTGTACATCCTGTAGAAAATAGTGATGCAGGAGCACAGCCAAGAGAGCAAATCATTTGGAAGGGTTTTGCTCCTTTTTTGTCAGTATATAGGCAGTATTTTTGTCAGCTACCATGGAGGTCATACTGAGCTGCACAAGTTATTGCCTCCTTGAATGGAGAAGGCAACAAAAGTACCAGCTGGGCAGCTCCCCATAACAACCATCATTAGAGCAGTGGAGAAAAATGAAAATATGAAGTTGCATTTGCAGCACTATACTTCCATTCTTCCATCCCTGCACTGAAATCTTCCAACAGAGCCAAAGGAGTACGAGATAGATACAGAGGGAAGACTCTGGAGTTATGCATCACAAAGGTATATCATGAAGGATGCAAAAGTGCAGGAGTAAGAGGAAAGAAAATAAGAGGCTTAAGGATACCTCATATTCTAGAAGAGTTGCACTGTTACAATGATGTTAGCATAGAAAGAAAAACTTTTCTTTAAGCAGTTAGAAATGTGTTACTTTGATGGAGTCCGTTGAACTTTCCTGTCTCCCAGCCCTGTCAGTTCTTACAGGGGTCAGAAAGGAATGAGGGGCTGAGGATTGTAGCAAGAGTGATGTTCTTGGCTACCCTGGCACTTCTCTCCTCTCTTCTCTTGGTCTCAGTTTCTTCTTGTATTTCCTCCGCATGCCTCAGACCTCAACTTCATGTCTCTTGCAGAGTTACATAAGTCACCCATCTGGAAGCAGCGTGTTGAGCAGGCAAGAAAAGGATGATGCTGCTTTGAAATTTAGATACAGGGAAAAAAAAGAGTAACTCAGACACTGTGGCTGTGAAATATTGGCTGCTTTAATTATTTTTGACACACGCTTTCCCTCCATACTGAAGAACTACGGAAAATGTATCTACTCTTACACCTTTACAGTTACTTTGTAGGAGTGGTTTTAGCTCTGCTTTTCAGTATTAGACTTCTCTGACTAATTGCTTTCCCTCTGTCTCCTTTCACAGCAGTGAGATTCTATTTGCAATACATATCAACATGTTTACTGTAATTATATGCATACCAGTACAAGTAAGACATGGCTGAGAACACATAATCTGCTTTTCTATACTGTGTTTTTCCTGTTTGCTTCTTCTGGCTCTCAAATGTGATGCTGCAGAATCTTTTCCTTTAAGTGAGACGTGGTAAATTCTGCCCTCTTACCACAATCATAAGCAGGGCACCAATTTCCTTAGCTCATACCCTTTTATCTTCTGCCTTCCCAGATTTCCTTTTGCCTCAAATCAAGCCCTGCAGGGACACAGTCATTTGTCCATCCAGGTGATTCCCAGACCAGGATTGCTAAGGAAACCAAGCAATTGCCCAGCAGCAAATACAGTATCTCTGTTGCTGTCAACCCTCCTGCTTATTTCAAACACACCTAAGCAAAGACCAGCTACCTAAAGGAAAAGCACCTAAGGGAGGATAAGGTGTCCATTGTGGCACAAAGGGAATTGTTTTACTGAAAGAAAGTGCTACTGCTTTCCAAACCTATACAACAGCCTCAAAGGAAAGTTTATAAGCAAAGGCAGAGGCAACAGCTGGGAGAGAGAAGCCAGTGCTGTGGGAGAGAATTTAATAGATCCTCACTCCCTACATTGAGAGGTTACCTGTGCTCTTCATCCAAGTTCTTCAGGTTCACTTTCTCAAATTATGTGTTCTATACTCTTGGAAGTAGCAACAGTGACTCAGATTGCTGAGGACTCTGCCTTTGCTGTTATCTAAGTGTCTACATACTGAGATTTGCATCTCTGGCTTTAAAATTAAATCACAGTATTGTATTTGGCACAGAGCTTGGAGAAACTTTCCCAAACAATGGCTACACAATGCAGGTGCCTGTCAGTGAGAGGGTATAATTCCAGGAGAATTTCAAATCTCAACAAGTTGAAAATTCTGTTGTCATTCTTCTGGCTTTTCTTAGTGTGTTTTAAAATCTGTTTTATGTTAAAAAAGGATCTGTCTCATTGGAATAACAGTTTTGTGGTCTCAAGATAGTAGTTAAGGTAGAATATAGCCACTATCATGATTATAAAATACACGAACATTCATTGGAAAGCTTAGTTTGGGTAACAATGCATTAATGAACAACAAAAATAACTCTTGAGGGATCACTTATCAAAGCAAAGAAAAATCAAAATATTTGGAATATAGCATACTTCTTTCATAGTTGTCATTAGTGCAAGTCCCATCAAGACTGCTGAATTTATCCTGAGCTCTGCTGGTAACAGATCAGATGATCAGAGTAACAGAAATATTTCTCATTGTATGGGCAGGCTCTTATAAACTAAATCTTAAGAGTCTGACAGCTGATTTCAAGACAATTACCCTAGAGACTTCACTTCAGGAACTCAGTTCTCAGTTGCACGTAATTGAGGCAAAGTAATGATCCTCTTCTGTCCATTTTTCAAAAACCTTGAGAAATGTCTGATTGGAAAAATTTGCCCCAGTATATCCTAGGATAAATATCTCTCTTTTTTTTGCTTCTTTACTAGAGAAGTGAAACTATTCAATAGTCTGCTTTGTCATGTGCAAGATACATGTATAGTTCTGAGCTAGGTTCATTGAAAAGTACTAATACTTTAGTCAGACACTTTGAGCAATGTCTTTTCTACATTGATCAAGGAAAATTTTAATTTACAACTTTCAAATATGTTGCCAAGGCTAATGTGATTTCATAGCTAGGGATAAGTTCTTTCCAGCTCTAGTTCTCCAGCATTCAAATATCAAAACCAGGCAGTAAACTGTGTATGGGCAGTGATGTTCTTATCTGAAAACGAGGGCTCACCAAGAGCATCTCCAGAGTGGGCAGTGGTTCTTAGCTTCACTTTTTAAAAGGTTTCAGGTAATGAGAAACTGGGTCTTCCATCAGGATGTGATTTCTACCTACATTGCAGACTACAGATTGAGGAAACTCTGTGCCTCAACTCACACCCATTCCAAATGCTTTTCTTTTCCAGTTCAGTAGGCTTCCCTCTTATGACTGTCTTGTTGATACTTCTCTTCCTCCTTTGAAAATCACATTTTACCATGAAACTTCCTGTGTTTGATGCCAAATATAAGCTGACAAATATTATCCTACTGCTGAATTATTCAATATTCTTTGGTATTGATTACTTCTTTATTCCTACTACAGCATACAATTATTTTGTACCAAGCCAACATCATCATCAAGATTAGGAGGCAATTCATAGTTTTCGCTATTGGCTGGCAGTTGCTTTCTATAGACCTTACCAGCCTAACAGAGAGAGATCACGCAGTCTGACCTAGTCAGATTAGGCAGTAGCAGTAATTTTGATGCAGTTGCACTGAAAACTGACACATGCTGTTCTGTAGATACAAAAATATTCATATACTGTTTATTAAAATTCTGACCTCAGTTTTTACTTCAGATAACAGATGCAGCATGATCACATTGTGTTTTGCCAAATATATTCTCTATATGATCTTCATTAATACTAAAGGTCCTTTCAAGCTTCTGTATAAAATTAAGAAGCACCAGTGAGAAGTAAGATATAAAATATGCCCCAAAAATGATCAGGCATGCCAGCAACCAGTCTATTTATCATTGTAAAGCTAACTTGTTGACCCTTCTTTCAGCCATCGCTTCTTTCAAGCTGTTCAAAATACAGAAGCAATGAAAGCAAATCTCCTGAGACTGTGTGTGCCGTGAAAAAGAGTGTAGTAGAGGAAACAGTCCAGGAATACATGCATATTTGATGTGGCTGCTGCTGTCTTAGGTGAGATGGGCAGAGGTAAAGTAAAATAGGAAGAAGAATTTAGAAGAATTTTAAAAAGAAACTGTATACCTGGAATACAAATGCTGGAATATGTGAGCTGTACAATCAGGAATCCATAGCGCAAAAGACTTCTCAGGTTTCTAAGGGTACTATTTGTAAATCATGCATCTCTCACATGCTCTCTCGAATGAGGAGATTACAACTGTCATCAGGGATATGGCAGGTCTCTGATTTCTTGCTTCTGTGTATTTTCTTGTCAGTCTACTACACCGAGAAATTTAAGAGCTTTCAAGAACATGCTTATCCATAAATTAATTCTCCCTTCACTTGATTAATGGGGTTTTTTTGGAAGTGGTAAGAATACAACAAATAAAAGCAAAATTATGAGAAGCAAGCCACTGTGTCCTTGAGACAGAGATGTCTAGTGAGAAACGTGTTCTGAGCTTTAGGAACCCACGTAACAGGATAGTCAGAGAGCATCTTTCAAAACCTACTGCCAAATGTAGGCAATGATAGTGTGAGATGACTGTTTCCAGGAGATGAAGCCTAGTTTTCAAGTGGCTTATTTGAGCAGAAAAGCTGTAATGTACCTTATGCTCTGTCAGTAGTTTCTAAAGCAACATATATTTCAATGCATGACCTCAGTGAATGCTGAGCAAAGGGGGCTGGAAGCCAAGCTTCTATTGTAATTTTGATTTTCAATCAAAATGTCATTCTGCTCTTTCCAAGCAGCTATGTTTTTCTTTAATGACTGATAGTATCCAACTGCAAAGACTTGAGCTATGTCCTGAAATCTTCCCTAGTATTCCCCAGCATGCTAAGGAATTTCAGTACTACAACAAACAATTTTGAGAAGAGTTCCACAGATTTTTTTTTGTTTCAATGTATAATTTCTGCCACAGGCAGCCTTTCTGTATCTTCATAAACTGACACAGATTTAAGTTTTTTCTTAAAAAAAGACAAGAAATTTCTGTTAATTTTCTGAGCTGTTGTCCATTAACTGAGATCACTTCTCACTGAGTCCTTCTATAATCACTCCCAGATCACTATAATCCTCCCAAATATTGATGTCACAGTTTAACAACAGTTTTATAGCTAACAGCATTACTTATGCCCTTTTAAAGCGGTGAAATTTTCAGTGAACTTCTCCACATGAAATTTCATCCTCAAGCCAGAAAGAATATAGATATTGGAGCTGCAGTAAGATGACACTGGGGTTTAAATTTACAGCCCATGCAGTCACTGTAACTTGGTCATCATTGCCGAGCAAAGAGCAGTGATTGATTCCCTCTGGGAACTGGCTACGAGACTCCTGTGAAAAGTCCCTGGCACCACTTAAATGTCTTCTGCACTCTATTTAATGCTATAAAACATTAAAGAAAATATTGAAACAGGGGGAAATTACCAATACCTTGGTTAATGTTGGGAGACAGCACACTTCCCACTACCAGAGCTCCAGCAGAGCTTCTGCCTGGAGACAGGTTTCACTCCATATGCATCACAGAGCATTAGTTCACACTTATTGTATGAAGATCTCTGTACCCCAGAGTCCCCAGGAAGATTGCAGGAGTATAAATCCCACACTAAATGTTACGTAAAGAGCCCTCAGAAAGACTGCCAGCCTCTTGCACCTGCCTCCTGAAAGGGATGTGTAAGCAAGCAGCCCTGGTGGGATGGGAAGCTTCATGCAGGCAGCAGAGATGGAAGTTCCCCACAGGCTGAGCACTGGCAACTCCCAGGAGCAGAACTGGGGCTCAGGAGGATGCAGGGAGAGGCCATGGGCCAGCGAAATGGAGGGTGGCCAAAGCCCAGTGTCATCAAGTCCGTGGGGAAGAGCAGATGCCAACACCAGAGGTCCCTGAGGATTCCCAATGAAAGGGTGGGAGGCGTTGCACTGGCATCTCCCTCCAGTTAATTTTGCTCTGTGCACTCAAATAGCAACTTCAATACATAGCAAAAAAACAGTTTGGAGAATTTATTTAATCTGGTTCTCACTGTTGGTTTTGGGTGTTGTGGGGTTTTGTTGTTGGTTTGATTCTGATTTTTTTTCCAGCAAGATGATTTCACAAGAAATTAGAACTCCAGAGTGAGAAATACAATAAATGTTACTGAAACCAGATGAAGTATTTGAGTTCAGTTCAATTACTCAGATATCTATAACCTCTACTCTTTTTACTGGAGTGTTTAGGAGGTCCACAGAGAGTATACAAATTTCAATGAGTCAGAAGATAATTGGAGTATCCAAATGCTTCATATGTCTTTAGTTACCAGCATAAGCAACTCATATCTTGTTCTTCTACAAAATGTAATATCCTGAATGAAAAAACAGCAAGTTTTAAACTTTGATCTCCAGGTTGTTCAGATAATCCAGAAAATTACTCAGAAGGGTGATAGGTGCTCACTCTGTTGAAATACTAATTGCATCTGTGTTCCCTGATGCCGGTTTTTTAAAATATTGCCTGAAAAACCAAGCTGCTGTCAGTTATTAGTGCATGGCCAGCTTAAAATAACAGCAGTCTTAAGACCAAAATGTCTGTGTGTAAAGATTGTGCTGTTATTGTAAAGACAGTAAGTTCAGCAAATGGCAAATTGGAAGGGGTGTGCCATTAGGGAAAACTGAAGATGAAAAAAAGTCTGGTCAATTCTTGTTTAGTAATAATTTTGAGCAAGACAAAATACTCTACTGCAGTAGATGTTAAGTACTGTTAATAGCAACCACAGTGGCTAAAGAATAAGACATTAAACTAAACAAGAAAACCCTAAACAAATAAATCAAACATCCAAAACTTCCAGAAAATAAGTGTTTTGCAGTAAACAAGGGAGGATGGAAATAAGCAAGCCAAAAGAATATTTTACTATAATATTTGCTTTGTGATGTCACTTTTCCAATGTTACAGTGAAGAAATGAGGTTTCCCCCTGGCCCAATCAAGTTCTATTTGGCCTTCCTTCCCAGCCTCCACCGCTGTACCCGAGAGTGACACCCAGTGATCCACCCACTTGGAACTGTAAAAGCAGAGCATCATACCTATTTACCAGATGTGTCATCTCCAACGCTTCAAATGGACTCAATCCTCCCATGAGCAAGGTTTTTGGAGTCTGTGCTCAGTATAATGCTGCACTGACTACAGGGAAGCCTCTTCAGAACATATGATGTATTTGTCCCTGGCAACATAGTGCAGAGCAAAAACACTGAAATAATAAAACCTCTGCACTTAATGCCACCCAGCTCCCGATTTTCCTCTAATTCTGAGTAACTAGGTATTTAAAACTGCTTTTTAAGAATTACTTTCCTGTCCATCAGAAGTTTCTGAGAGACAAGACTATGCCATTTTCAAGGCAGGCTGAACATCAGATCTGTGCATGTCAGGATTTCTTTGTTATACCTGGGTGCCTTCACTGGTAACAACCTGAGTTATTGCATGTAATGAAGTTAATTTGTGTGTATCAACACTGTAGATTACACAGCATATATTACCAATGTTCTTTAACCATCAAGAAATTGAACTAGAGCTGTTGCCACATTTCTGGATAGCCAGTAAGAGCTCCTGGGAGATTTAACTCTGCAGTTCTATAGTAATCACTAAGCCCATGACCTCTTAGAAGGTATCTAAAAGGTCAAATTTGACAATTAATAATCTATGTATAAAAGTAGGATTAGTAAAGTATTCCGATAAATTAAAATGTCAAGGTTCTTCACATTTATATGTAATAATGTTCCAGTATAAAAAATAAAAATAAATTTAAAAAAAACCCAACAGCCAATTTATTACCTTAATGTCATGTCTAAAGAAATAGACAACACAATGATTATTTTGTAGATCTCTTTCCTGGCTCCCTTTGCTCACAGATGTTAGTGTAGAAAAGGATATTCCTTCTGCTAATAGTTTCTGTTTGTTTTGTGGATTTTGGAGATATGTCAGGAGTTTCACACAGTTTGCTCATAATTTCCCTGTAGTTTTGCATCTTACATAGCACATAATAAGACAGGTCCATGACGAGAATCTAACCTGTAGATTTTGCTTGGACAGTGGGCTTTCCACCAGAAAGCCCCAATTATTTGAAGCAGTTGCAACACCTACAAGTCAGCTACTGATCTTGATTTAAGAAGAGCATACCAAGTCCATCAGAATTCCTACAGGTGGTTTCTTTCTCTTTTTCTTGATAATTGTTTTACATTTGGCTGAAGATGTAATCCTGTTCTGTTGAGGCAGTTCCATTCTGATGCAAGAACAAGAGGATTTATCTCCTGCACTGTAGAAGAAGGTTTACCAAATGACTGAGTAAATGGGAGAAGGCAGGAAATGAAGCTGCTCTCGAGTCAATACACTTGTACCAAGGAATGAGTGGCTGCTGCTCACACAGGTATGAATAACGCATTGCGATGCCTCTGCCATTCCGCATTAGCCCGGGGTGTTCCACATGCACTCGTGGTTATGGAAATAGGAACAGATTGTGAGTCAGAGAAAAAGTTGAGTCAGAATGAATACGTGAAGTGAGTAGAAAGGAATGATCAGAGCCATTAACTTTGCCTATAAAAGGTAATAAGGCAAGACCAGTCAAAGAACTGAAGCAAATGGAGCACCCAAAGGGCAACGCGGTAAAATTGCCAAGATATGTTGACAGCTGAAATGACAGGTATTTCTATTATCCACAGCAGTTACATCTGCGTGTTACAGAAGCTCAGATGGCAGTTTATGTGAATCTTTTGGGTACTTTTGTTGACATTATTTTCCACTGCCCTTGTTTTCATTACCTAAGACCTGTTTGTACTGTGAATAAATGAGGCAAAACATAAATGCTTCACCATGGCAAGGTAGGAAGTCTATAGGAGTGCTCTCACAGGCTGGGTATATGAAGGAGATACAGATACTTGACTTCTTGATATTTGATTTATTTCACAGAGCTTGAAAAAGCTGTAATATTGCAATTTAAAAAGCAAAAGGGAAAATGTGCCAGAGAAACTTTGAAAATGGGACCAAAGAAAATGAGATTTCCTTATTAAGATATTCATGATTTTCTGGTTTTTTATAATTCACAGATAGCATGAACCTAGTGTATATAGAGTATGTTAGTGTTGCAGCTCTGATTTAATTAGGGTTGTGTTCAGGGACAGAGAAATGTTTACAAGATGTCAGTTTTGTCACATCATACTTTATTCAGTGTCTTGGATTTCAGTCAATAATTCTGTTAACAAAACACTTGTCTTTTCAAGATGAACTTGAAAATTTCTTGCAATAGAAATCAAATTGACCAAAATAATTTACAAGTCCAAAATTAAGATAAGCTGTGTTGTGCATACATACTTCTGAGCTTCAATAAACCAGTGTGACAGGGGAAAAAAAAATTACCCCATCATGATCATATAGAACTCACTCCAGATTTTTTTGTGTTAAAAATATGTAGGTTTGGAAGACATTATAAAACTCAGATCATGAATTATTTAAAGAGGCTCTCTTGCTAAAAAGACACAGTTTGCAAAGACAGGGAATCTATTACGCCAATTTACATCACTGAGAAAACAAACAAGCTTTCAGGCACACAAATACTTGTACAGGTCTGAAACAATAGACACATTTTGCAAAGGTAAACAAATATAGAACAAGTTTCTGAGTTTAAATTGACTGCTGAGTATTAAGACATGACAGAAAAAGTTGCAGGCAGCAAAGGTAGGAAGTGATCGTGAAGACAGATGGTGATCATCTCCTGTGGGTCAGAAAGCAAAAAATAAACATGACTAGCTGAATGTGTTTAGCTCATCCTCACAATAAATACCTTACAAGGGAAGGCATTAGCATTGATTTTTTTCAAATATATCCATCACAATGAGGAAAATGCCATCAAGTTTTAATACAAAGCCTGGGTTCAGACTGGTTAAATGACCCAGGAAATATGATGAGTGAATTTTTTATTAATTTTTGAACCTGACCATTCAAAGAAAAATATTTACAGCTTACTCATGAAATCAGCCCCAGCTCACACCTTTCTATGGGTTATTCCATAGTTATGACAATATAGACTAAGGTCTTGCAGACGATCTCTAAGCATAAGAAGAGTCCTATTGATATCACTGGATTAATTATATGTTTAGCATGTGTTGTATTATTGCAAATTTTGAAGACTATGTAAAAACCAAGAGCATTTTTTTTACTTCAGCAGATTCAGAAATGTTTGAGAGTTGATTTTAAATCATAGCAGCACGTTGGAAGCTAAAAGGCCATGATTGTAATCAAAATTGTGATCAAAACTTTTCTGTTGATATCACAGGCCCTCCCTGTCTGAATTGGCAATAACTGAAAAGTTTGTTGGCAACACCAAAAGAAACCCCATGGACCACATTGACAAGAATCCTCTGTGTGATCTTAAAACAGCTTTTTGGAGTGATTTATGGAGGGTGAGAATGGTGGGGTGTGGACAAAAATGAATACCCTCCAGTCAAGACACAGCAGTTTCAGAGTGGGAATCCTTCTTGCCCTCTATCACTGAAAATCCAGCCGCCACTCCAAGGCAGGGAGCCTGGCAGAGATCTGCTGCACAAGGGGTTTGGGTCTGGCTGCTCTGCACTGCTGAGTGTGTCCTGGTCCACACAGTAATCAGTCCCAGCTGGCTCCCCGTAGAGGCTCTGCAACAGCTCCCCAGTCAAAAACAACAACAATAATCAAACCATATTAATTTTTTTTTCAAATGCCAGCCCATTCCACAGTTTATGATGTTTGCCATAGCATATGAAGCTCCATATGTTGTTTTTCATACCATCAACTTTGAATTTGTCACTTCTTCGTGAACTAAGTCTCTTGTCTTCTGTGTTTGGATTTTGTAGTATCAACCACATTGGAGATTTTCCCTGTCTGCTGCCCCACTTAAGAACAGTCCTGTGCAACATGAACCTTTTACCAGCACAGTCCAGGCCTCTAACAGTCTTCTCTGAGATCCTTGTAGAGGTACAATGGCTATCATCAATAATCTTATTCTGAACCAGGTAGATATTCTTTAATTGTAATTTATAACATTTATACACCTAAAACACCAGTACCACCTGTCGTCAGAAACAATGCCACTGATACCCCTTTTGGTCCATTTCTCCATTCAGATTGCTTTTTATTTTCTGTTTTCCGATCCCAAGTATTCTTCAGAGAGTCTAAGCATCCAGTTTTACTTTACCCACTTGTTTTTGTTTTTCTAATAGCACAACAGTCTATGGTATGAGAACTCAGCTAATACCATATGACTTTTCTGAGAGCATCTTCAGGATAACTTATCAAAAAACTCATTCTAAAAAAAATGTCTTCAGCCTTTTCAAAAGTTTGGGGAATTTTTTCCTCTCTTGGTCTTACAAAATTTAATAATGAAATTGCACTTTCAGACTTACGTGAGTTTTTTGTAATATTCTAAAATCTAAGAGAGAAGAAGCCATTAAACAGGAAATTAAGCTTTTCTTTTTCATCAAAAAAGAAAAAATCTAAGTATCTTTTGTGTATTATTATCAAGAAAAATGCAAAGTCTAAAATGGTATTGAACTAAATAGTGTCACCAAACTATTTAGAAGTGGGATGGTCCTTTGTCATCATCCCTAGAGTCTTTGTGAGACTATCAGCTAATTCTGCATATGGTATGTTGTAAATAAAGTTTCGCTCAAATGTTTTTCTTCCTGTAGCAGAACTGAGTGATTAACGCCACTCTGCTGTGCTCTTCACCCTTCACTTTAATGAGTCATGCAGTCTGGATAATGGTGGACCCGCATCCTTTCTGGTTAGGGTTGTTTGAATACTTGTTAATTTCTCAGAGCCACTACAATCAGGATGTTCTATATTAAAGGAGGCATGCAAGACTTCAGCTTTTGACACTCTTCCACCTTAAAAATAAATTCAGCAATTATGATAAGATGAAATAATCTCCTGTTTTTCCATGAAACTGGAGAAAACTTTCTTGTTATTTTTTAAAAAAAAAAAAAAAAAAAAAGAAAAACCCAAACTCAAAATTACTCCATTAAGAGTTTTGGGCCAGAGTAACCAACAGAAGAATTCTACAGGCTCCTTCTCAGCCCAGGAGCCAAATGCTCTGGATCTGGGGCAAGAAGGAGCATGCGCTGGCAAGCAGGCAACCATTGCTGTGCCCTGAGTGCCAAAGCAGCTCCCCCCCAGTCTTTCCACACCCATAACAGAAACTTTTACAGACAAGAGTCTCCCTTTCCCTGCACCTGCCTTAGCCCTGCATTTGCAAGGGCAGCCTCCCCTGGACTTGACTCAGGCAGGTGCTTGACTGCACTCAGGACTAGGGGTGAGAGGGCTGATAAAGACATTTGACATTTCACAGTTCTAGAATAAAAAAAAAAAAAAAACAGAAAACAAAAAGCTGATCAGCTACACTGGACCCTTTGCACTTAATCCCACCAACTGCTAAACTGAAGTGGTAGCCTGGAGCAAAGCAGGAAGCATCTGTAGCCTCAGCCCAAACCTTCATTGAAATTCAGTCCCTGGAAGCATAAACATCATGTGTTGTTTTCTTTTGTAATCTGCGTACTTAATTAATATCTGACACCTTCCAAGCACACACTCTCCAAATACAGATCTAACCACTAACAACAAACAGAATATACCTTTTCCTGTATAGGCCCTCCTGCTTCGTGTCAGTAGTGGAAACAGGACCAAATAGAGTCTTAGTGTGATTTTGCTTGCCGTGATTGCCAAGGTTACTACTTATCAAATGCAGATGTCTCTATGTACACAAATCTGAAGTGTTTCTAGACCACAATCTCATTTGCTCTGATTAATGTGAATCACACAGAATATCCACTGCTTCTCAAGGGTCTTCATGAGATGTACTAGTCTGAAATGCAGATATGTAATCTTTGAATCTCACTCAAACTGTCATCTCCCTACCTCGGGGTTTCCAGGACACAGCTCCCTGTCCAAAAATGAGGCTGCTTAGTCAGCCAGATCAGTGACAGTCAGTCACAGCATAACCACCAGCAGGCAAACTTAACAAGTTTTCTAAATAAACTTCAAGCAGAGCTCTGGTATAAATTTGATACCCTTTTTTGATACAGTATCAAAAGTATTTGAGAGGATAAAATGAAAGAGGTCTTACTTGCAAGGAAACTTTTTAGAGTGAAATGGTATTTTATTTCTTACAGAACTTTTGCAATGAGAAAGAGACAAGGTTTTTGTATGTCTCCTAAATGTTTATACCAGTCTACAACATTTTTGAAACCCACTGCTATTAATTGTTCATTGAGAGAAATGTAGAACTATTGTTTGTAAAGATACTGCACAGACTTTTAAAATTACCATTCTCTTGTTTTCTGTTTCCTATTCCAATTTAGAAAGAGGATTGGGCCATGGACTATGTATTTTGAACAATTCTCAGAAGAGGCATTTTCCAGTACACAGATGAGGAGATTTTAGCAAACATTCAATTTAGCTGCAAAGCTGGTCAGCACAGATCCACACTGAACAAATGGAACATCAGCTGGATGCTTCAATTTAGTACAGGGATTTTGAGAGACAAGCAATCAAAAACCTGAAAATATGCCTAGAAAAACTTAAAAGAGTCCACAGCAGTTCACAGACTGCATGGGCTCCTTATTAGAAGGTCCCTACCCCGTCTGCCTTTCATCCTGACTTCTAACTTTCATCCAAAATGTGAAACTGCTAAATTTTACCAGGAGACAGACTGGGGTGGTTTTAATGAATGCTATCATGTATATACACATAAATTGAAAGGATATGTCTACATGCTGTAATAAGACATAGGAGATAGGTCTAGCTCAAATTAACATAAACAGAGACAGCTCTGGTGGTGTAGGTTGCCTGTGTTGTGCTTGAGCTAATCAGCCTTGTGGAGAGTAGATGTCCTTTCACATGGAGAAATGTGAAAATGTTCTGGCATGAGCTGGTATCTCTGTGTAACACTGTGCTGCATGATTTGGATGTAGCTGTTCACTTCAATGTGATCCAGGTTTCTCACCTTGACCCTGAGCCATGCAGTGAGGACACACCATGACCCACCTGCTCCTCCCTTTCCAGAAGCAGAGACATGCACTGAGCAGAGACCTCTCAAGCCACCATGGTGTCACTAGGATCCACGTCTTCTGGCATTTTTTTGCTTTAACTTTTGCTCCTGCCACCAGGAATCTTCAGGTTATGAAGTAACATGCTAGATCTGGGGCCAGAACCTGCAGAAAGGATTGGCCCATCACAAAAATACAGATTGCAAGGATAAAGCATCTCACCTTTTCCCATACACACATAAATTAGCCACAGTGCCTCTGAAGCTGATGTACACAGCTTTGCATTTTCTAATAACTTCTTAAGTTTTTTATGATTGGAAACTGAAATCCCAATTCTTAAAATAATTCTCTTGCAAAGCACATTCCGAAGAAGTGCTTCATAATGCTAACAAAATCCCCTTCTTTGCATTTGGAACATGATTTTATCTTCCAGTTCAAGTGTAGGCATTTCTGCCTTCTGGAAATGGTGGACAAATGGCTACATCCGACAAACAGAACGAATTGAACCTTGCAATTTACTGTCTTCAGAATTAATGGAAAAGGAGCATATAAATTTTAACAGATCACATTCAGCAGACTCACAGCAGTCCAGATTGTGCTTACACAGCTCCCTCTGTCTACTGCCATTCCAAGGAGTGTTTCTTTGGTGTTCCCCTTCTCTAATTCTTGAGATTTACGTGCATGGGAAGAGGGGACCAGATAAAGCACAGGACATGTATTTCCTTCCTTTAGTCTGCACAGGAGGGCCATGAAGATGATCAGAGGGCTGGAGCACCTCTCCCAGGAGGACAGGCTGAGAGAGCTGGGCCTGTTCAGCCTGGAGAAGGGAAGGATCCAGGATGACCTTTTAATATATAAAAGTGGACTTAAAAGAGAGCTGGAAAGGGACGTTTTACCAAGGCATGTAGCGACAGGAGAAGGAGCAATGGTTTTAAACTCAAAGAGGGCAGGTTGAGATAAAATATTAGAAAGAGATTCTTTGTTATGAGGGTGGTGAGGCCCTGGCATAGGTTGCCCAGAGAAGCATGAATGTCCTATTGCTGGAGGTGTTCAAGGCCAGGGTGAATGGGGCTCAGGAAGATGAGGGGCTGGATTAAATGATCTGTCAACTCATTTCCAACCCAAATGGGTTGGATGAACCAAATGTGGTGTTATGACTATGATTTCACAAATGACATCACAATCTCCTAAGATGTGTTTTTCACTTGAACATAAGAATAAACAAAAAGTAAACAAACAGAGAAATTACTCTTTCGCCATCTACCATGATAGAAATAACAATCCTGAGCTGATAAAAAGGGATTTTCTGTCATGGAAGAGATCATCTTTTTTTTCTTTTAAACTAAATTCTGCTCTAAAGCCAGCAGTTATCATACACCCTTCCCACCTTAAAAAATTATTTCATGTAACTCCAAATTTTCTGCTCAATAAATATCATTTTGAACTTCTTTTTTTGTAGAAAAATAAGTGTATTTAGAAGTGAACATTTTTTCAATCAGAAATCTTTTTTTTTAAGAACTCCAAACAGCAATCCACTAAAATCTGTATCCATTTAAGAAATACATTTCACTAGTGCACTCTTCCTTCTCGAGACAGCTGTTCAACAAATGTTTTTAACAGTTCCCATGAAATCTTGATGGGGAGTTGTGAGGAAATAAGTATTGTCTTTACAATCAGGACAATTTAATTGTTAGAAGGCTTTAACTATAACATGTACGTCCTCTCCATCAAGCAAAGAAATTGAGGTATCCTACCCTCCCTGTTTCATATGCTCACTAAAACAACACAAAAGGTGTAAGATTTTATTAGTGGTGGCATATTTTGTGTAATATGATAAACCTTATGTACAGAGCTCTTCTTTCTTTCTTTCCCAAATATACTCAGAAACTATACCTTAATCCTTTAAAATACAAAAATTTATAGCTATTAAATACAGTAGTAACCACTTGCAAGGGTAAATCTACTTTTTTAGCACACATCTTCCCCTTTTGTGTCAATATGAGAGAGTAAGAGTAGTTTTTAAGTAAAATTCACCAAGATGTTACAGGGCTAAATATTAAAATATATTTTAACATAATATTTATTTTGGAGCTTCTGTTCCTGATCTCTTAGTCCTGTACTGCACTCTGAGATCAAAATGCAACATAGAAGGATTTGCCACAGTCCTTTCCACTTCAATAAAAGATGTCTTTCTCTTTCTTTTATTTCCCAGCCGTTACCATTTCAGCAGAGTGCCTTTATGAGGTAATCAAAAGAAAACATCCCGGAAATTTCTGACATAACTTCACATTTTTTTTCCCCATCTCAAACAAGGGCCAGATGCACACTCCGAGACTGAGTCATAGTGAGGGACTTTTTGGTTATTGAGTTACAGTTTTTAATTAATGTGAGAAAGCTTAACTGATCCTAAATGGTAGTAGCGGTTGACAAATTACAAGAGCAGTCCATGCCCAAGGAAGAGCTAAAGCTGCAAGGAAAGCACAGGGAATCAACTCTACTTTGTAATCAGTTACATTTCAAAGAAATAGTTTTTCCAAGTGTCTTTGTGCATGTGGGTTTACTATCATCTTTGAAGTTTAAATCATTTTTAAGATCTGGCTAGGGGCAAATTAGATAAGAAGGTAGCAGTGCAATTAAATTAATATTTTGGAAAGCTCATACAGTTACGAGATCCAAACACTTATCCTCATAAAATGCTGCCAACACTTTAAAGAGATGTACTGGCTTATTTTATACCTATAAATTTTTTTGCTGACAGATTCGTTAGGTGCATGATTCAGCACTTAGCGCTGGTAACGTGATTCACACAGGTTTCTGAGCAGTTGTCCCACATGAAGGAAGGCTGCAGCAAAGATCCAGCTCTGTGAATCCACTTCCACAGCACTTGGCCACGCTCACAAGCACAGCTTGGAGAGACTTGCTGAGCCGAAACTTGGTGCTGTTTCCCAGCTCAGCCTACTGGAGCAGTGGCCAAAAGCATCTTCTTGAGGTGGTGCCAGACGCGCTGAGCCGCGCACACGATCACAGGGCTCATTGCTGTCCTCCCCCTCACACCCCAGCAGCGCCTCCAAGCAGCTGCGCCCTGCGTCCCTGGGCAGGGGAGCTGCACGGCAGCCGCGGCTGGCTCTGGGGACAGGCACCGCCCGGGGACAGATGCTCTGGCACCAGGGGATTCACAGCCTCTCCCACGGCACGGCTTCCCCTGCCATCCGCAGCACACGGTCTGGCACGCCCGTCACACACCTTCATCCCCTGATCAAATGGCTGCCCCCATCGCCGAGCCCCGGGCAGGATTCCTGCACAGGGCTTTGCGAACTCCACAGGTCTGTCGTGATGGACTGTCAGATCCTGTCTCTGAACCTCCTTTTAGATTATGTGGGTTTTGATTGTCAATCACTCTCACTGACAAAAAAATCAAATCTCTCCACAGAGCCAAGGGGTTTTGTAAAATATGTTCTGAATCATATCAACTAGATGCCTTTATAAAGCTGCATTTGTGACCAAGACTTGACAAAAGAAAGGGAGTTGCAAATTAATGTATATTTTACTCTTTAAACCCCTTGAACAGTCAGTTAGCTGTACAGAGCAACAGTAGGCAGGTGAAAAAAGGATGTTGTTTGAGCTTGTGCATGTAAATCTTCATTTCAGTGAAAAACTTGAACAAAAGCAATCTCATTTTTTAAGAAAAACAAAATAAAAAAAAAACATATTGGTGTTTGCAAGAAGAGTCAAAGCTTTGTGCAAACTCCTTTCAAAAGCCTTTGAGAGCTGAGCCCCATATGAGCAGCAAGGATTTGAGCTGATTCGCTGTCATTCACTCCAGGAGAAATTAGATACCTGTGGTATTTTGAAAACCATTTTGTGTGATAGTTTGCATTTTCAGATGCCTGAATATTTTTAGGCGTCTACCCTGATCTGCATATGCACAGAGTTAAGGTGAGGCATTAACCCATTTTCTGTATCTGGAAGTGAAGGTGCACAGAGACTGAATCATTTACCTGAGGAAGCACAGAGGAACAGTCCCACTGCGTTAGAGCAGAGAACCACTTACTCCAGGAGACTGTCCTGAGTGGTGTCAGCAATAGAGGCTCAGGATAAGGCTGCAATGGGCCTTGGGCTGTGTTTCCCTTCTTTTTCCTTCACAGCTCCTACTGACCGTTAGTGTAGGGACTTTTTGAGACTGGGCTGCCTCCAGCAGACTGCTCAACATCATCAACAGCGAGCTATTGGCCCACAGTGGGTCAAATCCAAACTTTGCCTCCTGCCTCATGGGTTGTATCCCTGTAAAAGTTGTCTGAAACCTGGAATCAAGTTCATCTTAAGACTGAAATCTCCTGAATATGAAAGCATAAAACGACTGTCCTCTTAGAATCTGGACACACAAATCAGCCTGACCTCAGGCTCACAATATTTTCCTGTGGGCTCTCTCACAGAATTAAAATTTTCCATCTGGAACCGGGCTCCACCAAGGTGAACAGAAGTGTTACAAAATCCCAAAGAGCCAGCTGTGCATTTCAGTTTGATATCTGTGAGACTGAGAAACGTGAGTCACTTATCGCAATCGTTGCATTCAACACGTCCCACAAGAGGAAGCGCTGAGAGCTTTCAAGAGCACTTCAAGGTTTGCTTTGCTGCAGTGGCTGTTGCAAAGGACTGCATTTTCCATTCTAAGGTACTGCTTTAGAGTGAATTCCAACAGGGAAAAGATGTCTTACGCTATTGTGGTATTATAATTTTAATAAATATTTTCCTTGTTTCCCTAGTGCTCTGTGCAAAGAAAGTAAGGAAGGAGTCGCTGCAAGCAACATCAACTGAGAGAATGAACGGATTTACCTGCTGGGCATCACTCACTCATCAGCTTGGCTTTCATTTACCTTAAACACCCACTAGTGATTAGCAGCACTTTACATGCCCACTAAAAAGCAAAAGCACACATCTGAGAAATTGCCTATAATGCATCTTATAGGATATTTGTGACAGACGGAGGGGTAGGTTTTGCAACTCCTTCCAAGAAAACCAATGTCTTCGTTTAAAGAAAAGAGTCAGAAAAGCACAGGGTGGGAAATAGAGGACAAGTGGGAGTGACACTGCAGCACCACAGATCCTTGGAACCTGAATAAGGTGACAGGAGTAAGCCAATCCTGCCAAGTGCTAAGAGTCTCCATTCTTGCTGGAATTAATGGACACCCAAATTCCTAACAGAGAAAAAATATTTCTAAACTAAAATCTCTTTTACTCAGCTCTTCCTTTCTGCCGAAGCAAAAAATCACTGAGTTCAAAATCATTGCAAAGCTGATCCAACAGCTTATGCAAGTGGGTTTCTTGCCAAAGGAAGGAGTGCTGGAAGAAATTAATAACTTAAAGAAAAATGGGGATAGAGTAGTAGCATGTGAAATATTTTAATGGCGTGTTTAAGCCCATTAAAAATAGTGTATTTCTTACTGAAGTATGGAATTAAAACAAGTATTTATATTTCAAAACAAAAAGAAAAAGCTAAATGTCATTTTGGCAATTATTAAGCAGTTAAATTTATTTTTTTAAATGAAATTAAATTTAAAGGTTATATTTGTATAGCACAATGAAGTATCATGTAAAAATGCCCTTACACTGAATGATAGAGAAGGGTGTTGCCAAGGGAGCAAGGAGATATTTAATGCAAATAAAACCTGCTGCTGCTTAGGAAGGATAGTGAACCAAGGCAGAGTCACGCTGTGAGGGCCAGGTCCCTTCTAGAATCAGAATTAGTTTGCAGACAACTGGTGCCAAAATTTCTGGATGGCAATGCCCTTTATAATCCTGAAGGAGGCTGCCTTCACTTAGACACTTCACCTATACCTCGTTCTGGTTTGCAGAGGTTTTCTTTTCAAGCAGTCTTTTCAGACATTGTGCTTGGTTTTCCCTCTGCCATTATATTCCTCTGTGTACAGGATTCAACACTGAAGGAGGAACAAGTTCATAAAATGCAACTGATGCTTGCTGAAGCTAAAACATTTGAGGTACTTCAAAAACAAGCAAATAGAAAAAGGATTATATTTAGGGTTCTTTGTGACAAGCTGCACTGCTCAAAAAATCCACATCTGCAGTCCCTATGGTAGTACCGGCCAGTAAACTCCATTTAAAGCCAAAACTCTGTTTTGTCTATGCAGACCTTCACCACATGTCCTTCCACCTCCATCTTCAATGTTAATTCTTAAGGACTGCTAGCACAAAAATGAAAATAGAGACTAAGTGAACTGGCTCTTTCATAAAAACATGAACATCCCAGGCAACACAGGACGGGGGAGAAGGGTTGATCTGAGTGATAACTTTGCAGCCCTCCTTGGTAATGAAGCAACCTGGCCAGGGTCTCCATCCCTTGGTGGGAATGAGCAGGATATCACAGGCAAGACACACTGTGCTGAGTTCTGCCTGAAATGCCTGAGAGTGAAAGAAGATTTTCACAGAGAAGACTCTTGAGATGAAGATGCTTTATGCAAGGGAAAATACAAGAGGTGGGAGCATGTGGATGAGCTAAGGGAGAAAAATTAAAAGGTAAAATTGACATGCATGGGCATACTTTTTAAAACAATTTTTATAATATTTCTGTGTAAGACAACCATCATTTTTCTATGTACTCCATAGATTGTCCTTGCAAAATGATTCACCCTTTCTGGCTCTTTCTCCAGTTAGGTGTTGTCTTAGTTACCTTCCTCCTGAGAGCCTGATTTGAGCTAAGAAGCAAAAATATTGTTTTGTCTCTATTATGCCTCCACTTGCCTCAGCCCCACCAGGTGAAGTCCCCAGCATTCCCTGGTTAGAAGCTGCAAAATAAGCAAAGATCATGGTACAGCTCAGGACTGATCCTCCCAATGAGACCAACATATATCCCCACCTTCTGCCCCTAAGGTCTTCTGAAAGTCACCTTGCAAATGTAGACAACCTCACCAACAGTCTCTCTGTGCAATATCTCCTTGCTCCAGGCATAACCACAGGCAAATAGCTAACATCTACCCACAAAGTTTTGCTGGCCTCCAACTGCAAGATATTTGGAAAACAAGGAAAAGCAATTTAGATAGATTTATTTCCCACAATAAAGAAAAAAAATTAATTAGAAGTAAAGGACTTACCTTCTTTACTCTGACCGAAGCCCACATTGTTCACTGTCTCCAAAGCATTAGCTTACATTACCTTTTGGAAGTGCTGTAGAAATACTGTTCAGGCACATTTTCAGCATCTTCCTTTTCTCACTTTTCACGGTTAACCTCATTTATAACTGGAAAAACTGGTTTCCTCTTTAGAGACGGCAGCTAATGTAATTGTTGCAAAAAATAAAAACTACACTGGAAAGAATGGAACTAAGTCCCAACAACACTGAAAGTCACAGACATGACAAAAAGAAAGTCAAGTCATGTTTTAGAATTAGAATAAAAAAAGAAAAAAGTGATTTTTCATTAATTGTGGAAAACAGGTACATACCATGTGAGGACTGCATATGATACGGATCAATCACTATTTCGTTTTGTGAATTTTCCTTCTGTTTGTAGCAGTGTGCAAGCTTTTCAGGCTACTTGAACATTTTTTTTCTTGCATCTTCCTATTTCCACAAGATCATTTCAGCAGAGGCATTCCCACTCTCAGCAAAAGCAGACTGTTCCTGTTTATATCAGGCAAAGCAGGTGGAGAAAACAAATCATTAATTTATGACTTAGAATTTGTATGACAGGACTTTGTAACACCCTACACTTCTATTTTATTTAATTTTTCATGACATTTATGAACAGATAGGAGAATAAAATTAGAAACAGGAGATTCCTCACAGTGGCAGTGTTCTGTCCTCAATCCTCATGCTGCAATTACAGATCCTCCTCTGCCAGGAGCAGTTCCAGGTAAGGCTATTCCTGCTTCCTGCTATTCCCAGCACCCCAGAATTTGTGTGTAAGGAATGAAGGTTGTCTGGTGGGGAAGGAGGAGTGGAGATGGGATTTTGGGGGTAGCACCACCTTTACTCAGCTAAGAAGCAGCAGCAGCAGAGCCAGTCTTGGCCAGCAGGAATCAGTCTATCCAGAGATACCATCTCTTCTTTGGCTGTGGATGGTGCCCAGCAGCACTTGGATACACCTGGATGTCCTGCGTGTGAGTGTTTCACTCTCTTGCTGGCAGACACCTGGGAATGAGCATTTGGAGTCAGTGCCAAATTCCCTGGGCTGTTGGAGAGATCCCATTGCTGTGAGAGCTCCACAAGAGCAGGGTTACTCTCTTGCAAACAGTCTTGCACCTCCCTGTCTTACACTTGAAAGGTTTCCCAGTGTCCACGGGAGGAGAGGAGTGGTCAGAAATACTGCTCGTCATGCTTAAACAAGGCAGAGTCTCTCCATGTCCACAGCTGAATTATTCCCAGAGCGAAAGAAAGCGTGTGCTTTCTCAGTGCTCCCTTAACTCCTCTAATAGCTTCACAAAGCAAATTATCTCTGTGTCTCTGTGTGCTGTGGATAGCTCTTTGGGCTTTTTTATGGGCCTCTGTGCATTACAGCTATCAGTCAACGCTGACAGAGAGACAGGGTGATGAAAGTATGTATTCCTTGGAAGCTGGATCTGATTATTGGTTTTGCTTGTGAAACTGCTCCAATTGTGGGAACTGTGACAGGCTCTAAGAGGGCAAATTAATTATTTTAAGTTGGATGAAGAGGCTGCTGTTTTTAGTTAATTGCCAGCTCTATTTTTCAGTACCAAACAGAAAAGAAATTCTATTCCATAATGAGCCAATTCCAATTAGGGTAATTACAACGGGATAATTGTAGAACTACCTATGGGGTTGCGCTGTGTGTTTACAACACTCCAGAAGCATAAATATTTCATAATAACCACAGCTTCATACATCGTTACCACTTAATTTAATATATTACATCAATATTATTGGGAGGGCTGGAGAGAAAAGAGGCAAAACCTTGAAACATGATCAGAAAAGCTGCAATGGGCTCTTTCCCCAGTAGTAAATCATCTTGCCTGATAATGTCATTATGCTGAAAGGTTCCCCTTTTTAGGCCATCTTGTGTTCACTCAGCAGGAGAAACAAGTGCACCATCATCAGCTCCTGAACCCTGAGCTTAACGGCAAGCAAAGTGAGATGAGAGATGGTGGTGGACTCAGAACTCCCATACAGCCTTGTCTTTCTGGGGCACCGTGCTGGTGGGACAGTGGGCTCCCACTCTGCATTTTCACCCTGCTGAAAAACACTTCATGAAGCACAAGTATTCTCATCAGGATTAGAAAGTCAAACAAATATACGCAAATTTTACGTAGCGTGAAATGCTGTCCGGTCTCCTTGGAAATGTGGGTGTTCTTCATTTAGTCATTATTTAATCAAAAAAGTGATATCATGAGCAAGAAAAGAAAGTGAAATCAAGCATTTGACTTCAGGACATGGAGAAATGCATTACAACTTGGATCAGGAATATAAAACTCACAGAAACCCCTCAGTTTTTTAACTGGGCCCTTAAATTTGTCATACATGCAGAAATTAGCATTTAATGGAGCAAAGGAAATTCCCCAAAGCATGTCCATGTGTGGGATGTGAGCAAGTGCAGTTTGCCAATTGTGTAAAATAACTCTTAATCTGTTAAAGTCTTTCCTTAAGCATACAGAAGTTCAGAATTCCCATCCCAGACAACAGGGAAAAAATTAAAAAATCAGTTCCTTCCTCTTCCTTATAGAAGAAAATGCTGATTTCTAATATGGTTTTGGTGTAAGCATCCACTGTAGTCTCCAGCCCTATCAGCACTTCATGATAGTATAGTCTCATTCATCTGTAGAGAAAAAGTTTAGTCAAATTTTTAGTTTATAACCTTTCTTGAAAAGCAGATCTAACAGGGAAGCTGAGTTAATGACTCCTGTTGCCAGTCTCCTTTGGGATAACTTCCCATTTAAGTGACAAATGTGACAATTGGTACTTCTTTTCCTCGCTTTAAATTCTATTTTCTGAATAATACTACAATTGATACAGAAGCATTTTCTCAAACACCTTTGTAGCTCTTCAAAAGGGAAAACAAAGTTTGCAGCATAACCAGTGAAATCTTCCTTGTATGAATGCCATGTCAGCACTAGTGGACATTTCTTCTGCTGATCCTCTTCCATTAATTTCCAGCCAGAACAATGAACCAGACACATGGTTTTATTAAATCCCCAAGTATAACTCAGCAGTTATATGAAACTACAGGAATTACAGACATCCATGGGAATAATACTGTTTTATTCACACACTGTATCTAACCATTGGGCTGAACAAATTGTGCTTCATCTGCCCCATTTTCTGCAGAAGCAGGAGAAGGGTGGCAGTGCTGCCAGCAATCTGTATCTCCTCTGGAGCTGGCTGCTTTTGTTGACCCATAAGTATGTCAGTGGTTGCAGGTTTAGACATAGCCTTTGGGCCTACTCCAGACATGAATCACTGTTGGGGAAAAAAGTCCGTTTGCATTCCCTGGTTTGTTACCAGCCTCTTATCCCTCACGAAGAATTATTTCAGATTAATTTCACAATCCCTAAATATAGTATTATCATGTGTATGGTTTTGGTGGTTATCAAGAAATCTTCAAACCCACAGAATATTTTAAAGTCATACTGCAAGAAGCCTGCAGCAGCCTTATTGCCACCTTTGTGGTGCCCAATTCATCTTTGAAACACCAAATTATGGTAATTTATGTGCAAACTTTTGTTATATTCTGCTTATTGATAGTCATGACGTTGCAATTGATTTTGGGTTTTGATTATTTTCAAAAACCCTCACATAACAAATATTTTAGATGCTCTCTAACCAGCTGCCAAAAACTATCATCCACCTTTGGTAACTTTTTCAACTGAGTTAGGACTGTCTCTGAGGGAATTTAAGACCCACTGAAAATTCAAATTGTGGCGCAGCATTAAATACCCTTATATTGTGGACTCTACTGTATTTTTAACCTACTGTATGTATTCCATATTCACAGAATCCCAAAATATGCTGAGTTGGAAGTGCCCCACAAGGATCGTCAAGTTCAACACCTCGCCCTGCACAGGACCTCTCCAAGAGTCACACCATGTTCCTGATCAGATTACTGTCCAAATTCTTCTTGAACTCTTCAGTGTGACAGAACTACTCACTACAACAGAGTATTTACTGTGCAAGTAGCAGTATTCTTCTGCTTTGAATTTAATTTGAAGAAAAAATGCAGTAAATGTTGTTGCCAGACTCCCACAGATTGTGCAGGTAATTACAGTTTCATTTGCTTCCAGGACCTGACAGAAGTCCCACTGAGACACTGGCGTTCTTGGTTACTTGGGAAGAGGCAAAGGCAAAGAAAGAGTTGTTTCAGAAGCTTTGCCAAAGGTGGCCAGAAAAGGAATTTAACGGCATGTAAAGGGCTGTCCTTTGTGGAAAAAACACACTGCAGAAGAAGTGTGCACAGGGAGGCAGAGGTTGGGCAGAGGGGAGCATGGCTGAGGCACCCCTCAAAACTGACTGCAAGGGAGACAAAGCCCTGGAGAGCAGAACCCTGCAATGCCCCCTCTCCTTCCCCGAGCATCACCAAAGCCTGATGGATGCATTAATGGGAACACGCTGGTCTTCAGTGAAGTCCAGCAGCTCAGGAAGAACTACATCCACTTCTTTTTGTTTCTTTGTGTGTTCATGCCATGCACAAAATACAGAACTAAACTTCACATTCTAAAGGCTTTTTTTAGGTCATGCAGACTGAGTGAACCCTGTTTTATTTTCAGCATCAAAGACAATGAACAATTAAATATTAAACATTAAGCATTAAAAATATCTCCATCTTGAATAAAATTCAGCAAAGTTACGTGACAGTCAAGATTTTCATTTCCACTCCTCCACACTAAAACTTCAACATTAATTGTTTGCCAAAAGTAAAGTCTTACTTAAGTATGCAATTGATAAGTGATTCATTTCAAAGCTAAAACTAACAATTCTTACAAGAAAGCCAGAAGCTGGTAAAGGTATAATGCACCTGGTCTAATCACATTTCCCTTTTTTGAATTCATCCTACATTTTAATAGCTTAAATCACCTCTAAAGGAGAAAAATAATCAATCCACACACATCTCTGGAACAAAGTAGAATTATTTTTAGATTGCACTTTGTGGCTAAAGCTATAATGTATTGTTCTGCTCCAAGAAAGCACTCCATAAATGTGGCACCACACAAGTCTGCTTCAGCAAATTTACCAGCTGTTCATTTCTGAAAGAGCTGGCATAATCAGAAGGAATTTAATTCTTGAAGAATTTATTTCCTTTAGAAATATGTTTATATCAAAGGTAAAGGCCAGTAAAAAATTGAGAAGTTAGTTGAAATCTCAGGAGGATAATTACTGTACACAGCCAGTCCTCTAAAAATCAGGAGGAGGCAGATAATGCAGTAACTGCCATATGGATACATTTTAAAGAACTTTAAAGAATACAGGAAAATAACTGCATGAAGGGAATCCTTATACATAGTAAAAAATGCTACATAAGAGGTTTGTAAAACCTCTGACTAAAAAGTTGGTTCGTAAGCCTTGGGAAATTACTCTGCAAAAGGGGTTCACAGGTGAACACTTATTTGGGAAATATAAAAAGCAAGGAAGATAGAAGAGAAAAATATGAGCCTGATCCTGTTTTATTTCATGTCTGTGCTCAGAGCAATACTAGAATATAAATGCAGGGGGCAATATGGCTTTAAGGTAGCTTCTACTTCTATTTAAAGCTGACTTTGAAAAGAACAGAAAATTACATACCCTGAGAAAATAGAAACCCAGCAAAATGCCAGCCCCATAATCCATGCTCTCCTGGCCCATAAAAGCCAAGCAGGCAGTTGTACCAGCCCATCAGCACTCCCCACCATACACTAATGATTCACTCATTCCCAAAAATCAATCTGCTCAGCCTGCAGTTCCTTTGGATGTGTCCAGGAGCAGCTGGTTCTTCATGAGAAGTTTCCGTTTCATATCTGACTCTCTTTAGCACGATGTTCAGCCACCCTGACACCCATTAAAGCTCTTATAATCTTTTTCTTAAGGGAAGCCAAGTCTATAAAAAAACAGTGGGAGCACAGTACCAAGCATAGCAGGGCGAGGCAATTACAGATAAATTGAAACTATGGCCTGTAGTAGACTCTATGAACAAGCTGTGCTGACCCATTTTAATGAAAAATGGGAGATAGTTGGAGAATTACATAATCTCTGTACCTCCTACTGCCTGCATGGCTTAACTTGCCAAGCACTTGTAGCTGTTGGACTATTGTTTTCAGAAAAAGGGTGTGGGTGAGTTTTATATTCCTTCATGCCCGGTGAAACATTCTCTTTACTCTCTCCTTCAAGTCATAATGCACTTTGGCTAAATCATCAGATGGACTTAATAATTGTTGTCTTCCAAGGATCCTCCTATTTCTGTCTTTCTAAGCTTTGCAAATGCTCTATTGCACTTCAGAGCAGATGCCAGCATGGACCTCCACAAGCATCACTTCATTTTTTCTCAATTACACAAACCATACTTCTGAAATGTCTTGGTTAGCTTTATTATATCCATGAATTTTTTAAAGAGTTTTTAATTACATCCCCCGCTGTCTTAAGCACCCAGCCTTTGAACAGGAAACAAATTTCTAAAATTAATTTCACAACAGGCTACAGCAGCAGTTGTATTTCTCAAAAGCCCCAAAACAATGGGATGTTTTTGTATATACAGTAGGAGAGCTTCAAAAGAGAAATGGTAGACATCAACATTTTAAACTGCGACCATGCTAGGCATTGCAATCATTCTTTTATTTTAAGAGACAAAACACTTAAATAGCTTTTCTTTAAAAATCAGTTTATTTTCTTCGTTTTTTGATAACTGTCGATAGAATCCAAATACAGAAGATAAAAACAGCATGTGAATCCTTCTGTAACTCAAATCAAGAAGTATACTCACATTGTCTGAGAAGTTACTGGAGAAAAAAGACTTAGAAGATGCAATTTTCAGGAAAAGTGGTCACAGTAACAAGCTGCAGCAGAGCCACGGTAAACTTTAGAATGAATCTATGACTATGAACTAGACTTCACTCTGACCTCATAAAAAGAGAAAACAAAGTACCTCCTCTATTTTTGAGATGTCAGTGCAGCAGTAAATAATACACCTTAAAAGTAGAGGTGAAATTATTTCAAATCTATTTTGTGTATATAAGTTTCGGTAATTATTTACCACTTATGTACTTTTGTTGGGTGAAAGATCCCCTTTTCCTAGTCATGGTGGAACTGGTAAAACTGCAGAGAAAAGACTTGAATAACCACAAGCCAGGTAACAAAGAGGGTGCACAATCCCTTTGCACAGAGGAGAGTAGCCAGAGGAGTGATCTGTATTTGGGACATGCTGCAGATACATGCTGTGGAAAAGGATTTCATTAGTTCATTATAACTATAGCTCATATGGATTTGTTTATGAAGCCACTAAACTCTAAATACAAAGGTGGGGCATGTTGTGCGGCTACAGATGCTGGACTGCCTCCTGACAAACGTGTGGACTATTTTCCCCCAATTATGCAGCATGACGCAGTCAGGAGCCAAAGCATCACACCCTGAGCTCTGCTCCAAGATGATGGAGTCATGCAAACCCAATCTGAAAAAATGTGGCACTTGGTCATGAGCTGGAAAATTTGCATTTTCAGAGGAGAATCCTCACAGAATCCTTTGAGAATCATGGGCCTAGAATGTGACAATTAAATTTTTTACCACATGAATCACATGGATTTCCATTGCATATCGTGTCAGCCTCATAGTCTGGTGCCATTTTCCTTTATGTAAGAGATTTTGTCCAGATGTTCCTTTCATACGTCATCAATATCAGCTTTCTATCAGAAAAACCTATACCTCAAATATTTTCATTACTTGCTATGAGCAATGCATACATGAATAGCAGTTCAGGGAATATACTTCTGTTCAGGTGAAATTATACTGTTGATAACTTTAAAACTGAAGTATCACTGAAAATTGCGGAGTGAATATATTTTTGTGGTCTGTAAGTGGTAGTGATTTTTTTTGTAGAAGTGGAAATATCCAATGACAAGGGTTTAAATGAAGTCAGCAAAACTAATTTTCTCCCTCCAGAAAGAAAGAAAATTTATTCAAGAACACACAGGAAGTAAATCAAAGAAAAAAGTCAAGCATTGAAAAAGGGAGGTCTGCAAATTTGCTTTAATCTTGTGGACTTCATTTGTATGTATTCTTTAGCACTGGGGACTGTCTATTCTACATAATTTATTTGTGTATTGAGAACCCTCTCATTGAATTTACAGTTTCTAATGTAATGCAACAATATTTTCTTTGTGACAGTGATTACTTTTATTCTATGTGCACAGGTATGTAGCTGTCTATTTTTATAGACCATTCAGTAGTATATATGACCAACTCAATTCATATAACTTCAATAGTTTGTCCATAAAAATACCAAAAAAATATATATAAAAGAAGTGTAAGAGGGAAATCCTGTTTCCATTAAAGTTAGTGAATACTTCACTATTGCTTCCAGCACAGCTGAGACTTCCCCATAAAAAAGCGCACTTACATAAACTCAGTTTGATTACTTTGCAGAGTCACACAATAGAATCAGCATAGCTTTAAGGAAAAGAGAGATCTTCTTGCAGACATTTTTAAATTTGAACTCTGTGTGATGCTATTAAGAAAGTTTTATGTATTTTCCAAGTAGCTGGGATATTTTAAAAATAAATCAGTGAAGAAGCCAGCTAAGATATATTAGATACTCTTCTATTGCATTTCATCTTTGATAATCCAGTAATGTAAAAATAGAGCTATATAAACACAGATAATTAAAATATTTCAATGCTATCAATTTGCTACAAATCCCCTGTTGGAGTGATGATGCTATTGTCAATATACCTAGGCAATTGATCAGCTGACAGCTAATAGAAGGCAAATAGAAGAAGGGGCATGAAGGCAAATCACAGGATTAGGTTTAAGCTGCTTTTCTGGTGTTCCTATATATCTCAGTATTTGTCAAGTGTATATTTGTGCTGCTTGAGGACAATCACTAAATTCATCCTCCACCGTTTTTTGGGGTTTTTTTCTGTGTTCCTGCAGTGACAAGTGCAGCCCTCTGTTCTGACAGGGGTCAGTGTCAGGAGTGGAGGGCACGGAACTGGCAGGCTCAGTACAGGGGATAGCAGGCAGAATGTGTGTCAGTAACAAGCTGGGCAATCTAGCTGAATGTAATCAGGTGTGGACTTCAATTATGCTGCTTCAGCTTTTCTGTAGCTCCTAGGTCCGATCCTGCAAAGCAGAGAGCTAAACTAGAAAGCACAACTAAATTAGATGCACCTTAATCCTATCCATAGCTGTGCAGAGAAATCTCTGTAGCAACTGGGCAGCTTAGAGTGTCCCACTGAGCTCTGCCCTCAAAAACTAAAGTAACATCTGAAACTAAATCCCAGCCCTAAAATGCAACTGTAATAGAAGTGTCTGGTGTGTGTTAGCAGAAGGGATAAAGTGTCTGAGAGTGCAAAACCAGGAAAGAGTAAAACAGACAAATACGCTCTGGGTGTTGCTCTCCAGGTTAGCAACAGCAACTCTACAGGTCTCATCAAGTTGTCATAAAAAATGGTGTTAAATTTTAGGCACTTTGTTGCACAGGTTAACACCACTGATATGATGAAAAACAGTCATATAGACAGACTGGCAGTCAAACAGAGGAAAAATAAGCACTAAAAATAAACTTGTGGAGACCGTGGAGAGGAACACTCCAGACAGGGAAAATAGAGATGCTAAATGTACACAGAAATATGCTTAACATGTTAATATGACGTGGAAAATAATATTTAGATTTAATTTCAGGCTAGTTTCTAACAGTCAATTCTGTCATTCTTATAAATCGTTGTCCAAAAAGCATACTAAATAAATTTTTTAAAACTTCTTAAGTCAGATGTCTTTTGGTAATCCTGAAAAAAGTCTTGGATCAGAGTTTCATAAACATACACGTAAAAGTGATGACCCTACAGGATCAGTAATTTCTAATTCATCCAGCTGAACTGTATATCACTGAAGTAGCATAGAACATCTCACATTTTCTGGAATCTGACATCATGTGATAAATACTGCTGGGGAAAAATGTCATATCAATTAGCCATCCACAGCTCCTTATTATCTGTGTGCTTTTTCAGTTTTTTGTAACAACATGAAAGCCATAAAAATGACAAGAGCCATTTTACAGATATTTATGGGTAGATGGTCCCTCAAGAGAAGAAACTGTTCCCTGCCATTGGGATAATATGTCCTACATTTAGCAAAATCTACAGCTTACTCTTCTAATATTCACACAAACGCTAAGCACATAGATTGCATCATCAGCAGTAAGGATTTTTTTACAACTGTAATAAAGAAAGTGTATATATTTATATATCTTTTTTACAAAAGAGTGTAAAATAGTGACAAATAACCATATATATATATATATATATATGGATATATGGACACCCTTACACATTTTATTTCCTTTTTTTCCCAAGAAAATAACCATTTACAGTGTCTGAGACAGAATTCAGCCATCAGAGTATTTCTGTGCTTTCTGCAAAATTTATTTCTCAATGGTTATATAAATAAAGTATCCTGTAATCTGGCTGAGTCATTGTTTAAACAATACTTCACTGTGGACAGTTGATTTGCTCTCTTTACTGTAGTGAATTTGGTTTATTAGGGATTGGGGGGCAGGGGAAGAGTTAGGGAACAATAACCGTGTGTTGATCCCAATCAAACTTCACTGATTTTAAATTCCTCACTCACACTAAGTTGCTGATGCAAGCAAAATGTAAGTTGTTTTATGTGTATTCTGCAATGTGGGTGACTTTCATAAAAATTAATAGAAGATACAAGCAAGGAAAATTAGTTGTAAAAATAACAGAGGGAAAGGGACTGAGTAGACAAGTCTCCTCCAGACAGACCTCAGTGCAATCCTCAGTGGTCACTGACTCAATCTACAGCAAGAAAAGTAGGTTTTGGACAGAAAGAACAGTCCTTTGGCCATTTTTCTGCATTTACAGAATAAAAACACAACCCAAAAATTCAGCCAAGCAGCATTAGTTTGGTCCACTATGTCTCCCACTTCAATCAAGAATCTATTTATTAGTATAACTTTTCAATTAGACTCTCCTATATACATTCTTACTTTATGCAAGGGGAAAAGAGCTGAAGAGCCAGGAGAAAAACTGACTGAATAAATATCCAAATTAATATTAATAAAATGTAAAACTATGGCAGCATCTGCCTCCTTGAACTGTCTCTCATTCTCTGTTGGAGGTGTACCTGAGCAGTCCCAAGGGTTTAAATAGGTGAAATTGGCTCCTCTGCCTTCCCTGACAGCTGATTATTCTGCAGTCGTTGCAACCATTCATGTTTTTTAAAACTGACTGGTTGTGTTAAAAAAACAGATGGGTATTTTGTGCATTGAGTTTTGCTTTCACTACAGTGCAATTCACCGTATTATTTTTCCAGACTGGAAATGATAATTGATTATGGCCAGAATTGGGAGAAAAGACAAGTGAGAGGGGATTTCATCAATACGTGTAAGTATCTGAAGGGAGGCTGTCAAGAGGATTGATCCAGTGTTGCCAAGCAAAAGGACCAGAGGCAGAAACTGATGCACAGGAAGTTCCACCCGAACATGGGGAAAAACTTCCTGCATGGTGACCGAGCCCTGGCACAGATTTCCCAGGAAGGGTGTGGAGTGACTCTCACTGGAGATATTCCAGAACTATCTGGACACAATCTTGTGCCATGTGCTGCTTGGATGATGCTGCTTGGGCAGGGAGGTTGGACCAGAGGATCCACAGTGGTCCCTTCCAACCTGATCCGTTCTGGGATTCTGCGGGAGGGTTTCAGAAGCGCTGTGGGCTCAGCAACAAAAAGCAACAAGCAGTTTAAAAAGATAATAGGCAGAAATCATCATGAAATATCAGTTGCATGTTTGTCATTTCTCAGAGGAGCCCTGATAAGGAAAATTGCTCAGGAAGCACTTTGAAACCCTCCAGTGACAACACAAACTGTTATTACTATTATAATTTCCTTCCCTCCTGCAGGTCGGATGGGTTAGTCACTGGAGGTTAAAATGACTCATCAAATGGGCATGCACTTGTGCCTGATTGCAGGCACGGAGAAAGCTCCTCTGAAGAGCCCTGGAGATCCCTGGCTTTAGAAAGGAAACTGAGGAAGAAACTGGTATGTTAGTGCTGTTGTGCCTGCAGCAGGCACCACAGACCCCTGGAGAAAAGCACGGGGGTTCAAAAACTGCTCTGCCAAATTTCCATGTCTTTGTTTCAACAATTGCATGTCCCCAAGAGTTGAATCAAAGCACCCAGAAAAGAGGAAGCCCAGAGAAGAGCTTCTCCCATGACAGGTCCTCAGGCACTTAGGCCGGGCTCAGCCACTCAGTCTCATTTTGGGTGCAGCCATTGGATCAGCCTAGAGAACCCTCAGAGGATGGCTCAGGCAGCTAGTGACAAATAAACTTTAGAAACAGGCTCAAATAATCCTTCCTGTGGTTCTCCTAACCCCCACATTAGTAATTTTTCCTGTTTACAGGCACCCTGCACTTGTGTGCGTGCACTGCCTTCCCACTGCCAGCTTGGACACAATCCTTGTTTCCCACTGGGAAAAGCGGGTTAGGATGTTCTAGCTAAAGGTCAGGGACAGAGGGTGAGCTGATGGAATTAAGTGACTCGGGGATATTTTGGGAGACAATGAGGGACCTCATGCTGAGAGGTAATTCAGGTACAACATCTGTACCCAGGCAAGCAAATAAAAGAAACTTTCTTTGGCATTCACAAGTGCAACCCTTGGCAGCTGTTAGAGCTGGCCAATACCCTGTGTGGATGCACTAATGAAATACCCTGTTATTGCTAGTAACCCTGTCAGCAAGTGATTGTTCTTTAAATGCTGCAATAACATTCATGCACGAGGAGCACAACACTTGAGCGGAGGTTTCACTCCTGGCGAAATTTATCCTTGCTCTGTCTTCCCTGATCAAAGAGGAGATGCAGCAGGTGTTAATTGAGCCTGGTATGTCTAAGTGCTTTGGACATTAATGCAATTGCTGTCTTTGGCAGAAGGAGGAATGTGGCTTACGTAAGAACAAGAGAACGTATACCCTCTTGCAAACCAGTAAGTACATTTTGTGCCGAGACAAGGCTGCAGGAAGTGGAGGTGGCAGGCATGGCTGGGACCTTGAGTGTCCTTAGCCATGCTTCTAACATGTCCTTGACCACTTATTTATGTGCCTGTGTAAGCTGAACACATCCCAAGAAATCTGTAGCTGTGAGTAAGAGTGAAGCACAACGTTGCCAGAGGAGCAGAGCACAGCCCTGACAGAGGTGTCCTGTGGAGCAGCCCGGGCTGCATCCTGGCTTACTTTATGCACCATCTCAGTGTGTGAGCCACTCAGGAGTTTGAACTCACCTTTGGCAGAGCACAGGGTGCACCACAGGCAAGCTCTTCCATCCCCATAAACAGAGAGAGATTGAGAAAGAAAGGAAACATTGAAACTCCTCTGTGGGATAGGAAGAGAGGATGCATAGTTCCATGGGTGCAAGTGGGCTTTTCTGCAGGATTCCCATATTTGCTGGTAAACTCATAAAAGTGACCATCTCTAGCACTTCTTCACATGGAGAGCATTAATCCCAACAACGGAAGAAGCAGAGGACACCTTACTTTGCATTTTCCAAAGTAAGAGTGACATGCTAGAAATATCCTCATGAATAATTATTCAAGAAAAAAAAAACAGGAAGCTTTGCCAAAGGCTACACATCAGGAAGCACTTTAATCCACATGACCATAAAACCTTGCATTCATCTCTGCCTTTGTGATAACAGGCTTTCCTATGCTTTAACAGCTAAAATACATTGTTATATCTACAAAAGGATTGGTGACAGTTGTTTTGCACTGCATTTCCTACACTTTTTCTGACAGATCATTTCTCAAAAAGGTGCTTGATCCAGGCATTTACACATATATGAGATAATAGTAATTCAATATTGCAAAGTGAAAATTGCTTCCCATGATTACCTCTATCATCTCAAAATTAAATGGTTTGAGGATGAGGATTCTAACTCCCACTGTGTTACAGTTACTGATGTAAATCTTCATCAGCTTTCCTTTTAGCAACAAAAGAACATAAAACTGCCACCCAGAAATGTTGCTCTTTTCCTCACTTGACCAGCTAGCTGTTGAATGAAATTCACCATGTAATTTACCTCTGGGTCACATTTGTACCAACCAAAGGGGTTAACCAAAAGTATTTTTGATCTTCAAAGCCACATGTTTGGCATATCGGTGTTCTCTTGAAGAAGTGAGGACTTGTAAGAAGGACTACCTGACAGAAACCTATCCCCAGGTGACTCTCAGGCTTTGTGAGTTGAGAAGTGGAGTGAGAGACAGCAGCTGGGACCATTGCCTTATATCCACCAGGACACAGGTCCTGTAGCCACAGGACATGGTCACAGCAGCAGGGGTTCACATGTGGGGTCACTGGGCATGCTGCGCCCCAGACCCCCAGATGGGATGCACATAGTGCTGTTCACTTTTTGATCACCAGAGGCGGAGATTCCTCAGGGAGGGTCCATATGCCTCAGTGGGGATCCCATGACTTTAGAGTACATTTCTGGCAAATGCCGTCACCAGCATTGCCGATGTGGTGAGACCTGCAGAAGAGGCCTGGGAGACCTTCCTGAGTGAAAGGGAGCCTTGGAAGAGACCTGAGAGAAGCAGTTGTCCCTTTGTAACTTTTCTGAAATTTCCTTGCCAGGGAATTAAGGTAAAACAGTTTTGAAATTTCCACCCCAGGACATCAAAAGGTTGCACAAGTACACATACAGTGTTACAGGAAGCATATATATAAACAACAGTTTGAATTGTTTCTTTTGAGCAAATTCCTGATTTTGTTTCTTTTCCAGATTTTACCATTATAATGAAGCTACAAAAAAATACCTGTCCTTCTTAACAGCTTCTTAGGGTGATTTAGTGTCATTGCATAAGGCACTGGAGAAGTAATTAGAGGCCAAATGCTGATATACAACTTATATGCCCTCTTCAAGGCCATAATTTACCAAATTAAGAAAATCCTGATGGGGGGGAGGCTTTCCATGACACTGTTGTGGCTTTGCAGTGAGTGTGATGGTCCCTAGCTGCAGTTTATTGGCTTCACTGTAGGACGTGATGGGAACAAGGAAGGACTGCCAGCAGCGAATGATGGGAAGCTCTATTCCTGTCACTTGCCCATTTTTCCAGGGCTGAATGCAGGCCTGCCCACAAAGAGCACTGGAACTTGGCTAGCAAGAGAGGAAGCAGCACAGGAGGGCAGCAGGAAATAGTACAATAAGAAGTGAAGTGCTCTGTCCCCTCGGGGTGCAGGCAGGGAGGCGGGTCTGCTGAGGGCACGGAGCTGGGCTGCATTTTACCCCGCCTCAGGGAGGAGGCCATGCCAGCCCTGGGCTGGCAGCTCAGCGGGCTACCCTGCTCTCCCTGCACCTGGGGGGCTTCACTGGGCACTAGCAAAAAGGGCACTCTTCTGCTGGTTTTGTTCTGCTGAGCGGGAAGCGTGTGTGTGTGGTCTCCTGGCTTATGAAACGCTTGGCATTTTATTGCTCCTCAGCTTTAGTGTAACTGAATTGCAGCAGTTTTTCTGCCGTCCAGGCCAAGCATGTCTCAACTTGCATAAAAGGAAATTAACACTGAGGTTTTGAGCTAAAACCATTTCTATACTAGGGCAGAACTAAAGCATTTTGATACACTCAGCTAATTTGTGCTGTAATCTAAACAGTGGGAAAGAACTTCCTCATGTTAACCCGTGAGCAGCTAATATCCACTATAGTTCCAATTCCTTCCTCCATACTAGGACTGAGCCTTCTCTCATTAAATTTTTGCCGCTGACACCAAGATGGGAGGAATCCCTGAGGATTTCAGCACACATTCACTCATATTCATGAAATGCCTATGAAGCAGGGACAGGCCCTCAGCTAGGCTGAAACATCAATGAACAGAGAGTCTGAAGAGAACAGGAAGAACTTTGCATTTTTAAACCACTGCAGTTGGACTGTATGAGCTGTGCTGAGCATTAATCAGCTTTATTCTTTATTTTGGGATGGGCTAATGAAGCTCACCTATGGTAAGAACTAGAGCAGTGAGCTATCTCCACTAAGCATAACCATCAAGCATTCAGAGGGGTTTAAAGGTATGAAACTGTAACATCACTGACAGAACATAACACAAAGGGCAGGCCACGTTTTCATCTTTAAGGTATTGATTGTGGCTGTTACTGTTCTTAGAAAAGCAGCGAGATGCCAGTAACAAGCCAAACCATGTTACAGTTTTGCTACTAAATTATCAACATGATTCTAAAAAATGTTTAATTATTTACAAATAAACCACCAAAAGTTAAAGAGCAATGAGATATTTATTTTGTAACACCACCACATACAAATTTACATCTACCCATTTCTGGGAACCACATTTGCACAGCAAGGGAAAGATCATGCAATCATGCACAATCTGTTCTGTGGAAATCTATACTAGCTGGAAAATAAGTTGCAATCGTACCTCACTATGTGGGATAGGAAAGGACTCTTTCTTCAGCTGCACCATGAGGGGAGAATAAGCCTGTGCTTTCTGTAAGCCATCAAGTTCTATCTTAGGTCCAGTACTAGCAGGAGTGTAAGTTTTCTGCAAAGCACGAGTGCATCTTGTCTTGTGGTTTCTGAGGGTTTCAGCTACAAGCCAGAAGCTCACGTTGCCATGACTCTTCTGGGAAAGGAGATGTTTAAACTATAGAGAAAGAGTCGAGAGTTAGAGCCCAGATCCTGTGGCCAACCCCTTGAGACAATGAGCTCCTGTACACAGAGGAGCCTGTCTCTGCTACAGCTACAGAGCGGGAGTTTCCTGAGGGATCCAGAAGCTTTGTCCACTGCTTATAACCTGCTAATAGATCAATGAGGTCTTTTAGTTAGGCAAGTGTCACATAAACTGTTATCAGTGGAGTTTGTAGTGAGATCCCCACAGCATTCAGGCTATGACTGAAAACCAGAAATACTGTGAACGCTTAGAGAAAAGTAATTATTCCTACTATTTGACAGAGATGTCATAGTGAGTTAGGGCCTGCCTGAAGATGAAAAGTGTAATTCAAATACCTGCTCTTCACTGCACTGAAATTCCTTCCCAGCCCAGACCAGTGCTACTGTTTTGATGTCTCCTCACTAAACACATCTCTGCTTGCTGGATAATTTGGCTTTACTGCCTCCAGAAAAAGAGTACAAACCAAATGCACTAGTTTTACTCTGGACTTGCCTCTTTCCAAGTGGTAACAGGAGGGGCTATTCTAGAAGAGCCCAAGGTTGATGTCTTTATTGCAAAACTGGAGATGAAGTTCCTGGAGGCAGAGCATAGCAACTAAGCAGGTTCTAGCCTGGCTTAGGATGCTCACCAACAGATTGCTTCAATGCCATTTTCATGTCCTGCATCTATGATTCCTAAGTCAGGACTCAGTCAGTTAAACTGATTCAACTACTCCAGCAGCACCCCAAGAGCTAAATGCCAACCTTTCCTACACTCTTTCAAAACTCCTTCCTACAAGTGAGGTACCCAGGCTTTACCTGGAAATTGTTGCTTTTAATACTTCAAGGTTGCTTTTGATGTTGACCTTCTTTGAGCTACTGGTTCCTTCTACCAGTCCCCTAATTGAGATGGAAAATTACTTGTGTGTATCATGATCAGCTCCTAGAGACCTGTTCACGTACAGGTGAAGTATTCATGGCTTATCTTGGGTTGACAGTTATCTCAAGTGTTCAAAGCACTTCCTTGTTATTGCAACACTGCTAAGTCTGATCCTGTGTGCTACTAATTATATTTTAGTTGCACGTACTCTTACTATGTGTCATCAAACAATCTCTACCATTAATTTGGTTTTTCATAGAGGTTTCACATGACACACAAGTATTATACATCGCAGACTTTGTTAAAAGGCTTTTAGTCCAAGTAACTTCCACTCCAACCCACCAAGGCACAGAACACTATGCTGCTATGCTGAATGCTTCAGAGAGGAAGAGATGGTCCCCATGAAAGCCACAATTCTGACATCTGCCAACACTGATCTTCTGTTCTGATAACTGCCCTGCAGTTGCTGAGACTGGTGCTGCCTGGATGAATAAACACAAGAAAGGAATTATTTCTTCTCCCATATTTAAAAGTTAGAAGAAAACTCAGCTTATAATGGATTTTCAGCAGAATCTAATGCTATTCATAGATAGAGACCTGAGTACATGAATATAATTACTGTGCAGGGCTGTTTCTCCAAGATTATCAAGTGCAAAAAGAAGTCAGACTGCTTGACTCTGATTCTAGCTGAACAAAACTAGTAAATACAGCTTTGTGATCCTGAATCTGCTGACATATTTATATTATTTGCTGTGTGACTTCCTATGCACTTTTTAAGCAAATTGAGAAAAGAGGCACACACACACAGACCTAGAACTAAAAAGACTTTTAAATTCTACATTTAGCAAACGAGGATACCAAGAGAAAAAGAAGAGTTTAAGTCTGTGAGATATCTTGTTGTTGGGTTACTTTCAAAAGTTGATTTATGAAACCTTGGCTCCCTGAAGTGAAACTATTCAGGGCTACTGGAACAGCACAAGGGGAGGACATTCTGGAGTCAGAGCCACAAAGAGGACTGTGCTGCTTGACTGTGCCAGTGCATCCCAAGAGCAGCAAGTGCTCTGTACTCCATACTAATCCCAATGCAAGCGTTGGATCCCTTTGGCCATGCTTGACCTAAAGGTGTAGCTTGTGTCAGGTCTTCCTTTGGCGTTTTGGGCCATCTCCATGACAGCAGTAGTCCAAGCCTGGCTTCAGGGCAGGTTCAGCCAGCAGATACACACCGGGGCACCAAAACCACCAGCAGCCAACTGCCAGCTCCATTCCAGGCTCTGCCCCTCACCAGACCATGAGTACAACCATGAGTATAACCATTATGCCTTTAGTATTAGCAGCAACAGCAATATGAATTATCTTTGGGGTGAAACTGGTGCAAGGAACATCAGTCTTGGTAGGCCATTAGTTGCCTCTTAAGATGCCGTTTTTTCACTTGCCCTCCAATCTCTCTGTTAGTGTTAACTGTCTTTAACATCTGCAACTGTGTATGAGCGGTTCTTAAATTCTACAGGTGACCATATATGTTGTGAAGTCAATCTGAAACGGAACTCTTGCTTTCCTTGGTATTTATTTTTATAATTCTCATTTCCTTTTTCTGAGTATGTGACTATAGTACATACCTGGGTGTTAAAACTGTCCAAAAGCTGTGGTAGATGGTTCCTCAGGAGCCCTGACAAGGGGAGCTGCACATATTTGGTGTGTAATCAAAAGGTGAATGCAGAAGTGTTTGACTCCTGAAGACCCCAGCTTTTAGGCATTGCAAGGTGTGGTTTTTCTCACCCACCAAGCTGGCTGGCAGACAGAGTGGTCAGGGCATTTGTGTGACAGAAGCCAGAGCTGTTCGGCAGAACTTCTGTGCTTTCAGCAGCATATCCACAAAAAATATAATTCCCCCAAGAATACAGAGAAAAACCACAGAGTTGAGGATTTATTGTCAGCAACTTCATCTACTAGTAACTCTGCAGTGCTATCACATTTACATACTCGTTTCCAGTTTTAAAACTTATTAAATATCTTTCACAGTCTGCAAAATTTCAAGGCCTCAGGTTGTGCTATCATCATTTTGCTCATCTTAAGATGCTTGCTGAGTCACTTGAGATGGCAATCTGAAGGGAAGCTGTCATTTCTCTAAGCCAGTGCATCCAATATGAGTGTGTGAATGTGACTCTTTGAGGGCTCTCAGAATGAAAAAGGACAAGGATAATGTTCTAGATATTTAAAAACTAAAAATTAAAAATAAAAATCGGGGAACCTCTCTAAAGTATTTCAATACATACTAAGTAGGAATGGACTGCTGAAGCCTGGATCAAGAATATCATGGCATTATGATTTAAAAAGCAATATAAACAGAAATAAAATCCAAAAGCCAGAAAAAGGAAGACAAAAAATTGCTTGCTTGCATGCAGTAGAAAAGAAAAAGCCCTTTTATGAATCATCAATTGCAAAAGTTGGGAATTATTTTATTTTAAAAATAAGCTGCAAACTATTTTTTTTTCTTCTACCTTCCCTTTTGGAACACTTGCTTTTTTTTTCAACAATAGTGAAACTGGTAAAACCTTCCATATACTGTGACTGGTTTTGATATGTATTATTTACTCTAAAACTATTCTCATGTCAGCTCAAGAACTGTGTGTGCATATTGCGAGATTAAATTCATTCACGAAATGTCTGTGACACTCACTGATCTGAACGTTCTCCAAGAAGTCTGTGCCAAGTTACTGTTTATTTCCATAGCAACTCTGTGCCAAAGAAAAGGTAAGTATTGTCAATGTGTAACATTTGTTAAGAGTCATCATAAAGGACTGCTGGGAGAGGCATTGCCAAAGGCTCCTAATGAGACATCTCGTACTTTCCCTCAGCACTAAATAGGAGTTTGTGGGGTTTCTTATTCACATGAATTTATTTAATCACTTTTTGAATCAATATAAACTTTTAGTACTTCATATATCCCCATATCTGGGTTCTACAGCTGAGCTGCTGCCTAGTGATTTCCTTGAGTGCTCCCTCTTATTTTAGAAGAGCAAAATTATCCTTCCTTATTGATCTTCATCCCATGCATGATTGTACAGCTCTCTTCCATATTTCCTCTGAGTCAACATTTTTCATAGCTAGAGTACTTCCATGTTTCATTTTCTTGTATTGAGTTTTTCGACCTAGTTTTCTTTGTCATTCAACAGTACCCTTTTATAAACACATACATATATGTGTGTATATATACATATATATACACACACACTGATATGAAGGCTAAAAAATATCCTTTAAGAGATTGTAGCCTAATATTGTTTTATGCAGCATTCTCCCTCCCTTCCCTAGTAATTTCCTTCATACTGGCTGTCATTCAGGACTGTGCTGATATTCCTGCATAATTTGCTATTATAACTTCAGAATCTCTGTACTAGCTGATAATAGCTTTCTCAGAGTCTGCAATCAAATATATTAAATTAGAACTCCTCTTGAGAACTCTTTTTACATTTTCACACATTCCCTTTCCCTACCCTGCCATGTTACTCAGTATCACAAGATGTTACAGCAGCTCTGCAAACTTTGCTACCTTTTGTTTTTGACACAAAGAAGAGTTCAGAACAGTCACTGAAGTTTGTCGTTTCATATTCCATTCATTTGTGAATGTAATGAAGAGCAGGGCTCATCAGATATGCCCCTGTGGGACCACAGTGTTAAGTTCCCTCTGGCGAGAAAAATAACTTTTTTAATTGGTTATCTATCCATGTCAGCACTGTCCATCTCATCCCAGTCTTATCTTCTTTAAGACCCTTTGGTGAATGATCTTGTCAAGTGACTTTCAGGAATCCAAGGACATTCAGGTATCAAGCTGATACAGGTATCAGCTGAATCTCCCGTATCAGCATGACTGTTCACTCCTTCAGAGAGCTCTGATAGATTTATGAGACATTAATTACCTTTACAAAAACACAAAGAATCTTTCTGAACATAGCACATTTGCCTCCATACCCAGGAAGTCTGCTCTTTTATTAATGTCCAAAACCAGTCTATAATCTTCTAAAATCTCTGAAACTTTGTTCAACATCAGGCAGCACCATTTGTTGCATTTCCTTGCCTCTGTTATACAGGTTACTGTTTGTAGGTGAGAATCAAGTGGCTGTACACTAAACTAGTAGTTTATTTGCTTCCATTTAGAGCTCTCAGGTGAAAAATATGGTCCTGCTGGTAACTCTCTGTTAACTCTCCATGCAGTAGCCACTTAAGGCACTTTGACTTCTCATGGGTTTGCCATTACCAAGGCTCAGTTCTCCAAAACTGCTTCAGGTCAAGACGCTTTGAAGTAATTCTTTTATTCCTCTAAAATTAACTGAAATGAGAGTTGTGAAAAGTCCAGGAGAGGAGAAAAAAAGAGGACTATGTCAGAATGCTCATTTAAAGGCTGGATGTTTAAAGCCTCCTGATTTAACTTCCCATGGCACTTCTTGAAAAGCTCTGAGGATCAGCAGGATCAGAAAAGCAAGAGCCTGTGCTCACAACTGCCTCTTCTTCTTTTCAGTTGTTCTTGTTTTCCTGCCTAGATTCAGACCTGTGCAGATTCAAAAGGAATGAACAAAAAGATAGATCACAGTGCACGGGCATGCTTTTCTCAATTAGGATGAGCCTTCACAAAATTAAAGTTTCTGTAACAAAGGCTTTTAGACACTGGGGCTTTTTATACATTGCTCACATATAATTTAGCAATGAGTAGTTACTAATGCAGTTAGGCAGTTGTGGACCCAATTATCCAATTACTGCAACTGGCACACAAACACGGTAATTGTACAGTGAATGCACTCGTGTACTTGGTGTTCATGCTTTTGTGAGCCTGGTGTCACCCCTTCAGTGCTGTGCCAGAGTAGAGATGTTTCATCTTGCTTATTAATATCTCTGTCCTTGGGGAAGTTTCGGCACGTGGTTTGGGGAGAAAAAAGTCTTGGTTTTCACAGAAGGCAGCTAAAAGTGGAACTACTACAAGATAGCTGGCAACCAGGAGCCTTAATTCTCTCGAATTCAGATGACATTGAAGTTAAATTTGCTGGCTTCTCTGAACTTCCCCTTCTCAAAGTTCTTTCTTGTGATAATTCTATTCTTTATAGATGTTGAAAAGTCATAGCAGCCTCATCAGCCAGAAATTTGCATGTGACTGAAACAAATCCACAGTGAAAACTGAATTTTCTGCTTTGCCATTACAGAATATTAGTTTAGTGTATGCTAAAAAAATAAAAGCCCAAACAAAATACAAACCCAGATCTAGCTCAAAACAAATTTCAGCATTCTTTATGTTATTCCTCTTGACATTTGGGTTTGGCTTGAGAAGGGAGAGGTGCATCCATCAAGTCTGTGCCTGTGCAACAGCAGTATAAACAATTAGGCAAATTTTTCTTCAAGACACAAGTTCATGTGGAAAGCTAAATAATAAGAGTAGGTTATTTGGGCAGTTGCAAAGAAATCAGATCAGAATTTCATTCCAAGTGGAAGTGGGGTACATATTCTTCCATAAACTGAAGCAACGCATTTCCCTCCACACTTACCTTTTTGACTGTGAATTGTTGTGTGGGAAGAATAATGACTTGGGACAATTACTGAATAAAATAGCACTGCAAGAAAGGAGATACTCCTTGTGGGATGCAGCAAAGGTAAAATCACAGATTGTTCTAAACTGCTTATATAGAATGTACCTTTATAAGCATAAAAAGATATGTGTATTTTTGCTTTCATACAATATCTTTACAAGTGTTCATCTTTTCCCCATTAGTTTCCTGGATTCCCACAGTGCACAGCTCTCTTCCATTGGTCCCTTATCCTAAAAAGTTGTTGATCAAAATCTAGACCATGTTTATCTTGCTGGAGGCAATTAGTTGGGAGCAGCTGTCAAAGCCACAGCCAGTTCCTAGCACATGTGTGCAGCCTGTCAGCAGGCACAGTAACAGCATATGCCTTCCAGAAGATAATGACACTGATCTTAAACCGAAATCAGGTTTTGTTGGGTAGAATAACACATGGAGAACCAGATTACACCATAACCAAATACTATGATATTTCAATAAATGATTCAACTTCAGGCCTATTTTCTGTTTTGTAGACTGTTAGCACAGCAGCTGCTTGTAATATAAGCTCAGTTTGTCTATGCCCTCCCAGTACTTAGAGGTTTGAAACTCCTTTTGAATTTACTGCCATCTCTATTTTTAAAAGCTCATTTATCAGATAAGCACAGCTGAAAGACCAAGAAACCTCTAGGCTTTGAATGGATGGATTAAAGTGTCGGGCACAAGTGAAGATTTTTTTCAATTATGCAACTTCCCCTGCACATCAGTGTTTTCAACACTGTCATTTTTAGAAACTGTTTTGCTGCAATATTATTAGAAACAGTAGTTAAGTGTTACTTATGAAAGAAAAGCAAAACAATGTCACCCATTTGTGAGCCAGAACTGTCTACCTCCTACTGAATGAGAGCTATCAAATAATAAAAAGCTCTTTGAAATATATAAAAGTATTCCTGTGCTAATTATGTTTTACATCAACCCTTTGTTATTCCCAACAAATTCTTGATGTAAAATTGATAAAGAACAAATTAAGATTAAGCTCACAGTGATTACTAAATACAGGTCAGAGATGGGAATATTCCATTTCAGGAGCAATTATTTGGATTGAGAAACTTTGTATCTGAGTTGAGATACCTTTCCAGGGATGAGCTTTACTCCCTTTCATTCTCAAACATGCTACCTCCTCCTGACAGGCTGCAACAGCCCCAGCAAGGAACTGCAAAGGCCAGAGGATTTTCTGTGAAAGTATCTTTAGGAAGAGAAAGTGTTATTAGACCTGGCATGACTGAAGCAATTTACTGGGAAACTGAGACAACCATCTGGGAGGGAAGTCCCAACCCAATGCAGTGATCTCTTCTGAAACTGGGAAGACGAAGAAAAGCAACAACAAACTGCTAAAGCTTTGAGCCACTGGTACTTTGATTACCTTGCAATAAACAGGGACCTAATGAAAAGCAGATGAGGTAATGTCTTGGAAAGAAGCAGCACAAGGAGGACTTTCCCCTTTTCTGAATCACTGCTGTCTCAAGCTGGATTTGGATGTGTGGATGTGTTTCCTGCCTTTGCAGAATTTTGACTGTTAACTTTGTTCAAACCAATGCAAAACTCCTGAGCAGCAGAAGAGCTCAGATTTTGATATTTGCTTTTGAATTGCTGAGTTCTAGGCTACGGAGGTGACAGCCTCTTTAATACAGGCTATCCCTTTCTTTAGAGAAGGGAAATGGAGCTGGAAGCTCACAAGTGGGGTAATTTTGAAACTATCTCCACACTAAATCTTCTAAAACTATTGCAGCAGAAGAGGCAAGATCATAGCAACCTCTCTCTTTTTTGGATAGCCCTCGGTGAAGTGCAAGACAGAGAAAAATGTAAGCAAGAGAAAAAATAGGAGATAGGAAAGGAAAATTTTGAGCAGATTATGAAAATTATTCAAGTAATTTCTTAAATGAAAGTAGTCCTTGACTATGAGCAGCAGAGGCTGCAAGTAGATTAGACTTTTGGGTAGAGAATTCCTCTTACTAATCAGAAAGAGAAGCTCTGTGCAAGCAATCTAAAAAGAGAGTAATAGTATTAGTCACTCCTCATGCTCTGGGATTAACTTCTTTCAAAACACTGATTACAGCTCTAAGTACAGCCCAAAACTGGAATTTAGAAATCAGACAAGAAAGTGGCGTTTTTAGTAGTTTCGTTTCAGTGGATCCCAGCCATTCTCTTTCTGCATAACCAAGCTCAGCTTTTGTAAGCTTATGAAGTTCTACCGCGTATAGTTACTCGTGTTATATAGAGAATATTCCCTGTAAGTCACATTGCGTTTCAGCTGATTTCACAGCTTACTGCTTAGGACTGAAAGAGTATGGGAGCCCAACAACAAGCTCTGGCCACTGCAGACCTCAGTGAAATGTCTTTATGTGGCTTTTAAATCCCATCAGGCATCTATATACAGAAGCCAGGCTTAAAACAATTTCAGCATGGGTCTCTTTTTCCTCCTTTCCTGTGTTTGCCCTCCCAGGTGATACAGAACCTATGGGAGGACACAGGACCAGGTCTTGTGTGGAGCACAGGGTGAACAGGAACAGTGAAGACTGACCAGCCACTTCATGTGCCACCCTTGGAAACCCTTGGCTCTTGGCCAGTTTTCAAGCTCCAGCCGACAAGCAAACTAGTTTTCAGTTCTAAATACTCAAGGTCAGTGATAGCTAAGCAATAAATTATGTCATACAAAGATGCTGAGCCCCTGACTAATACACCTGGTCAGAATAACACAGAAGATTCATTTTTGGAAAAATACAGGAGGAATTAAAAAGCAGAAGCAAAGAAGATTGTCAGTCAGTGGACAACCTTCTGTCAGAAGATGCCTAGTCTGATTTTTTTAAATTATAACCTGCAAATTTAAGCACATTAAACCTGACGTAGAAAAATTCCATGGATTCTTATTTAACAAGCTCATGTTTTCTCTGGCTTCTCAAGGAACTAAGTTGCAAAGTCAGTTCCTGCCTGGTTCATCTCCAGATATAAGGAGGTTGCACATTGCAGGTGTCCAGAGCCATTTCCAGGGTCTTAGGAAAATGAATTTGTCTCAGAAATAATACTTTTCCCCTTCTCTCTTTGCCTTTTCTCTCTTGTGCCTGAATATGTTGATGAATCACGGCATCCCCAGGCACAATTCCAAGAAGGGCCATGTTTATCCAGCAGAATTCACATAACTTTAAGCTCTTGCCCAAATTAAATGTTTAATCACTGCTTAGCTCATACCCTGCCCAATAAAGGCATAAGGACTAATAACCCCACTGCTCGATGGTTATGAAACTGTATGGTCAGACTAACAAAGTAAGTGCTTGTCCTGTGCTGAATGTGAAGAAGCAGGTTGAAAATTTGTTAACATGGATGATGTTGCTAGAAAAGATCTAAGAAAATTTTAGACTTAATTATTAGGAGACCAAAGCTCTTTAATAACTACATTTCATTACATTCAGAATGTGCAGCAGATGGCCAAGGTGCATTTATCTCAGTATATACACCGACACTGTATCATCCCTGTGTTCATTAGAAACAATACATTCAAAGAACATGTAAATTGCCTAAGCACAGCAAGATGGAAAACAGTCATGTTGAGATTATGCATTCAATCTTAAGTGAAGTGTTTCTTATCTGGTAATAAAACATTTCTCTCAATTTCTCTACTTATTCCAGTGTATCAAGTAATTTATTTTATATTGCCACCTAGCTCCAAAGGAGCCATTTTTCCTTTAATTGTTTCTCAAAGCAACTATTCATGTCAATAGATGCCCAAATATTAATATCAAACAGATTTATTTTTTAAGGAGAAACAAGCATCATTGCTTCTTTTATATTGTCTCCTCTCTACTCTCTTTAAACTACAACTTTGCTAATTATGGTCCAAATAAATTTTTTTCTTTGATATATGCATAGCTGAATTAGGGTCCAGCTCAGTTCCTATTCCAACCTAATGACTCAAATGAAAGGGAAAATGAGACATTTTGGTATCTTTCACTCCCAGCCTCAGCTTCCTTTTTTCTCTTCCTTCTTATACTCACTATACATTTATACTGGTTTCTGAAGGAGATGGGGATTATCTGACCACATTGTCTGTCTGCTCACCTTCACTTTTGAACCCTCTTGGCTTAACATACTTTAACTTGAGAGAGCTCCTGATCTCCAAAAGAATATATTTCTATGCATTCTGGGAAAACAGCAGAAAAGAGACAGCCAGATCAGTCATCCCTCAAGGAGAAAGGTGGCAGTGTGAAGTGGCTTGGTACTCTCCCCCCCAGTTTTGCCAGGCTGCAACCCCTCTAGCAAAGGCAGTACTTGGGAAGCATGGATAGCAACATTGATAGCTGGGTATTGCAGGACACAGAGAAGGATGAGGCAGGATGAGTGTGATAGGAGCCTTAGGGAGATCAGATGCTGGATTGGAAATCAAGATTCACAAGTGACAGCTCACTAACTGGATATTCTGTTTGTTTTGTGGGGGTTTTTTTGTTTTTTGTTTGTTTGGTTGGTTGGTTTGGTTTGGTTTGGTTTGGTTTGGTTTTTTGAGGAGGGGGGATCAGTTTGATCATGACTTGCAATCCTTGTGAATATCTAAGTTCTGAAGAGGAATCCACATGAGCCAGACAAGCTGAGCTAAATCTAAGCAGAAACTTTGGGACTTTGCCCAGTAGCTGTAAGAGCTCACTTCCTCACATCATTTCCTCTCCAGATGGCAAAAGAGTATTTCAGCAGGGTACCAGCTTATCTCACCTAGGCCAGCTGTGAAAGCTCATACCAAGTCCAGCTTCTAAAAGTACCATTTCACCTGGTGTTGGATTTTTCTCTCTTCCCTTAGTGATAAATTCAGCAAATCTTTCATTTTTATTTCAGAAATATTAAACATCAAATCCCAGGTCTTAACAAAAGCTGCTATATGTAATGTCTTATAAACATAAAAGTAGGACAAGAGATATGAAAATCAAATCCCATGGCCCACTCAGTTGTGGGAATTTATTTCATTATAATAACCAGTGCAGCTAACATAGCTCAGCTACATCTAAAATTGCTCACATGCCTGTTCCATTTTCTTCTTCACAGCAGCTTTGCTATTAAAAAAATAATTTTTTTTCATATGCTGATCCTGCAATTATGCTGGCCAGCTTCTCCAGCACCTTCAGATAAATCCTACCCAGCCCTACCCTGTGGTATTGAGTATGTCCAGCTTCTTTCAAGTCTCTGACTTGTTTGATCTCTCTCCATCCCACATCATTCCAGTTCCAAATCAGCTTTTCCTTGTGGACACTGATGCAAAAGAGTCACTGAATACTTGAACCTTTTTTGCTCCATTGTAACTAGCGCTTCTTCTCCAGCCATCCCTGGGTTCTGAATTTACTTTGAAACTAACATTCCCAGAGTCTATGCTCCCCCATAGTTTCAGCTACAGCTGGGCTTTGGCCTTTCTAATTTTGACCATAAGTTTCTAACACTGCTACATCTATACTCTACCTGTCCTTGCTACATCTTCTCCACTCCTTTTTGTGAGCTAGCTTCATGAGACGCTCCCCACCTAGCCACGCAGACCTTCTCCAGAAATTCAGTCTTCCCACATGGTGGGATCCATTCCTGAGCTCTCAGTAAGTTACTTTTAGAAACCAACCAGCTCTCCTGGGTACTCTTCCTCTTCACAGTAGCTCCATAAGGGATCATGCCAGGTAAACCTTGAACCTGTCCCTGTTTGCTGCCCCAAAGACCAAGGGTCCTCTGCTCCCCTTCCAGCCTTCCTCTGTGTCGCTGCATCTGGGCTGCCCTGTGTGACCAGAGCTGCCACCAGCTCTTCCCTGCTTGTGAGGAGCTGGTTGAGTCAGTGCCTGGGGTTCTGTCAAACCATCACCCCGAGGAGGAGAGCCTGCCAGCAGGACCGTGCTGCTGGCTTGGAGCTTGTGCCTGTTCCCAAGGAGCGAGGACCTTTCTGCCACAGGTGAGCGCTGTCTGTCTGTACCACCACGCATTGCGAGCCACAGACACGATTAAACTTCATAAGACTGTTCCATAATAGTTGCCTTGAAGACACGAGCTGGTTCTCTATTTTTAGATAAAATAGCTTTTCTATCAGTTCCAGTGATACTTAATACAAGAAAATGATGTTTATTTTTAAATCTGGACTTTGGAACTCCTTCCTGGAAATAACAGGAATATCAGCTCAAATTACAGCTTATCAATCACTGATGCAATTGTTTCATGTGAAATAAAGCTTTCCAGTTTGTTTTCATTTGTAATTATTTCCTGGCATGATAACCACAGGTCTTACCATGCTCCAGTCAAAGACTTCTTGTATTTAAATTTTGGTACAGCATCTGAATCTTAGAAGGGGATTCTGACAGTTAAAAAAACCAAAATAGTATTGTACAGAGATTTTCTTTTTTAGAATTAATTAAGAAAACTACCATGTCTGTATTTTACCACTTTATTAAGCACAACTACACTTTGCTCAATATGTGATTATAAAACCAGTGTTTTGTAAAAACAAATATACATTTGAATGCATTGTGAGGGTACAGGAAATTTTGCAGCATTGTGGTAAATGGAGCCCTATGTCCCCGACAACAATAGCTTGTCTGAAAAATCTCACTCAGAGATAAAAATGGTATAATTATGGGGAAAAAAAGATATATTGGTTTGGCACTGGCAGCAGTTTGCCAGGCTGGATGGCTAAACCAGTACAGTCTGCACCAGTGAAACATGACTTTAATACCACATTGTACTTCAACAATGTTTTTATAGCATCTGGAATCTTCAGTGTTACCATTGAGATCCAAAAATGTAAAAGATGATGAAAAAGGGGTTACCTTTGAGACTTTTCTCATCTGAAAGATTTTAAGACTTCTTTTTCTACAGGAGAAAAAGATAACAGCTCTGTCAGAGCTGCTGAGTGTGGTGCATGTGTTTTAAGCAAGTTTTAGCCTGCAGGCCAAAAAATAAAGGCGTAGTGTTGGTTTAATTGTTGCTATATATATTCTTTCTTGGCCATTTTTTTTTTCTGATCCTTGAGGTTCACACTGCAGATTGTCATTAGCAGAAACTCTAATTTTAGTATCAGAGATCCTAAAATGAGATTCTTATTCCATGGATGAAGAACACATTGAAGATGGACAGAAATGCCAATAATTCTCAGGAATAACTCTCACAGAAATTTAGGAACAGACAATTTGGTCCATCCAGTCCAATATTTCTTATTCCAGTAATATGTATCAGCCACCAGTAAGGTTTTCTTTCAGAGCTCAGAAGTTGTGTTTTTCTTTGTTGCTTTTGTTGCAGTAGAGTGAAACTCTGCAGTACTTCAGTATTGTGAATTTGAAGAAAAGAAAATATTTTTCCCTAATATCTTATGCCTTTGCTTTCAAGGTTCTAAGTTAATAGTGTTTGCTAGGCCACCTCTGTAACGTAATCTCTGTTCACAAAGCATTATTTGTTATTCCCTATCTTACCCTAGTTTTCTTTATCTAATCAGGTTTGCACATTGGCACTCATGACTAAGTACCTGAATGCTACCAGCAGGAACTTGATTCTAGTATCTACTAGTATCTAGTATCCTATGATTCTAGGAGCATATCAAGTTCTAAATAATTACTCACCCTTCCACAGAAAGCCATTCATATTTCAATTTTAGTTTAGATTTATTTTTTTTTCTGTTATGGGCATTTGCAATATCTGCCCAAGTATAAAGGTTAGAGACTGACCCAGGAGCAATCGACTGGATGGAATTTCCCAGTGCATCAAGTTCTACCTATCTGCTATTACTGGCAAACAACCTGCATCTTCCTTTTTACAAACTGACCAGTTCTGGCTTAAAACTATGTCAATTCTGTTGTCCCTTATTTCCACTGTCGTTTCAAAGCAACCAAAACCTTATCGTTCTGATAGTCACAAACTGTCTCAGCTTTCAGTATAATTTTATTCACAGACAAGTTATACTCATTAGTTCCTGTGCCAGTATTGTTCTTGAGCACAAGTGGCTCTTTCCCTTCCAGGTGCTTTACCTTTTTAACATTCACAGAGAGTAACCAGGTTCTCTTTCAGCTTTTGCTTTGCTAAGCTGAGCAAGCTCTCTAGTCTAAAACACTTTCCATTATTGTCATCAATTCTCTGCACCTGTTCCAGTCTGAATTCCCTCTCCTCAGTCACAGATGCTCTGAAGGGTACACAATACTCTAGATAAGGTTTTGGCAGAGTCACTTACACCTGCGTGAATATCTCTTTTTTCGTTATAATTACTTCAATTGACAAATCCAAGCGCTGTACTTCGAGGCAGCTTCTCATTAGTAGCTCATAGTCTGATTCTTTTCAGTTAATACAGACCAAAGCACTTACCCTCTCTGTTATTCCCACCTGGCATTCTCACAACACTTTCTCCAAGATATTTCTGCAGGAATAGTTTCATTCATACAATTTCAGCAATTTGAATGTTAGTGGTCAGGCTCATCAACTCTAAAGTATCTGTCAAAGGCAATTTAGATAGGTACATCCCATTGCTATGCATCCCCATCTACCTCCAATAGATTTCTTGTACTAACTTGATGTCTCCACCCAAAGGTCACAGAGAGTCTGGGACACACAGGCCATATTGCCATGTAAATATTCAGCCCTTGCATAATGCCCTGGGATCATTTTGTCACATGCTGGCCCTGTAAATCCCATTTCCTCCACCATCTTCCCAGTTCTCTCTGAGCTTACACCATCCCTGGCCAACACAAATATGTAAAAACCAAAGCTCCCACACTGACAATCAGGTTCACCCACTCTGCGTAAATACTGAAACCTTCAGCCATGAATTACCCAACACCAAAGGGATACAGAAAATGTGTTTTCACAGAAACCAGGTGGGATTGAGAAGGATGAACTGAAAGACAGCAATAGAGCTTGGAAGGGATATTAGCAAGAAGATAAGGACTGGAGCACCACTCATCTTCCTGGAACAGTTGTATGGACAAAACAAGACCTGAGACTGCTTTAAAGTTTGGTGAACCAGAGAGAGCACAGACGGTGGGACAGCTCCAGCCATGGCTGCAGGAGGGGCAAGGGGAGCTCCTGAGGAAAACACTTTCTCCTAGATATCAAAGAATCAATCAAAACTCCCTGCCATGGCCTTTCTCACTCAGAAACATAAAAGATGAAAATGTTTATTGGCATTTCTTTATGATCTAGGCACAGGCCTTTTTTCCAGGATAATTTCTCAGATGATTACTGAGTATAGCATGGGCAGGCCAATCAGGACTAGAGCAGAGTTTGGGAAACAGCCTTTGACTACACTTGCCAGCTTTTTCTCATTTTTTGAAATGAGCGAAGCCGGAACAGACATGGGACAAGCCCACTACCTCTGTAAAAACTGTTGTTGCTGTCTAAAAGAAAATCGTGGTTAGAAATTGACTACTTTTCATGTGTGAAAAACCCAATAGCCCAGCAGTCATGTCTGATTTGATAGGCAGCTCAATAAGGTCCATGTGTCCATTCCAAGACCAGGGAAGCAAGACTTCCTCTAAATGTGCTTGTCTGAGCAACTCCTGGTTGTCGTGGTTTGCTTAGCTGTCCCTCCAAGTTTTACTCTCAGGCCCACTCCCATTCTTTGCCCTGACCACAACCTCCCAGTCTTATCACTGCAAGTATCCTGGCACTTGGAAACACTAGGAGTCACTTTTTCAATGTCTTTGGTTTTGAGGTTGTGTTGTTGTTGTTGCTGTTTAGCATTTCAGCCTAAGGAGTGAAGGCTGACCAGTGTATTGCTGACCTGTTCTGGTGCAGCCACGAATCTGCTCCTATCAGTGAGGGTCAGCTCTCACCTGATGCAGTCAGACCCCTCTTGCATCTGTCAGCTTTGAGGCTGCTGTGAAGTCTGTCCAGACTGTCCAAGGCTATCTTTAAGACCTGATGGGCTGGCAGGCAGGTGGGCATCTCCTGTCATGGCACCTAACATGTGGCTGAGAAGAGAAAGGAGAAGCAACACTTGCATTCTGGGCAAGAAGAATTCAAAATCAGGGGCAGAGCTGTGTGGGACTACACTAAAGTATTCCTAGCAAGTCCTGAAGTGTCTGGATAATTTTCTTGTACAACGCTGACTTAGTGCAAGAGAAGAGACTTCTTCCAGCTATGGTCTCTCTTTCTCACATCTGCATTGCCCTAGTGACAAGGAATTCAGCGTGGTAAGAAGGTCTGTGTGTGAGTAGCAGTCTGAGATGAGAGCCTTACCAGTGGCTGCCCAGGGACTTGAAAAGCTTGGGAGAGACTTGCCTACAAGAAGAATCGTATTTTGTTGTTCCAGTTGAGAAAGTACTGTCTGAGTGCAGAAAGCCTCCTCCAGATACAACGCTGAGCTTGATTTCAAGTGACTGACATTTTTCCTCACACTTTCAGGCTCATCTTCAGCCACTGACACAACATACACCTACAGGTAAGCTACACGTGAACCATCTTTCTATTGTTGGTATGATTTAAAGACTGTTAGAAGTTAACAGTGCAAATCTCAATATTACAAAATTGCCAGTGATAATGCCCACATTCTACTTTACAATTTTTAGACAGAAGGTTCAGTTGCCTTACCATAAAAATGTGCTACAGAATTGCTAGAAGAACCAACATTTCTCAACCTTAATAAACCCTGCTCCTTCATCCCAGAGAAGTTTCTTTGAAAGTATGTCATCTCAATGCCTCTGAAAAATAGGGCATTAGATATGTTTCACAAAGCAACACAAATTCATAAAACTGGGATTGCTCTGTATTTTTTATTCTGTCATAGTCCATGCATCCACCTGGCACTTAATGCATCATAAATGCTATAATAAGCATGTCAATGCACGCATCTATTTAATTTTGGCAAGTTCTTGATTGCAGTCTTTTGTATGGAGGCAGTTGCAGATAGGAATTGTGACAGACAGTAAATCTAACTGACTGAATTGGCAACAATAGCTGTAATGAAGATTTGCATTTTTAAAGGCGTGTAATTAACACCAGCATTAGCTTCTTCCTCCAGCTAAAAAAGTCAAGCTCAACTACCTTCTGCTGAACTTGTGTTGGGTTCTGTATTTCATTTGCTTTGCTGAGGAGTATAAAGCATGCAGATCAGCTGCTGCCCAGGTACTGTTTTGAATCTTGCTGCTAAAAATGGTTAACCCATGAGAGAGATAAAGCAGGAAAAATGGGTGGAACCATTACTTAGCTTATCTCAGGGCCTAATCTGAGGCATTACCATTAGAAAATTTGGGCTTTACTCTGTTTTCTATGGCAAAATTATGCAATGCATAAGGCAAGAAGAATTTGCCTTCAATAGTTTCTTCACTTCTATTGTATTTCATATGCTCATTCACCGAATGCACACAACATCATACATAGAAATGGCTTTGGTGCCCTTCATGTACCATCAGCCTTTAGACTCTCAGTTTGAACACACACCTATAAAGGCATGACATTCAATTAATTTATTTTGATTTTTGTAAACATCACCAAATGCATAACAGAGTCATATTATGGCAAACAAAGTACTAATGATAACGGTTTTGAACACCTTAAAAACCATATATCAACCAATAAGTCTGTGTTCCAAATTTTTGCAATGCTGTTTACTTATTATTTCTACAAATTTTTTTCCCAGATGTTGTTTCTTTAGCTGAAATCTCCTTCAGCTTGTTTGACAAGCTAAATAAATGCCAGTAGTAACAATAAAAAATTATTTACTTGAGCTTTCTCTGGGCCAGAACCTGAGGTTTCTATCTAAAGTTTACTTAGCTCTTTGTTAAACAAAACTTCCATGAGATTTGATTGGTCCTTGCCTTTTGAAAGCTGTGAGTATAAGCTGTTTTATAGGATGCAGAGCAGTTTATGTGAAGAATTCACCAAACCATATGGAGAGCTAAGAGCAAGACTAAGCATGAGTCTTGTAGATGCCACTGTGGGATGTGAGATGAAGTCCTTCCCAGTCTACGATACAGACTGGAAATTTCAGTTCTGTAAATTAAAGTTCTTCACATGTATTTTAAATGCACAGTGTTACACCACAAAGCTCTTTTGAAAAAACTCCTAAGCTGAAGGATGCTATGCAGGAATCCTCTGTGACTGGATGAACCATCCCATTTTAACATAAAAGTTTAAGAGCCAGATTGATTTTTGCTCATGTAGGTATATATCTAAACTATGCTTATGCTTTCAATGGGAAAATAATTCTATTAATTGTTTTACTGTGGTAGTACATTACAGAATCAGAGAATTACAAAATATTCTCAGTTGGAAGAGATTACCTTTCCATGTACCTCATATTGAAGTTAAATGTTGCCATTAGTTTTCAGTTTGTTTATAAGAAAGTACACTTTACTGTTGTAATTAATGTCTAGAGGGAGACTTATAAAAGAGTGGCTTCACCAAGAGGAAAACATTCTTGACCAACCTGACATCCTTGTATGGCACAACTGGCCAGGTAGATGAGGGAAGAGCAGTGGATGCTGTCTACCTTGACTTCTACTTGAAGGGTGACAAAGCACTGGAATATTTCCTTCTCCGGTAATATCTGAAATTTGATATTTGAAATTTGATATTTGTGATCTGGGTACAATCCTGTACAGCCAGATCTAGGTGAACCTGCTTTAGCAGGAGGGTTGGACCAGATGACACCAATGTGGTCCCTTCCAACTCCAACTATTCCGCGATTCTTGTTATTCTGGGATTCTGTGAGTATTTTTAGTGCTGTTGTGACATAAGTTTCTAGAATTCCTTGATATTTTTTTTTCTACAGAAATGCACACACGTGATTAAAAGTGTGACAAATCGAAAAATGATGTGTTGAGTCTGTGAGAATTTAGAGCCATGCCAGCATGTTTTAGTTCTGCATCCTAACAAAAGGGTGAAAAACCAGCAAGGAGCAGCTTCCAACCTAAACTAGAAGGAGAAACTAAAAACTAACAAGCTAAAGGCAGAAAATTAGATTAGATCTGATATTCTAAGTCTTACAGAAAAATAAAGTGAAACTAAGGCAATGCTACTTAAACATCCAGAGGAAAACCACACAAATGAAACACTCTCTATGTTTTTGCTTATTCTTATTTCATGCGTGTGTTCTTCCTTGCTCTGACTATATAGAGCCATTCATTGCATTCAAATATACCCTAGACTTTGATTATGGACACAACTCCATTCTGCTTAGGCGAGGCAATGGCATCCCTGAAAATGCAAAGTGGTCAGAAAAGATAGAGCCCCTTTCATCTTCTGCCAGCCAAGGATCTGATCCCTGGATACCTACATACAGAAGGAGAGCCAAAAAAATATGCTGTCAGGAAAAGTCACCATTTGCTGCTACTTTGTTCGTCCAAACTAAACCGCAACTTTTTTTTCCCCTATAACGTGCACAAAATATGTCATGAAGAAATTAAAAATATTCTTGATGAGCAGGAGCAGTTCTGCCTACCTTACAGCAACATGGAAAAAATATAAGAAAACAGACAAAAGAGGGTCCATTTGCACACTCATTTTCCACAAGACATTTTCACTTTAGCTTGTAGAAGTATTTTGGGGCAGGCCAGGACAGAAAAATAAAAGCATCTGAGCAGTGGATGTACAGCCAAACCATCCCTTGCTGATACCACTGGCACTGTGTCAGGTGAGGTGAAGGTAGCAATGGAGCCATCCCAGACAACCAACAACCAGACCAACACTGTGGCCTGGCATGGAAGGAGAAAACTCTTCAGTAGGACAACTCTGCAAAAATCTTATATATTCCTGTTTTTGACAATATCTTCTGTATGATAACAAAGTGCAAAATTATTTCAGTCTTCATTTCCATTTTCCTTCATGAACAGGAGTACCTGCACCTGCTACAAAGAAGGTAGCTATTTAAAGCCGCAAACTCATGGCCAAAATAGATAAATAAGCATAACTACTCACTTCAGACCTAACAAGTGAGTCAGCAGTCAGATTCTATTTCCCTTATTGAAGTCAGAAAACAAATTAAGCTGACAGCATGCCTCTAATGGTGATGACATCACTGAGAACAGAGTTATTTTCAGGCTCTACAGCACTGGTAAAGGAAAAGCATAAAAGTGAGAAAGGGAAAATTAATTTTTTACTCATGCCTACTCCTAATATATTTGCTTTGCACGCCCTCCCTCAAGTTAGGTATTTTTTACTATTGCCCTTCTGTTTTTAAAAGTATACAAGTATTTTTCAAAAGCTTGTAACCATACAAAACATTTTTCTTTCTTTCTTTAGGAAGCACCAAAACATAACATTTTCAGCAATTTTAGCCTTGTATGAAGTGGGAACAAGTCCTCCAAATACTTTAGAATTACATCTAAATAAGAGTCTAAACCATTTGCCAAAATGTTCAAAAGTGACCTTATATGAAATCTGTCAGTGTTCAGATGCCCAACCTGTGAGCCCTGTGGGCAGTAAGAATGCGTCTCTAAATCTGCAAAAATACCTCTCTCTCTCCCTCAACTGCATTGCTTTCTTTTAAAGTGAAGGTGGAAAAGCTTCTGCTTTCTGACAGTACAAAAACTGTGCTTTGAAGAGTTTTCTAACTTGGGTAAAAAAAGACTTTCTGGGACAACAACTGAGAGACACTGTTAAGGTGGATACAGAGAGACTCAAGGGGATTTGGGGAAAAGGAGGCCTTTCTACGTGAGAAGCCTGAAGCACAGAGTGACATAAAAAATGCATGAGGCTGAGAAGTGGTAGAAAAGAAGATGCACGAGCACATGGACCCATGAACAAGATAAAGGAGAAAATAAATAAACAAGCCAAGACGGAGTTCTGCCAAGTTACGAAGCAGAACCTGAATAAGAAGCAGAAAGAACTAAAAGTGTGGAAGTGTCGAGGGAGATGGGAGCAGCCTGGCTGTGCTGGTGAGTGAGGAGATGTGAGGTGATGAAAACGTTGCAGCAACAGGACTGCAACTCCTGGCATTGGCAACAGACAGGAAGAAAATGGTGGATTGTCAATATGCAGTTCCTGAAGGTACATGATTTAGTGAGAAGCTGATGACTTGACAAAGAGGATTGGAGAGGTTAGTTTCTTGTGCAGCAAGTGGGAAGCTACTGAGAGAAGGGGAAGCAAAGTTTTGGATGCACCACATAAAATATGCAGATAATTAAAAAATAATGGTGACTGGGAAGGAAAGAGGAGTCGTGGTAAGCGAGGACACAGACGTACATGAAGTGAGTGGGCACCTCAGATCCACTCAATATAATGCAAGCAAAGCAGGCAATCTTCTGCCAAGTGCCAGCTTTAAGCTGCAGGAGAAGGATGAAGAATACCTTCAAAAGAAACGTGTGAATGAAGTTAAGAAAACTGTGTCTGCCTTCAGAAGATAAAATGGAGAAGAAGAAATGTACAGAGGACTCAGAGGACTGAGAAAAGGCAGTCTGGAAGGAAGTTGGTGACAGAACCGGCTGGAAGGAAATTAGTGACAGATTTCCTGCTTGTCTCCAAGGAAAAAATAAACCCAGTGTGGAATGTCACTCTTCAGATGAGCATTCATTATATGATATGTCATGAATGTAAAAGGTGTTTCTGTAGACTAAAGTGTACAAATTTTTTTTCATACAGATAAGTGGTGCTTTAAGGAGCTAATAAAGAATCTCTTTGTCCTGAGAAACCATTAAACCAAAAAAAAATCTGTAGTAATGAAATTAATTATTAAGGAAGCCTTGCAACAGACCAATTCAGCAGTCTCTGATGGCCATCTTATTGCAATTTACACCCTCTCTTAACCAACGTCATTAGCAGTGGTTCAAGAAAGCAAATAGGAATGAGGGACAGAAATACTGCAGAAATACTGTCAACGCTGATCAAAACCCTCATTGTAGCTTTTGTTCAACTAGGGCAAGCAGCTTGTTTGTGCACAGCAGAGGAGCATTCATTCTGATGAAGCAGGCAAAATAACTTCATTCCTTCCTGAAAATTTTGATTTTTAAAATAGCTTCTTTGAAGTCAGACAAAGTTTCAGCTTTGCTGAAAGTGAATCAGCAGTGGAAGAATATAATCCTGACAACTCATTTAATTCTTTCTACTATCTGTGGTGATGTAATACTAAAAACTCTATTAATTTATAGGTCCACTCATGATTTGAAAATTTACTTCTTACTGCAAGCATTAAGCTAAGCCATTGGAAATTTTATCCAGTTGTAACATATTTAATGAGACACTGAATGGTTGTTTGTTTCATTGATCTTGTATCAAGTGACTTTAAAAAAGAAAATACTGACAGATTTCTACAAATGTTTAGAGCATCTCTCAGGCTTATCACTTTTAACACAACAGCCTTTACAATTTCTTGTGATTTGCTAAATATTGACTCAAGTATATACAGATGTGGCTATCCACATCCAAGACACAACCACTCCTTCTGCTCTTTTCCCTGTTTAAAAAGCCATCTTCTATTCTCAGCAGTCCCTCTCCATTTTATCCTACATCTTACATTACCTTCCTTGGCACTTACTGAAGAATGACCAACAAGCCAAAATTCTTCCACAATCCTCCTCCTCCAGTATTTTGCCCATCTAGTGGTAGATCAAGTCCATACCACTCATCAGCTTAATCCCAGAACCTCCAACAGGTATTAGAGAGCACAGACTTTACAGTTTCTGACTCCTCTGATACATATATAGCATTTTGCAACACTAAAGTTCTAAATAAAGAACACATCTCAACATAGTCTTCAGCTGCTCTGCAGTACAGGATAAATGTTGCTATCTCCTCATCCTCCTGCTCCTTTTGGCAAGGTTGTGACTTTGGAGCAAGGCCTTGAGCATATCTTTGCTCCACCAAATAGGACAAAGTGGGTCAACACCGCTGGGGCAGAGCAAGGTACTTATGGTACAGAGTCATTTCATCTAACATATTTCTCTTCACTGCTTCCAGATAATGCTTCCAGAGCTGTCTTCCATCACATTCATGCTACCCTTCAGTAAGCACTGACTTTGGGGGATAGAAATGTGCACTCACTGTGGAACTGTGTCATTGCAATGTGCTGAAATGATTGCTGGGAATGTAAAATACCCATACTTAAAGTAGGCACATTTTCAGCAGTAAAATCACTCGTGGGACACGATGTCCTTTGGAGTTTGATAGCTCCCAGCCAATACTGAATGCTGAAAAAACACTTCAGGGTAAGTCAGTCATCAGTGAAGTTCCTTTTTGGTGCATTGACAGCACATAGGAGTGGGAATCCATCATTTCACTGAATCATGGAGGGGCCCAGGGCTCATACAGGGAGCTGAGGAAAATACTATCTCTACACAGCCTCTTGTACAACACACACAGTTATGATCCATGATTTATATCCGATGATGTAAAAAGTTTTATTGATCACTGGACAACATTTTTGGACATGATCACAAACCTGGGCCACTCTGGTACTGCTTCATTCTCCACAGGGCAAAAGACAAGGCACAAAGGTGAGATGCTGATGGAAAAGCAAGTGATCTGTCTTGAGAGAATACAAGGAGCTTTCAAACCAGTAGAGGCAACTAAGTCTATTTTTAGGTATGATCACTTCAACAGCGCATATTTTGGAAAATATCCCCAGACTACTGGAAATGAGCATCAGGTATTGTCTAGGCATCAAGGCAGGATAAAAGACAGCTGTTAGCTCAGTCCGGAGAATCCTTTTTAGTACAATTAAGCGTCAGTAAATAGAAAGTGAACCTTTCTAGATTTAAAAGAGATTTTTGGCTAAGAAGTGCTGGATAATCTATAAAAGGAAGTGAAGAATAAGATTGTTAGAGTAGATTTGGTAAGTAGCTTTCAAAGAGACCAAGGTACTATTTAATCGGGAGGGCATAAAATCAGGAAATTTTGGTAATAAGGTTAAATAGGAAAAAAGTGAGATAAACTAGGCTTTGCTTGTCAGTAGGCTCTTTAAATCAGACCTAATTTAATAACAATAATAAAAGGGTCTGTGACCCTAAAATTCCTTGATCTGGGGGGGGTAGGGTGCATAAATAATGCTGTGGCCTCCTCTAGACCTTGTGTGTTTTATAGCAATGGTTTGTGAAGCTGATGAGTTTTTTATTGCTGTATTGTATAAAATAACATCATATTCTACCTCTATCACCACTGGGTTTCTTTCGGGGGTTTTGTTTTGGTTTTTGTTGGTTGGTTGGTTGGTTGGTTGGTTTGGTTTTTGCTGGGTTGTTTTGTGAACAGCTATCTTGTGTTGTATTTAACACAGGAAACCCTGACCCTCAAACACTGATGCTTGTTCATATTCTACCATTTCCTTTTTGTCTCAAAATACCACAATCTGAAATTCTAATCTGCTTCTCAATGTCCCACTGCAAAGGAGTGACAACTTGTATTCAGTATTTGACAGCAGGTTTCCATGTAAGGTTTCAAAGCTCAGCAAGAGGTTTCTTACACTCTGCGGTGAACAGGATAAATTTTGTCATTCAGAAAATAAATCTGAGCTATCTGTATGTACAGAAACACTAAAATGAGAACATATGTTGGAGACAGGTATGCTGTAATGAGACCATATTTTATTGAATTCCAGATTTCTACTCAGGATGTAGAAACCACAGGCACAATTATTTCCTGCTAGCATAGTGACCACAGATAAAACTTGGATAAGTAATTCCATCGAGCCCGATGCATTAAGCTTTACCCTTTCAGTGCAATTTTATGTAAAAATACCTACATCCAGAAAAGCTATAGTTTTAAGCAGTGAATCAGACACTGTATCTCTAACATATATGGGATTTAGAAGCATTCTTATTGTCATTATCACATCTACTACAATTGCAGGATTAGAACTTCAAAGAAGACCCTGCCAGAGCAAAATGCAGGAAATGTTTGCATTCCTGTATGATTCCATCATCCAGGGGCCTGTAATGGTGAAAGCATCCTTCAGCAGATGTTGTTTGAAAGGTCAGGTTAAATCTTAATATACAATAGACATTCAGTTCAGTTCTTCCTTTTTTAGTTATTGATTATAACTCTGATTCGTGCAGCAAATCCTTCTGGTGTCTCTGCTGTGACAACTTACACCAGCTGGAAACTTCTTGCTGCACTTTGTCTCTCTTCCACTGGTCTTTGTCAGCTTCCCAAACATCACTGAAACCATCCTTCCAATATCCCAATGAGGTTAAGGAGATGTTCTTTATACCTGCACCTAAAGCACAGAGCAACAAATTCGAACTAGCACTAAGGCTTTCGTAGGTTTATTTTTGCAGGATGTATTTATGTTTCTCCAATCAAGGCCTCCTCACACTTTTGAAAAGATCATGAAGAAAGACTGTCTCCTTAGTTGAATCTCATCTGTATGAAGTTACTGACTAAATTACACAAGTGTCCTTTGTGTTCTGCTAGGAATTGAATCCAGGTGTCTCAAGAGTAAGAGACTCTCTTAGCTATTATATTATAGTCTATTAGCTATAAAGTTCTGAAGTATTCATTATTTTTTTAACTCCTTGGAGGTTTTTTTCCCATATAAATTTGGACAGTACCTTCTGTACATTTTTCTGTGCATTAAATTCAAATTATACACCTTAGTGCTATGTTCATAATACTTAAAACAGAATTTCACACTTTTGCACTGTATTTATGGTTTCATATTCTATTCAGAAGATACTGCATCATAATTCCCACCTAATGCACTACCAGACCTTCTAGATGAATGTCAGATTGTGGGGTGCGTTGCCATAGTTTTGTATGGTTTTCTCCCCGCTTGTGTGTGTACTTTAAAAATGCAATTTCCAGTTGCCAAATATTATTCCAATAGTAATATTAGTAAACTAATTTTGTTTTGTATTTACTATTTTGGGGGGGCATGACAATGGTGATTTACTAACTCTGCAACTAATTCTGCACTAATTGCAAAGAGTAGGTAGATACCATTTCTAAGCAAAGCATTAGACACCACCAACCATAAGGAAGCTTCCCTAATTTCTGCCACATATATATCAAGAGGCTGCCTGTGGAAAAAGACAGGTAAGTACTATTAAGCTGATGTCTCCCTTGCAATTGAGTGACATTTTAGTGAGTTTTGTTAGAAACAAGAGGGAAAAAAAATGGTGCAGCATGTGAAGCCCATCTAATTCATATGACAAGTTAATGGGATTTTATACAGCACTGTCATTTCGGTGCCATATGCTACCCTTTTCCTAACAAACGTGATCAAATTTTCTGTTGCAATGCATATAAAACATCCGTGTGGATGCACCACGATTGCAACCACTTATGCAAAGGTGAAATCAAAGCCCACAACTGAGTGTGGTGACAATTATTAGCAGTGACTGCAGTCAAGCAGAGATAGCTGTGCCTAGAGGGAAAGGGGGTAAAAGGAGAGGGCTGCTGCCACAGGTGAAAGCACTACCTTATTTTGGCCTGAGACAAAAGGAATAAAAAATAGGAGCCACTGTCTTGAGGCAAAATATCTTCAGCATCTTACCTCTTGCTGGGAGGATGATCCAACTCCGAGCTTAGCAGGATTTGAAAGTCAGAATCCCCCGCATCTCCCAGAGATTAACTGATATGTTTGTCTTCCCTGTGGAGACACTTTCCAGATGATTTTCTTGCCCTGAAGTCTGTTCTTGCATAGTAGCTCCTATTAAAATCCTGATGCACTTTCTCTTTTAAAAATTTAAATGTGTGGTGTGATAATACTGAAACCCCTGAAAAATGAAATGGCATACTTTTACCTACTCTCTGTACTTCAGTGCCTGAGAAAAGGTCAGATTCCTATTGTTTGCAGACCTCTTACCTGCTAGTGCAGATCTTTGCTCCTGTTTTATTTTGAATTTGTAAGACGCATACAGGAAAGGACAAAAGAGGATCTATGTGAAAAATTCAGAAATTATAACCAAACTATGACCTCTCTCCCCTTCTAAAAAGAGTTTAAAATTCTAATTAATCTAAAAAGTAATTTAGAATATGTACCTATGGCAAGAAAGGACTAGACAACTATGGAAGGAAAGGAGATCATAGAGTTTTTTAGTTAGAGGAAGGAAGTCTTTCATAAAGAGGAGCTTGTTGAACTATATTAAATGCAAGTTTAGGTTTGTCGTAGTTGTTGTGATTGCCACCTTTCAGTTTTCAGGTTCTTCTCCCTAATGGCACATCTCAGATGTAGGTACCTGACTGGGTAGTTGATGCAGGTACAAATGCATGAGCTTTGATAAAGTCAAGTGAAATACCCCTGTGGGGGAACAGAAAGTTGTATTTCCAGAGGGATATGAGGTAACAATTTTTTTTTAACATCATGAATTTTTACATGAATTCAGGGATTTTTTTTTAAAGTTCTGATTTGTGTGTCAACCACATAATGTATGACTGCTGTAAAAAATAGTTTTATGTTCAACATCCCAGCAGCCAGTTTGAGACTGGAGTGACCTGGTGCTGATCAGACTACAAAAAGTTATTCCTGGCATTATGATTAATATCATAATGCAAACATTATGATATCAAGCATGAAGGCTGCCAAGCACTACTGAATTATCTGTTTTCTATTGCCTTGCTCTAAATTTCATACCATTAACCAGCCAGAGTTCTGCAAATTGACCACATTGGAAGGAAGCAGTCCCAACTCTTCTTCAGCCTTTAATAGGGTGGGTTGGTTGGTGGGATTTTTTTTGAGGACAACAAAAGGTTAAAAGGGTAGGGTAAGTCTAGATGTGGATCTGTTCCCTGCTATATCTCACCACATGACAGCGCAAGGAATTGCACCACTTCAAAAGAGAGACTGATGCAAGGGCCAGACTGAACTGCAGTGAACAAGGTGAGGGCTGCATCTGCTTCTCCTGGCTTCTGGTGATCATTCAGCTATGAATGATCAACCTTTTACTCCAGATACAAAAGTCTCTGTAAGACCAGCTGAGGTTTATTGATTATGAGCAACTGCATATCCACTCCTTTGTTCCTCTTTGTAGATAGGTATTTATGCTTAAATGAATATGAAGTGGGATCAAAAATACTACCAAGAAGAAACAGAAGCAGCCTGTGTTCATCACAGCAGGGTGTGCATGCACACACACACACACACACACACACTTTTAATTACTAGCGCTCTTGCCATTCCTTCCACTTCAGAAAACCTTCCAAGTAATTAAACAATGTTAGCTTTTATAAAGGATGGAACAAATCGTGTGACCTGTCAAAATCTAGAAATGCTCGGGGCAGTGAGGCTGTCGAAAAGTGGCTTTCGCAAACAGTTCTGGAAAGTTTGGCTTCAACAGCAAGAAGCCTGACACCAGTGCTCATTCACCTTCAGTTGACAGTCTCATGTTTCAAGGATTCAAGGATTCTTCAGCATCAGCCAAGCCATCTAATGTTGCAAAACGATGCGTGTTTACGACAGTACTTAGCATTTTAGGACAACCTTGTAACACCACAGTGGCTGTGGGTCTCAGTTTATATGTTTGTGTACCAGCTAACAGCTGAGAATAAAAAGTAAAATAAGGGCCGTTTTCGGAACCTGTGGGGTGCTTTTTTGACAGCTTTATCTTCATGTCTCTTGGCCTGTGGAAGTATACGACCTTCCCGCTTCGAGGCAACTCCTACTCACGCAGTCCAACTACTACTTAAACTGTGTTGCTACAAAAACAATTTCCTACACCTTAATTCCTTTCCCTCTTTGCCTAATGATATTCTATACAACACCACGTCTCACCCGCCTGTCAACTTCCCCCTCCGCGCTTGTTTGTGCCAACAAACTCTCAGTGTCTCGCATTCCCCGCAGCCCGCGGGGCGATAGCACTCCCGGTTCCCGCAGCACCTCTCCGTGGGGCAGGGCCCGCCCCGGCGACGGAGCC